>VWYP01021167.1:0-36571 GCA_013400435.1 Pycnonotus jocosus
AGGTTAGAATTGAATATTGTGACCGAATAAAACTCCACTCTCCTGATTCAAGCACATAGCTTGGTTGGTCATCTGACTTTTAAAACTTTTCCCCAAACTAACAAATCAAACTAATGAATGAAAAAATATTAACTGTCTTCTAAAAATAATAAGGAAATGTCTTTAATAGTGAACTACTGTTCATAGAGGCATAGAGGATTTCAAAATTTGTAAGAGCTTAGCTCTTAAAACTGAAAAATTTCTGAAAACCTCTTTGGTTTTCAACTACTACTGCATCATCAAGAATTTTACAACCAGAGATCTGAAAGTAATTTTAGCAGTTCTATATCCACACGTAGAATCAGGAAAAAAGGCAGGTTGCTTAAATGTAGAGTAGATCCTTATGGATGCACTTGCACCCATATACAAAAATATTACATACAATTTAATGTATTGTTGCTATTTCTCCTGGCACACATCCTGCAAAAATCAAGCTACAGAATGTGGAAATGCAACATTCTTTGCTCTGTGAAACTTATGGAAAAACTTTAAACATGGTTAATTATAAATAGGTGACAACAGCAGCTGCTGGTAGAGAGGTTTCAGAACTTGTGGTGAATGACAAAGAAGAGACAGGAGACTAATTTAAAAGCAAGACAACTGTAGAAGCCTAGAATGACAAGCTTTTCTTTTGTGTGGCTGAGCTATGCATACCTGTACTTGTTTCAGCATTTCTCTAGTATCTTCAGATCAAATACCAGACTGTTTTTTAACTAAAACAACAAACATACCATTCTCTAAGCAAAATTCACTCTGGCATCCGTTAAACAGAAACACTGCTAAACTAGACCTGCTGGTGTTTTCTTCCCAAGTTTGACCTATGAAAAGGCATGAAAACCCCACTATTTTATAGTTTGAAATTTTATATTTAAATTAGATAGGAGATTCTTAACAGGTAAGGAAGGAGAAAGCCATTGAAATCCACTACCCTATTAGTCATTGTACACACACATTTACTAGAACTGTCAAAACAACAGCATGTACATTTGCAGCCAACTGGCTTTCATCTTGAGGCTTGGATGCAGACAGAAAGTCTAGAAGTACCTGGAAACTGAAGATTCACAGGTCAGAGTAGAACCAACATCCTACACAGATGAGCAGGACCATACTATAACCACAGTTTCATCAAACATTTACTCAGATAAAGCAGTTGGTTGTACACTGTCTCAGATTTACAGAAAAGTGGAGCAATCAATCTCATCAGACAGTAAGTAGCAGAGTAACTCCTAGGAGGAATAAGAGCTAAAACAATAATAGAGAGGTATGCATGAGAAGAAAAATACTTGATTTCACTCAAAGTTATATTTCACTTGGAAGAAAGTTTTATGTCTATGCTATTACTAATTCAGCAACAGAGAAAACAAAAAATATGGTTTGGTCTGTTGCTGTTCCAGCAGTGGAATGCAGCACGATCACATTTCCACTGAAACCAAGTATGGCTAAATGAAAACATAAAACTCTGCAGAATTCAGGCCTTGGACCAGGTTGGCTTTGTAGGTGACAAATCAGTTGAAGTGTATCATGGAACGTATGAGGTCCTCCTGGGAGCTGAAGCAAAGAAGCCAGTCTGTCCTAACACTTAGAACAGCAGCTTTCAGGCTCACAGTCGAAGGCTGCTGTTGGGAGGGTTACTTGGTTGGTAAGACTCTGTAGCAAAACTGAGGTGAAGTTCCCAGCTCACCCTGTAACATGTATCTGGACCAGTACTGGAGCAGAACTAGAGAATCTCTTCAACAAAAGAAGGCAGCAAGGCTAGTGAAACAAGGAGGCTCCCACACAAAGAGCTGAGTCCATCCGATGTGGTCATGCACCTAGGCAGACTGTGTTCTCATCCTGACATCTTATGAAGAGATCCTTATCCTTGCAAAAACCTTGACCATCACCTCTGTCAACAGTTGCCACAACTGAATTGACCTGCTTGAACCTGGTACAGCTATTGCTCTGGCAGTCCTTTTTAAGTACACACTGCTAACACTCTATTAACTTTTTTCTCTATTGCTTAAAAAGTATTATCTCCATGACATTGTATCACTGTACCATACCTCCGGAAAGATACATAAGTAGGAACCTACACCTCCAACCAATTTACACTACTGTAAGTTAATAACTGAGATTGACCATGTTCATCTTGGTCATAAAAACACCAAAGAATTTAAGTGACAATTCATCTAGAGATATGAACAGAATTCCCGTAAGGAATTAACAGTCCTGATAATGCATATAGTAGGCATATTTGTATTTTTCACAAAATGAACAGTAGTACCATTGTATCTTCTTTGTGTGATTATGTAACTCTTTAATTGACATTAGTAGAGTAAATCTCACAAGAGTTGCTTGATATTAGGAAACATTTCAATGGCAGTTCATTTAGAGTTACAGAAAAGGCCATGAAACAGGAAAACAACTCAAATTTCAAGCAAAAAAAGCCAGAAAGAGAAGTGTCCTGAAGTCTGTTCCAACATCAAAAGTACCATGTTTTGCAGTTATGTTAAAAAAAAAAACTGCATGGAAAAACTACAAAAAGCCAAATTAGGTGAGAACCCCAGTGATGACTTTTTGAGNCTCGCCAAGTGTTTGCTCCACTAACAGAATATCTTTAATTTAAAATCACTACATAATCTTCTTACTTGTTTTGCTTACAAGCCATATTTGCATATTTCACTTGCTTTTTTAAATAAGTAAGCATATAATCATTTCACCATTCACTAAATTATCTCCTCTGTACCATTTCAGTAATTTATAAACATTTCATTAAGATGACTGTCAATATTCTACACAATATTATTTAATGAATTACTAATGTAACAACAAAAAAGAGCCTGGCAAGATGAGAAAATATTTATCCCAAAAAAGGATGGATAGAATTTTATGAAGTAGCTCATAAAGTAGGTAATTAGCTCAAACAAGGAACATGAAACATCTACATTCATGTAGAGCAATTTATTCCACAAATAATTTTGAAAATCTTCAACATTTATGAAAAATTAAGCGAATGTTATCCATTCATATGGATATGAATATGGAAATATTACCAAGTTGTTCCATCATTTCCTTACCTACACTACTGAAATTGTATTAACCATCTTCCTCAAAAATAGGGAAAGAATACCTTCTCTTATGTGGACAGCTAGTCTGAGTGATTTCTACAGCAGAAAAATCCTCTTATAAATTTAATCTGGTTGTTTTTGAGACAATAATACAGTTAGTCACTCTAGTGCAGCCCGAAAACTTAACAGAAACAGAATACCCATCCTCCTTGTAAAGTGATGCACTCAAAATACAAGTGACTACTACAATAAAGCCTAAGGCAGATACCGAATTACTGAAAAACCCGGAAGGAAATGGAAGATAGAACTGAAACATAAAATTCAGTTGACGTTCTGTAGTTTCTTAATTAATATTAATTCAAGCTTTTTCATGAACCAGAACCTCAAATTCTTTTACAGGAAATGCAGTTAATCAAATACATCTTTGTGCCAGATAAAACTACACTGCAAAACTTCTACTATGCAGCTAGGCATAGCTCATTACTGAAAGTCAGCATCCTCTTCCTTCCACCTTCAATTCAGAAAAAATCCCAAACCCAACCAACCAACCAAAAAACTCCAAACCAGCAAGCCCTCCCAGATCAAAACAACCAAACAAATCAGTAACAACAAAAAATATCACCACTGCCTAAGTCCCCACCCAATAAAACAAAACAAAACAAAACAAAACAAAACTTCCTCCTTATCTTTTATAGCTACAAACAGATCATTTTCACCATTTTAGAGATATCAGTTTATGGTTTAGGTGTAATTCAGAAGCAAGAAAGAAACACAAGAGATAAACTGCGTGCCTTCACAGAGGACAAGTGAGATTTCACCTAGCTTTGCAAATGGGTTCAAAGCAGGACAGGATCCCACCTTGTGTGACCTTCTCCTCCCTTCTCTAGAAAGGATCCCTCTGACAAATCACAGACTCCCTAAAGAGAATCAACTCTTTTCAGTCTCTGCCTAATTTCCCATTTTATACCGGTTGGAGCAACTTGGACAAATTCTGCCTGAAGAACTTACCTGTGCAGAAAAAAAAGTCACAAATCAAATTTCACCCTCAAAAATATTTTCTTGATGCTACTCACAACTCAACTGAAGAGCAAACTGTTTAAAACTGGTCTGTTGGCTGCTGCTGTTCCACAGAAATGTTATGAACAAAACCAGAAGCAAACATCAGCATTCATAAAAGAAGGTATCATACAAACTCTTACCTTCCTTCCACTTAGAAACTTGTATATGATTAATTTCAAATGAATGTTTGTGTGAGGGTGTTGGAAAGCAGACTCAAGCAGATTCCAAGGCACAATCAAGTCAGAATTGATCATTTATGATCTTCTTTGAGATGGGTATAGTACACAACTATCTCTAAATTGACATGTATATTTTCTGTAAGCTATTTATTAAAAGCAAATGGTAATAATATGCTGACCACCACATGATTTTCTGTGAAAACCACCTTAACTACTAACTGGATAGAGACTGTATTTAGAGTTTACATCTTTTATGTGCCCTTCATATTCCACCTACAGTTCTTCACTTCTGCTCCTAAGCTGGATTGAAAACCAAGGGCTCTGAGAGAGGCCATACAATGCTACAGGTCTCCAGGAGGATTCTCCAAGAATTTCAGCATGAGATTTAAGTTTCCCTGCATTGCAAAGTAAGGCTTGAGTTACCCCTAAACTTTTATTGAGGAAGATACATAAAATTTACATAAAAATTACCTCATAATTAATTCTTTCAAGTTTCTTTCACCTTCTGTTACTCAGAAGGATTATGAACAGATAAACACAACTCCTACTCCTAGCAACTCTGAGAGACACCATTTCAGGGACAGTATAAATCACTGTGATTAATCAAAAGCAAGGTTAAATACTGGTAGCATTCAAAATTGCAATAGTTTTCCTTTATTTTTATTATGGAAGGGAATAAAATATGTTTACTACTTTAAGCCCTATGTCTTCAGAAAAAGTGGTCTTCATCTCTGAGATACTGCAACACAGTTTGTTTGACCATCTGTGTTTCCCCCATGCCATGGGCTAACATTCTTCTACCCTATGGAAACCTGCAAAAGGTGAATACTTCTCTCTTGATATGTTCTATCATCAAATATAATCATTATGCACAGGAACATACCAACAAAATTAGAAATATTAGTTGACATAAATATTTGATCATAACAAACATTATTCATATGACTATTCATATGCTATTATTCATATGACTTGTTTTCAGTAAATACATACTTATACTAGTTTTGGTATAGCAAAGCAGTTCACTTGTAAGCATTTTTATGTTCTAAGAAAGAAAATGCTGTACTGTATACTTTCAGCTCCTGGATGGAGCCTTTCTATATGAGTGGTAGGTCAATATACCAGGCTTTCAAAATAGAGCTCATAAACATAGAATAGAGTAAATATTTTTTAACAAAAAACCCTTTGGAGAGGATATTTTCATGTTTTTGTGCTTAGTTGTTGCTAACATATTGTTAAAAATAAATTACATAATATAGTGGTTTTATTGGTATTAATATTTACCTACCAAAACTAGTATAAGTATGTATTTACTGAAAACAAGTCATATGAATAATAGCATATGAATAGTCATATGAATAATGTTTGTTATGATCAAATATTTATGTCAACTAATATTTCTGATAGTAAATATTATCTGAAATCAAAGACTAAGAACAGCAATTGTTTTGTAGCATTTTGATACATTTTTTTCTCAAGAACAGTTGGCTACTGCTGCTAAGATTGATATTTACTCCAGTTCCAAGCTTTAGTCTAGATATCATGAAGCACTTCTTCCAGGGGAAAAACAAAAATGAATTAATATAAAACCCATTTGCTTTTCCACGTTTTAATATGCCCTTCATTCATGCAAAAGAATGAACACTTAATACGGAGTGAGATGATTTAAAAATAAGAAAGAAAAGCTAATCATGCTGGTTCTTCTTACACATTAAGAGACTAAATAATATTTTTCCCACAAAGCTATTTGAGATCTTCTTGTAGATCTTAGGTTATGTACTTCCAAGGAAGACATTCAAGCTGTTCCCTTGGTCTCTTCTGCTTGTGCTTTTTTGCTGTTCATTCTTCAGAGCTCTCTATGACCTATGTAGCAGTATGATAACATGACAGCTATTTCTGAACACCTAATTAGACAAGCATCAACTTACCAGTATAACTATCAAACTCACACTAGAAACATAAAGGAACTATATATCAAATGTTGGTATGCAGATACCCGTCAGACAGCTTCTCTGGTCCATTCACAGGCAGCATTAGACATGAGACAGAGGTTTCTTTCAAGCCTCAAATATACCCATAGCACCAAAATGTTGAAGTAATTTTTGTTTCAGTCTAACTACACACAAACAAGTACAAAGTGCAGGGTCTTGCAAGCAGAGCCCTGAATTGACTGCAGTAAGGAATCAGCTGGGGTAATTAATAGTTTTTTTTAATACTACACCTTACAAGCGTATGACACACTGTGTATCTTTCTGGTTTCCTAGACGAACATGTCTTGAGAGCATCATTAAGGTTACCATACCATATACTTAATGGTATAAGTGACAATCTTACTGTAAGTATTTTTCTCTGGCATTTAACCCCTATCTCTCATGCCACTGTGAAGGTGATACTCCTCCTTCCCCAGGGAGACTGAAGAGATCACGGTAACTGAAATCCACACCCACCTGGTTTCAGGCCCTCTCACTGAATGAGCATCCATTTCACTCTCACACATCATCAACCCAGTTACTCCATTTGGGATGTCATTGTCATTACAGCTGATCACAGTATTAAACTGGAAGGAGGCTAGGGTGGAGGAAGCTCAGGCATTCTATGAGCAACAAACCTCCTAACAGAAAACAGAATGGACAAGCACCTTCAGCAGACGTAGGATGGCTGCTAGCATAACAAAAAAGGAGGTGAACTGGGGAGCACAAAGGCAAGTCCAGTGCAGATGTTGCTTTCCAACCAGTTGCTGCAAGTAGCCCTGGGAAGAACTTTTGCCGTCCTCTACAAGGAAAAGCTCCTCCTAGCTGGCCTTCACCCCATGGGCATGGGGCTGCTGCTCTTGCCAGCCTCCTTACATGTGCAAGTTTCTTAGAGGCTATTTAGCAACCATTAAAGATACTCTGTCCCCAAAAGACACATCCCGTACTACAGGCAGCGTTCCCACATCTCTTCAGCCCCAAGCACACACAGCCCAGCAGGGCTGACAGACCATGATAAGCAGCCTTGGCACAGCAGCTGTAGTGTAAAAGCAGGACTTCATTTTTATTTTCATCCCACAAATACTGTGAGAGGCTCAAATGCTAGGTCTGTGTTCTCCTTGTTCCTGCATTCAGAGTGTTGCTCACAACTTTTTATGTGTTTCTCAATGCACAATGGCAGGGGTGTGCACATACACTGTGAAATGCAGGCAGGCTCCAAGGCAGAGCCCATTATAAATCCACTCAGAGGGAAGCACAGTTCCAGATACTGTGGCACATTTCCTGCAGCTTATGGCAGATCATCCTTAACCTGAGAGTGCTTTTTGACTGCTAGTTCCCCTGGAGAGTCACTAGTTTTAGAGAGTTTTTGCTGTCCTCTTGCATTTTATGTCTTCTGAGGCATTGCAAGAAGCTATAAACTAATTAAACAGCTCCTCCAAAATGGAAGTAGACCCCTTGCACACTTTTTTGCTCCTACAAGGAGAGGAGACCTGGGTAAGTCAGCTCATTAGCTGGAGATGAGTGACACAATTGCTATATTATTGCAGCTCTCATTTCAACCACTTCAAATCTAGGAAGTCTGGAATAATACTGACAGAGATCAAACAAGTCATGTTTAAATCATGTTCCTTACTATTTTAATATAAACACCACCTATGCACATACTTTCATGTGCATACATACACACACAAAGTGACGAAGGCTCTAAAGACATAAATTTGCCACTGGCACTTTGTGAATTTAAGAAATCAGGTCAAGGTTAGAATTAACAAAAAACAGTTTTATAATTAAAAAAATATAATTAGATTCTCCACCCCCCCCCCAAACCCCTGCTTTTTGTTAAGAAAAAAGTAAATTGAATATTAAGTTCTGAGAGGACATCCTTGTTAGCTTTACACACTAGCTTTACACACTTCCATTCTTAGTACATGACAGAAATGCAGCATTCTTTTCAGACGCTGCATTTGCTTAAGCAAATAGATGAAGAATTGAAAAAACTTTTAAGCTTGGGGAAAGTGACGGATTAAAACTACAACTCGGTCAGTAAGAACATGGACTGTCACAGTCAGTACAAACAGGGACAAGCAGGCAGATTTTATGGTCAAAGCATCTGGTGCCATCATTTTGCATTTGTTTTTAACAGCAGTGTCCTAGCATGCATACTGCTTAAAGCATCGCTTTGGTATGGCTGAACACAGTGACATTTTAATGTTCTGCTTCTCCAGCAGGGATAGTCAGGAGGCAGCACACTCTGGAGTACCACACTGACACAGAGACAGGATCCACAGCTTGTGCCCCTTCAGACTGCCCAAACAGGGCCCAGCTCCCATGCCACTGACCTGCTCAGCTGAGCAACTTCGGTAGCTCAAAGGAAGAGTTTCCAGTCACATCTCTGACATGCCAAAAAAGGACTCTTGTTCTCTTCAGGAGAAACCTCTGATCCTCCTCATAATAATCTTGTTGCTGAAGTTACATATTTTTATTTAGACCTGATTATATAATCTGATTATATACCAGATTATTACCTACTCTGAAAGTTTTTTGGTTTTATTTTTATTTACTTTACACACAAACTATAAACAAAGAATGCACAGATTAATAAATAACTACTTTTTACTTATAAAGGTAATAAAACCCCTAAGATACAATCAACCAGAACTCAGTGGAAGTCATAGATAAGCCTTCCTGAGTGGTAGAAAAGTATCATTTTGCTGGATACTCTTACAATAGTAGAAGAAATCTCCAGAAATCTATGAACTAGATGGCCTCTGAGTTGCAACTACTGTTTCACTCAAACATCAGCTGCTCTAGCCAATAGCCTCTACCACCTAGAGGTGGATATGTAACTTAGGAAATGCCATCTCCTTTCTTTCCTAGAATCATCTCATTGCTCTGACCTCCTCTGAAATTGCATGTGGCTTTCTGTTTAATTAACTGAAGTTCAAATGCTGTTCATTAGCATTTAAGTGAGTTATTTGCATTATAAATCCTGGTTGATCTTAAAGAAAGTTCTAAATTCACTTAATATTCTTAGAAATTAGACCTTCTATGGTGACAGGTTCTTGTTTTATGAACTTTCATGTAATTCTGGTTTTCACTTTTTGTACTTGCATCTGGTTTCAAAAAGATTACACTGAATATATTTTTAGCCACTTTCAGTGCTATGGTGAAAGATACTTCGCATGATAACACTAAGAACCTGTTCTTATTTAATACACCAAAGCAATAATAAATTTAACTGTCAGGGCAAAGAACTGTAGCACTACTGCAGTTCACACAGGCATGAGGTGATAGGGTGAAGGACTAGTTTCTGTTACCCATTATTTTTCTTTCTAGAGGAAACTTTTACTTCCAGGAAATAAACATTTATTTAACATGTCACTCCTTTGCACAATAGTCAAATAAGAAGTATTTGAGTTCAAATTTTTACATTTTAGGCTATTAAAGTGTTATCCACCAAGTCAACATTATTTACAATTTTTTAAATTACAATTTCAGTTCAGATAAAAACCCCACAATGAAATAAACAAACGCACATTCAGTTATCACCACAAACCACAGAGTTAACCATTCAAAGCTAAACAAGAATTTACTTACAACAACTACAATGGCATGATGCTGAAAACATGGCATAACTGATTATATCTGGCACTTCTGTACTTCTGCTTTTGCATCATTCTTTCTATACCCTTGCAGTAACAATAGAAAACAAACCAAAACAACCCCTGCACTTATTTTGGACTTACGCAGGCCTGCAAATATAAGGAGTCCGTGTCCATGAAGGTGTGGAGGAAATATGGTATGAAATTCATTCAGTTCCTCAATTTTTTAAAAAGACCTTTTTTAATATAGTCTTTGATCTCTTTTGTATAGAGTTGGACTGTCATCAAATTTATCATGAAAAACTCTTGGAAATCCAACAGAAGAGACTAAAAATGTTCTTTTTGTTATCAGGCTTGTTTCAGGAGAAAGAAAGGCAGGCAGAAACAAACTACATGCAATAGCTTACATGACTAGAAAATATCCCATACCTTTTAGATGTTTAAAAAAATCCCCACATCATAACAACCCTATTGCTCTAAAGGCCTTGAATCTCATGAAATGAAAGTTCACTTTACAGAGAGTACAAATGCTGAAAACACATTTTTCAAAACGAGGAAACATCTTGAGACAAACACCATTTCCCTACACTAACACCACAATTTCTAACCAACAGACCACACAGCTTTTGCTAGTGTTCTGCATAATCTGCAAAATCATCACCAAGCACAAAGGTGCATGTCCTCTCCCAAATCCTACAGCAGCTGTTCAGCCTCACCCTGCAGGTTTCTGCACCGTGCAAGCCAGGAGAGGAGAGCTGTGTAATTTCTGCCTGGGACATGACGGTGGGAGCTGCCAGCCAGCTCTCCCCAGTCAGGCACAGTATGGCTCGTGGGGAGGGAGTAGCAGGAAAGGGCCCTTCCTCCACTGACTGACCAGAAGCTGACAGGGCAGCGCCCTACGAAGGTCATAGTGCAGAACTTATTTCTGGAGAGTTTTAAGCTCCCACCCCATCCTTCAAGTACAAGCAACATGGAGCCATTTGGCTGCCATCACATTGGTGAGCAGGAGGTGTCTGAAAAAGGACAAGGCTGACACTTTCAGCACCAGCAGCCAACCCTTAGTCCATGCTCTGCAACACTTTTGTTTTCAAGACAATGGAAAGCAGAAAACATGTGATAGCCAGGGAGTTCTGAACTATCCTCCTTTTTTCCTCTGTTGTCAGGTTTCAGGGTATTTTGCTTACTCCAGCTGTCTTATTTGTCATAAAAAAAAAAGAAAAAAAAAAGAAAAAAGAAAAAGCCCAGCTGCCTCAACATCTGTATTACCCCACAGATCCAACCACCACTGGAAGCCTTTGAGCATTACTAAAAGGTTAAGCACTGCACCCTTCCAGGCTGCTGAATCACATGTACACATCCAGTATAACCAACACCTCACACTAATCACCAAATATCTAAAACGCTTAAAACCCTTAAAAAGTTGTTTGCCATGAAGAAGTTGCAGTCAATTTTCTCTTTTAACATGATTTCCAAAATCATATAAGCATTCTGACATTTATTGTGTGATGAAGGATGCTAGTCCTCTAATCTCAGCCACATGGGAACAAGTCCCATAAAAGACAATTGAAGGGTTTGGGGATGATCTTTACTGGGTAGCAGTTCTGGGAAAACATTATCTACAAAACTCTAGGTTATCAACTCTGATAAAGCAATTTAGTTGACTAAAATATGCAGTTAAAGACTACTTTCTCACTATGGCTGACAAAGAATAAAGCTATGAAATTGTGTTTCAGGTAATAGCTCAGCAAATTCTGGTGCCCTGTGTTATTCCCTGAAGTAAAATCTAAGATGAATGTTTCTGCTCAGATAAATATGAATCCTTTTTGACTGTCATCAGAGATCACCTATTTTGTTGGCCAAATGCCATCTTAATAGCTTTCACTATTTCTAAAGATGAAGAAAAAAGAATTTTAAGGCTTCTGCCTTAACGTTTTCAGAAACTAGCACTTTTGTCAAGTTTTATGTAAATCCACTTCAAAGTGTCATATTTTTTCTTTCCCCAACAAAAAACTGGCTAAGTCAGAAATTTAAGAGAAGGTTTCCTACACTTAAGTAAGAAATTTCTCAACTGTGAAAATCACAAAGAGAAACTGAGCTATGAGTGCAAACTTGTTCCTGCAATGTAAGCTTGCAGCAGAAAACAAGAGAAAACACTACTTGCATAAAAATATGGATTTTTACACTATGCAGCTTACAGTCAGTAACTAAATCTCAACTACCAGAACCACAAAAAAATTGCAAATCTTTTTGCAACTAAGAGGACCAAAGGTATGTTCAGGGTATTTGCAGTGAAAAACCCCTAAACAACTCACCATCCCTCCCCAGCTTTGCAACCGTTACTTTCTTCTATATACTTACTCCTCTGATGTCAGCAGTAAAGACAAATCAGTCATATTTCAAAGAAATTAAGTTACTGAAGAGCTTGGAAAAAGAAATTAAAGAAAGCAATAATGACCTCAGGAAAGGTTAATCATACCCTTCCCTGCCTCTTTTTTCCTGTGATCCTTATTATGGCTTTTTTCTACCATCCTTACTCTTTAAGTAGTCCCAACAGATTTCTGCAAACGATGGCCTTATTAATATGAATGATGGTAAAAAACTGAGAGCAGACATGAAGTATATTACATATCCATTTCAATAATTTTGAAGTATTCTTGAAAAACAAGGAATAGGAACAAAGAGCATCAAACGCTTTCTAAAATTCTCTGCCTATCACTTATTAACCAAAGTACCTAAAATATTTCTTAAGATGGGAGAGAGTCTAAGAACACAGTTACCATGATGTGACCAGTTACCGCGTATCAGCTGCTCCACAGCGGTTTTTGCTTGGGTAGCTTCAGTTATGTGTAAATGTCAAGCTTTATCAAACTGATTTGTTAGTCCTTTTTTATTTCAGTAAATCCTGCTGCACTAAATAGCTAATGAGAAAATTAAATACCTTTAAACACTGTCCTAAAAAGTGACTTCATCTATGTTATACCATATGACCAAATGAAGAAAAAATTTATTTGAACAATGAAGTCTATAATTTTATAGTAACTACCTTATTTTCAAACTGAAGTATCGGATGAAAGCAGCAGAAGACTTAAATTTTTACTAATTCTCTGGTTTTATTCTACTGCAGCTGTGCTGTTGCAAGTTTATTATTAACTTGCTTTTTAACTTCTACTTGAGAAACAACTTCTTTGGCAAGGTATTTTGTTACATCACAAAAACTAGGTATACTAGTCATGATCCCATTCCTTCTCAACATGGAAGTGAAACATGTATTTACCTGAATGAGAACATTTCAGCACAGTGTGGTTACACCTGTGGTGTGTGATGTACCAGGCCTCTGAACAGTTCCTTATGAATGTGCTTGCTACTGTTGTTAATTCTTATTACAAAAAAAAAAAAAAACTTACTTATTCTACTTAATAAACAATCAAACAGAGCAGTTATTAATTACCTTTTACTTAATTACTTTTGAAGACCACTGGTACCTAACCAATAAGCACCAATTAGAACCTATTTCACCACTATTTTTCTTGAGATTTTTTGCCTTACTATAAATCTCATCTGCATGCTAGATTTTACTGAGACTTAGGAAAAAAAATCCACATACCATTTTTCTACATGAGCTATCCATTTCAATACGTTATTAAAATGCTACCTTCATTGTTGCTTTGTATATTTATGATTTTTAAAACAAAATGCAGTATTATCAAAAATAATCTCAGTGCAGAGAAGGTGCTCCATTCTGACTACACCTCCATGCACTGTCACTTGCATTTACTCAAAACTCTGCTTACAGGCATTCCACGACGACACACACTCCATTTTGATACCACCCCCTCCAGCAGGTGTGTTAGGCTATCTCCAGTAAAACATAGATGCTGTGACAACCTGGGATGAATTAAGTGCAGATGCAATGATTTATACATTATACTGTGTAATGACTTCCAATAACACAAACACTTTTTCTCTCAAACAATACATGACTTCAGGCAATCTAGTATTTGCTAAACTCTGGAAGGCATGTGGAACTTGAAATAGAAGTTCTACATTTTTATAGCCCTAAATACTGTGGCCTAAAGCCTGAATTAAACATCTTAAATTTTTCTCTTCCATTGCACAGGTATTTTCTGAATTACCAAGACTGAAATGCAACCATTTCCATTTCTGTAGAACACTGTACAAACTTGATGTTGGAAAGCACCTATATGGGTTTCAGACCACATCTAGTGACAGCTAGTACATCACCAACGTAACTTCCTAGGACACGGAGACAGCTCCTTTATGTCAACTACTGATGCATGGCTATTGATTCATACGCAATACTGTACATACGATTTAAGACTGTACAATCATAAAACAGACTTATTGAACAAAAATGTCTTTTTATATATTTTACCAGCACCTTCAGTTAGAACATAATGCATCATATTACACTACGACTTGTTTGCTTGAACTGATCATCTTTCTAATGAAATACACTTTCCAAAAAACAAATTTATACATTTATTAGTTTGCTGCAAAGGCACGATAGGAAGTCTGTAATTCTCTTTTATTTGCAAAGTTGGACATAAACATTTTGTATTTCCATGTTCTGTAAATTCAGCTAGCAGACTATCTAGCTCCAGATCCAATCCTGCCTTATGAACTCTTTTACATATTGGGCTTTCTCATTTTTATTTTATCAAAGAAACAATGATTTTTCTTCCAACCAAGGAGAGTACAAGGTCCATGGTGGTGAACTGTAGTCTAATAGAGTCAGGAACCTCTCGCTTTCAGAACCATGCAACATCACCAGGCTATAACATTATAGGTTGCTCCCTTAAAAATGCAACTGATAGACTAAGGTTCATTTTTCCTATTTAGTGTATGGTAATTCCTGAGACATACTTCCCCAAGACTTCAAACATACTCTATCAACCACCTGATCAGAAGCTTCCTGTCTGTTTATTAAATTAAAATTTTCTTTCCCAATTTTCATTTGGGTAACCAAAATCTCATGAGGAATGTGTAAAAGATACACCAAGTTAAAGGCATTTAGCTCACTTTAAAACATGAAAAAGCTTCATATGGAGTAATTTTCAGACATAAAACTGACACATGGGAAAGCCAGCATCAAACCTCTCATTCTAATGGCTCTGTTGTGTAGCTACATAAACTCTGTAGGTCAAAACTATTCAAAAGGTTGCACATACAAAAATAGACACAAGGTTAGCTATTCTTTTGATTCCTGATAAAAAGACAGCCTGAAGGATCGTATTTTTCCCTGCCCAATTCCTTATTTTTAAGATCAAAATCATCTGTTAACATCTGTTTTTCTGATGCTTCTGTTAAAGAATATTGGTATGAATTGACAGGAACTGTTACCATTAACTGAAACAAAAAGGACTGATAACTTAGATGTTAACAAAGACACTGCCTAATCAAAGAATATACACTTCTCTGATAAATTAGTTAGGTTGCAATTTAAATTTACTGCAGGGTCCAACATTGAAAGCAAAGCAAAGGGGGAGTGAAATGTCATTAATGGTTCAGACAATTTAGAATAAAAAAGACAATAAAGAGGAAACTTGGAATTCAAGTTTTTTCACATAATGGACTAATTACTAATTACTACTGGCACTGAAACACAGAAAAAGAGAGAAAGTAGCTCATGTTCTTCATGAAAATCAGACTTGATCAGAAGATAAAGTTTTCCCAACATAAATCAACCTACTTCAAATAATTAATATTTAATTCTCTCTCAGCAGTTACAGGGAAAGGAAAACTCCTGAGGTGAAACTCCTGAATGAAGTTCCATGACTTTTATGCAAAGTAGCAGCCAATTGCTAAGACCAGACTCTTTTTCATGTATGTATCGGAGATCCTTTGCAAACACTGATTTTTTTTCCAGTTGAAGTGCCCCTAGCAGCTCTGAAAATCAGAGAAACATAGAATCATTTTGATTGGAAAAGACTTTGAAGATCAAGACGAAGTCCAACCATCAACCTAATACTGCCAAGTCCACCACTAAACCACATTCCAAAGCACCCTCCAAGGATGCTGACTTCCCTCAGCATCCTGTTCTAGTGTTTGACAGCCTTCCCCATGAAAAAACTTTTACTGATATCCAATCTAAATCTCCTCTAGCACAACTTGATGTCATTTCCTCTTGTCCTTGCTACACTCACTTTCAAGTAGTTGTAGACAACCCCCGAGCCTCCTTCTCTCCAGGCTAAACAACTAACCTGTAGATACAGTGGAGCTCCCACCTGAAACCATTTGCCAGAGTGCCCCTGCAGGTAGACATACACCAATGTTTATTTCAAAAGTGTTCTTCTGAACCTCGCTTAAATGTCCTCAACTCCTTCACTGACTGTGCTCTTTCCCATTGTTATCGAAGTATCCCCAAGTGAGAACATGGATTTCTTTTGAATCAAACCAGTAAAAACTGAAGTACCACAACAAATGCCTTCTAACCACAACCAGGCATTTAGTCCCTAGGATCAGATTAGACCTGGCTAAAGCAAAAAAAACCCCTTTACCATGGACATCAGGTTCTCCCACTGTTTTGCCCTACAGACTCACTCTCACTCTCAGTATCTGCTAACTTAGATATAGCCTTTGTCTGCGCTCTCCCACCTATCATCACAGGGATAATAATTATAATTATATGGAGGTGAGAGAGTGACTGATTAGCTAGTGAGTGGGCAGCACTCTGAAAAATCTGCAGTGCTATGTATTCCTTCTTATTACAAATATTTTTGTGCACCTACCATCCAAAAAGACGGCTGTGTATAAACACGAATCAGTCTGGAACATCCATGGTTTCTCTACAATACGACTTTGCTCCACCTGCTGAAGCCACTCTGGTGATAGCACGTTTATTTCATGGAACTTAACAATGATCTGATATGTCCACTCCAAGTACATGCCCTGATTATAGTGAGGATGCTGTTCAGTTCAGCTGAAGTCTGCCTGTGGAAATACAAGTCTGTTGATACAGCATAAGCTTTTCTGTATCTCAAAAGGTTATTCAGTATTTATCAGGCAGGGTCCAAAAATCCATGAACAACTAAATGACTCCTCAATACTACTGTTACATACAGCAGAAGCAACAAGTACCTACTGTCATTCTCATGAATCTTCTCCTTATTTCTCCTTGCTTAATAAAACTAAAGACAATGTAAAAAATTTATTAGTAAGTACACTTTAGAGATTGTCATATTGTTAATTACTAACTTTAATGCCTCATTTTGGGACTGTACTTATGCTTCCCAAGTTCCTTATGTCCCAGGCTTTGCAGTATGGCAATAGCCCCAGAGGGGCTCCCCTGAGGAGTCAGTCTACTAGACCAAGCCTCATATAAAGTGTGAGGCCATTTTCTCTGATTCAAAATACAACTATAGGAGAAAAGAACCCTTTCTACCTCAAACAGCATTCTGCTTAGCTCTAGTCATCCAATACACAGAAGAACTCTAATTATATTCTCTTGTTTGGACAAAAACTCCTGGTTTCAACCTCTCAAGAAAGATAATTTGCTGTCCAACTACACTGCCATGTATTGCACATCCATGTGTTGAAAAGCAGGATGCATCATCAGATGAAAGAAGCGAAGTTTTCACCCTTGATCAAAAATTAGTCTCAGCCTCCGATCCTGCCAGTTCCAGCTATTTACACACGTGCTTACTCATTCACCCAGTTCTCTCTCCCAGGCTTCTAAATCAAGTCAGAGTGCTCACTGGCAGAGGTCATAGTTCTCTCCAGGAAACCCACAATCTCTCTGAACAGATTCTTCACCTAGACAGCAGTGCATGATGAAGAGGAATATCAACAATCAGGTGTCCAAGCATGCCAACAGCTGCAGTCTGAGAAAGTAACTAAAGAAGCTAGATGTAGTGTAAATAAATTAATGAATTTCAGTGCCCTTAAACAGTTGTTTAGAGGAGTCACAGGACCCTTCAGGTACACATTCAACGTTGAAGTTACTTCCAAATACCAGTATGACTACATAGTTTAGACCAAATAAGAGAACATTAAAATACATTTCACAGTAAGGTTTATCAGAAAAAAATGAACTACTGGTGCCATCAAAAACATAAGTACCTGACTGCACGCGATAGAAAGAATGAAAAGGAACTTCTATAAATAGTCACTTTTTATGGAATTGTAACAAGATGTTCCCAAGATATTTAAATGTGAAGTTTAATTCAGACATTTAGGCAGTATTGGCTAAGTCATGAAAAACTTATTACTCCTAGGCAAGCATTTCCAGTCCAATGTAAACTAAAATCTGCTTTCCTTGGTAGCATTGGTACCTCAGTCTCTTTTCTATCTCAGTGTATAAACTGGGTGATGTGCTAGAGGGGGAAACAGCACCACCTATGAAAGTAACAACTACTACCTTTTGACTCTCCTTCCCTGAAAATTTAGTTTCAGTATGACACTTTTTCAAAAAGAAGTTTTGTGTGAAGGTAAGATAATGATCCATGAAGCCCTGAGTTAAAGCCTTATCATTTCGGAAAGAATGATGCATTATGATCCAAACTGTAATGACTATTTTAAGTGGATTGCAGAAAACCAGCAAAATTGGCAACATGCTGCTGGTTTCCTTGTAACTTACTTCACCAGAAGCATTAAAAAGTAAACTGAAATAAAAAAAAAGAAAAAAACCCAACCAAACCCAACCCTAGATCAGTCTGAATCATGATTTTGTTTGAGAAATGATGGTATGGATTTATTAATTGATCCAGGAATGAAGTTTGGTGTCATTTCCAGTACCATTCTGAAATGTAAGTCAGAACACTATAATTACAAAGAGATTACCGGGAAGAGCAAGCAGCTCGAGATACTTCATTACAGAGATACCATTAATTTAAGAAAAAGAGGAAACACACCTAGATGACTTTTATGCCACAACACACAATCAGAAAAAAAAACTACCTTGCTTGCTGATGGACTTAAAGGGCTGCCTGAAACTGAGAAAAAGATTACTGTGAAAGCAATAAACTTCACAATTTGCATTATGAGTTGTTCAGAGAGGTTTTCTGCTTCAAGGAAACTTCAGAGAATCATTTTTCCCCTCTCTGTGAAAGAGGATTCATTAACAAGGTGAGTCCAAAGGAAGAATGCCAGGAAGGTTTATTTTTCAACAATTAATTTACAATTGCAAAACTGTAAATTTCATTTACAATTCATTTACAACTGCAAACCTGAGATATTTCAAGGTAACTCCATAACATGGAAGAAGCTTGGTTTGTTATGTTTTCTGGAGTTTGCTTTTTCTAAGGATGTGGGGTTTTTTTTTCTTCTTTTTGGTTTCCAATATTTTTTTTTAACATACCTTATTCTCAGGGGGGAGTGGGTATACCAAAAGTCAAATCTTTGTAGGAGGCAAAGGCTTTTGCACACTTAAAGCAGGCTATTAAGAAATGACAGGGAAAAAGATAATCCAGCATCCAAATGGCTTTTACTTTCTTTCCATTTATTGGTTTTCACAAAAAAAGAAAATAAAATAGTGTATCCCCAAACAGCTGACTCATTACTGGAATTATCTCAGGAGAGCCTGGAAAACAACCTGCCATCATTTGATTTTACAGATTAAGAAGCAAAGAAATCCTACTATACGTGGAGAGCTCCAAAGACAACCAAAATCCAACACCAAACAAACAAATCCCAAACAAATGACACAGTGTTATGACAAGAGGAAAATAAACCCAAGAGTCCATTTTTAGAAAATAACATTGAAAGTATTATTTTTAGAAAGTAACAGCCAAGAGCCAGGCACAACTACATACTCATTTCCTAAGGTACAGCCCTCCTCATGGATTTCAGTGCCTAGTTTCCATAGGAGCACGGAGCATCAGTCTTTAAAACAGAGACCTAAGGATGGGCCAATGCTCAAGCTCCAGTGCAGCCTGACAGATGTCCCATGTCTCCCTAACTGTACTGAATATTTTACCCAAAGACCATGCCAATATGTGTATTTCTCCCTGCAGCACAGCCAAAGCAGACAGAGCTAAGGAGTCCTCCACAGCCTCCCTCATGCTTCACTGTCCGAGATATCGCAGTGATCAGTAGACAAGAAGACGGCAAACACCTTAAGGTACTGAATACTGGACACTGGAGATGTGATGTACATCACTCAATTGTAGAATACAGACTCATCTTCAAACAATAGCTAGGATAGGCTACTTAAAGGTTCTTAAAGATAGCAATAAGGACTTTGGAGTAGGACTGTTACTTTAGAAGTGGGTGCCTCCCTGCATAAAAGCCTCTATCCTGCCTCACCATTACCAAAAATCTCCTAAGGGAACCCACCAGGCCCTCTAGCAGGCATCCATATGCTAGAGTAAAGTCCTGTCAGTTTAGACAGTAAAGCTCTGCCAAGAGCCAAGGCAGGTGCTGGTTGCTCTGCTATTCCAGTACCTGGCCTGAGCATGGCAGGGCTATAGACTGGCAGTACATGCACTGCTTACTCCCAATCCTGTCAAACTTGACTGGACAGGCTGGCTATTATAAGAAGTTATTTGTATGTATTTTAGGATACACATATTTGGTGCACAGTACCTTTGTAGAGAATCATAAGTCTTATGCATTTCTTTCTCTCATGAAAAAGTTTTTTACACAAAGGACTGGGATGGTCTGCCTGGGCAGCTGGTGCAATCACCATCCCTGGATGTGTTTAAAGAAAGACTAGATATGGCATTCGGTGCCATGGTTTAGTTGAGCTGTTACCAGTGGGCTGAACTTGATTATCTTGAAGGTCTCTTCCAACCTAGTGATTTTGTGAATGTACATACTGAGAATTAATATACATCTTTGCAAATCATCTTCTGACTTTGCAGCACGCTTCTACCAGTGATAAGCATTTTGAGGGGAGGAGAAGACACTGTTCTTCCTTTTGCTACTTTATCTAGAAACAATTTGTCTGCTGCAAAGGGAATTTGCTGACAGCAAACAAATGCATCTTTTTGAGTACCACCGAAGTAGTACTGAGTTTGTTATCACATCCACGTGCCATTTATCAGGATGTTCTGGTACTAACCTGGGCTTACATGCACAGTTAGCATCATGTACCCAGTTTACACATGGTCTCAGGACGTTGCCAAAGTGTGTGTTTCCAAGCTGGAGGGTTTCAATCCTGCTGTGTCTACTTTATTCACCATAATGTGTCAAACCCCTAACACCACAACTACCCTATATAATGATGCAAAATGATGTGACAATACCAGAACACTGACAATGGATCAGGCCTAGAGGCAGCTCAGCCCAAAATCAACTGCTTAAAGCTACAGCCTGTGTCAGTCCTGTAGCTACTCAGAGATCAGCTGAAAGGTAGCCCTATATCAGCCCACAATTCAGGGTAACAAGCTACCTTGCTGTCTTCCCAGACAGACTTAAGCTTCACAGGTAGTTGCTCTGGGAAAGCATGCTGGCATACTGCCACTGCAAGACTTCTGAACTGCAAAACTAAAATTTTCACTGATTTCCCCTCAGGTAACTGGCCACTGTGGTCCAGAACTACTTACAAAATTATTTTTTATACACCTCTAAGTACTGATAAGCAAGTGTAGCATAATGAAACATAAATCCCATAGAATCTCCCCCTCGTTGTATGATTAAAGGTCAGGGTGAACCGATGACTCGGCTGATCCGTATCTGCAAGATGATGCTGCAGCAGCACAGTAACTGTATTTCACAGAATCACAAATTGGTTGAGGTCAGAAGGGATCTCAAGCCACAACAAGCTGCCCAAGACCATGCACAGATGTGGTTTTTTAACAGAAGGTATATATATGCTACAACTGCCCTGGGCAACCAGTGCCAATGCTCAGTCATCCTCACAGTGAAAAAGTGCTTCCTGTTCAGAATCTCCTGTGTTTCAGCCTTTGCCCATTGCCTCTTGCCCTATTACCTGGCATCACGGGCTTTGCAGTTCCCTTTGGGTACTTACATAAATTGGTAAGATCCTCCCTGAGTCTTCTCTTCTCTGGCTGAACAATCCTAGCTCTCTCAGCATTTCCTTACAGTAGAGTATTCAAATCCCTTCATTACCTTAGACACTCCTTGCTTGAATCCCTCCAGAAGTTCCATACCTGTGTCTCTTGTACTGACAAACTTAACCTCAGACTCACTGCCTATTGGGCAAAAGGAAAAGAGGGCTAAGTGCTCTCTCTAGTCGATAAGGAAACCTCTTCCTCAGTGTTCAGGCTGCATCTGTGTCAGTACAGTGTCAAGTCCTGTACGTGCTTCAGCTGTGTTAACACACATCTGAAAACTATGCAAGAACTTTCTGAGCTCCATAGGTACACAAGAAAACACAGTCCCACAGGAAAGCAGTGGTCCTACAAGTCTCAAATTCTCATTTTGTACGATTAAATCTATTCATAAAAGTCTGACACCTAGATGAGGGTAAGTAGAAGGAAGTACCCTGTAAGCATACTAGACTATTGTAACTGCAGTTAAGTCCTGGAACATCCAGTTCTTCCTTGATATCAGGAAATACTTTCTATGGATAAATCCAATTCCTCTGCAGAAGATGCAGAACTCCTTACAGTAGGCCTCTAGAGATAGTGTTCCTCAAGGTACAACCTAAAGTTGTTTTCGTATTTCACACATGAGCTAAGCAGCTGCTACCAGCATTCACCGAGCATTGAACCTTACACAAAAGCACTGGTGTACAGCCTGTATGGTCAGACAGTGCTCCCAAGGTGGGTAAGCCATGGCCACTGCGCGTGCAGCACGCAGGAGAAGCGTGCAGGTACCGAGGTGTAGGCACACACGGCTTACAAAGGATTCTTGTCATTACAGTGCACTCTATTTGGATGCACGCAAGACCCTGCAAATAGCTCGAAGGGATTGCTCAACACTATTTAATAGAAATAATGACAGCAATACGGTACATGTGCCTGAAGTACATTCAATCAGACTAATTACTCTGAATCTTGTAAATTATAAATGTCTAAACACCCAACATTTATCATCCTGACAACCATTTTAAACATTACTGTGCTATACTACAAGGAAAGAGAAAAACCTGGAGGAGGTCCCTCCTGGACAGGGAAAGAACAGATGACAAGAGTTCTGCGCTGGGGACTAGTCCCTGGATTTCTGTGGAGGACAAAAGTTGCAGAATTTGGACCATTTCCATTGTTAGAAGAGGAAGAAAAGCATTCTGAAAGTCAGGTTGGCCAGAGTTAGAGTATCCTTGCACTGTTGAAAGTGAAGCAGAGGGGAGTGCACTCATTTAGCAGAAAAACTGAAGAAGGATTGAAATTAAATAAATAATCAAATAATATGGAGAGGCTGAACTGTTTGTACAAACATTCTAGACAGGTGATAAAGCCACCAAATTGCTGATATACAGATGTCAATTTTAAAAGGCGCTATAACTGAAGAAAAGATTTACCTGAGCTGAAGTTCAGTTGTTGGCTTTATTTTATATTTCAGAATTGGCTGGAGGCCAGTGATCTTCATTATTCTGGTTTAAATTCTAATAGGGAAAAATTGAAACAAAAGGCGATGCTATAGCAGATGACAGTCACAGGTAATGTGACAGACAAGCAAGTGGGGCTCCTCTAGCGCTTTCATGGAAAGGGAAAAATATAATCTCCTAAGGCCATGTAACTGATGCTACAGGTCTCAAGCAAATTACCCTGGTACTTCTGCAAGTTTAAAAACTGTGATTCCTAAACCAGAAAAGCACCATACAGAAATACCTCTGAAGAAAAAGAGCACATGTCAGAACCACAGTCAAAAGTAACTGCAGGAGCGCATGATTATGACTGTACACCATTTGCTATGTGTTAACGAAAGAAGTTCAACACCAGTAGTAAAGGCAAGTTATAAGCACATTGTGTTCATGAGATCCATTTTAGCAAAAACCTGACAGAATTAGAAGTGTAAATAACTGGATTTAAATCTAAAACAGGAACAACTGGGAATCATTTCAGAACATTTTATGAAGTAGCCAAGACAGCCACAATTAGACAAAGAACAGGAAAGAAAAAAAAAAAGAAAAAAAGCACCTAGATAAGAGAGGAAGTAAAAGAAGAAAACTGAAAGAGGTAAGCCAAATATATGGGAAATCTCAACAGTTTTTAAGAGAAAAAGTCAAATTATGACCTCTGGGGTTCCACATAAGACCATACCATTTTTTTTAATGACAAGCCACACTGGTCCCTCCCAAAACTGCTGCTGTAGACTACTTAATATTTTTTAGCACAGAAAAACACCCATGTAATTTTCATTTTCTTTTAGGGAAGCATAGTGAACATTTGCAGTGACAATAGAAGAGTGCCCACTGATCACCAACAGCATAGAGGATTTATTCAAGTCAGAATGTCAGTAAGAGGTCCAAAGATTTTAGGACTGGCTAGTAAGGCATACTGACTTGAAATTTTGAACTATCACCCAAGAAACCTCAAAGGGTGAAAAATGGGTGAGGGAAGGAGATTGCACACCAAGACCGACAGAGTTACAGTATTCAGATGGTTTGCTGTACAAAGTCAGTGGTTTTGAAGAGCTAGGCATCTGCTAAGCAACGGATCATACAATCAACCAACAGAGCATGCATTAACTAACAGTTCTTTGTCTGTCAATACATAGGCAAAGTCCTCAACTAACCACTGTCTTCCAAACAGGATCCCCACAATATTAAGACTTGAAAAAACCCTTAAAATCTTCACCCATGAGATAAAATAAAACCACGACGTTATTACTGACAGTACCCATAGGTGATGCAAAATCTGTGAACTGGTGAACAATGATGATGATATGATGCTAAAAACTATATTAAAATAACCTGGAAAACAGAAACAGGCAAATACTGTGTATCCAAATACTGTTAAATATAAACTTGTCAAACAATGACTAAACCTATCCTAAAAAGCAATTATTTAGAAAAGCATTTATTTAAGTTACAGCAGTCATCTAAACACGAATAGTTTAATGTCATGGCTCAGAAGCCTGTTAACTCCTTGAACACACCTCAACAATAGTATTCCACCTAGCAGTACTTATATACTTGTAATAAAAAGTACATACAAATCACTGTTCAATTCTCATGATCTCTACTTCAGTACCAACACTGAATTACAAAGAAGTCAAAAACCAGCTATAAAAACAATTAAGGGATCATAAAATCCACTCTACAAAGTCAGAATTGAACTATGGAACCATTCAGACTGAGCCCCAAGATACTGGAATATTTTCCTTCTGTCCTCAATGTTGATAATAAATGTAATGTTCATGATTAAGATGAACTTTAAAAAATCAGTTATGTAGTTATTTTACTTCTTATACTTTATCTAATGTCAGAAAAACAGATTCCACAATTTATAAAGCTTATCAGACAGATCGCTCACATTTCGTGCAACCATGCCTTTTGGTTCAAAAAAACGCATATCACCCTCTCAAAAGACGCAAACACACACAAAAGAAAGCCTATCACAAATACCCACAAAAATAAAGCCTTCCAAACCCACAAACAAGCCTGAGCTATTGAGCACAGTGATACACACAATTAATGTCACTATACCTGAACTAAAGTCTAGATTGGTAGGTTGAAATACTGTTTTAAGTAAGACAGTTATACTCAACTAACAAATAAACATTTGTCTTGCTTTACTACTTCCCCAGATTTTTGATCCACTGTGCACAAAAAAAGAGCTGCAAAGAAATGGAAAGGTATTAGAAAATTCCATGTCACTAAACAGAAGTAGCTTGGTATCATGTAATCAAGACAAAACAAACAGACACGGAAGGTGATCACATTTCTGCAGCTATGGATTATTCCAGAAAATACTGCCACTCTTTGAAAATAACTAAAATACAAAGCAAAAGCATTACAAAATATTTTCATGATACTTTTTCCCCCACCTTTTTAAGCTATTCTAACAAAAAAACATATCCTAGCAGCCTAGACAAGTCATATAGTTGTATACAGTAACTTTGCATAATCACCAGTTAGAAAAAATCCCACCATATTTTGTCATTTTAAACAATAAAAAGACAATTTCCTCCTGCTTTACTGGTTTTATATTATTTAATAGGAAAACTCCATACACAAAAAATGCAAAGTAAATATTTAAATCTATCCTTCTCACTTTACTACATAAAACTGTAGACCAAAAAGGTCTGTAAATCAAAACATTCAGACAAATTATTTTCTGAGAACAACCAAATGAAAACTGCAGTAATAAAACTAACCTGGTTGCAAATTTACAAAACAAAACAAACAACAAAAAAAATAAGCCCAAGAATGCCTTTATCCAGAGAATGTCTGTGTCATGAATTTCTCCAAGAAAACAATTTAAAGGCATACATACTAACTTCACTGTTCAGCATCAGAGGTTTGCATTTAGTGTAGGAAATACAGTCAAAATTAAGCTATTAGCAAATTCTGCTCACGTTGTTTATGTAGTTTTGGTTCAAAGGCCAAAATCTTCAGAGATTACTGTCAGTCTAGTTCTTAACCCTAATTAAATGTCATAATTAATGCAAGTGTATTATGATGTGGAGCCAAATGTAAAACAAAATCAAAATTAATCCGAATTCACTATTATCTTGCCTTGCACAGGTAAGAGGAAAGGATGAATGCAATTAGTAAAGAAAACTCAAGAGAACAAAAATTGTTCTGGGCAGAGAATATTTCTGGATTTCTATGAACACTAACAGTGTTAAAATCCAACCTTAAAGGATTGCAAGACAAGCCATTTTACTGATGCTAAGTGTGAGGGTGGTGGGGCAGTGGCACAGGTTGCCCAGAGAGGCTGCGAATGCTCCACTCCCAGCAGCGTTCAAGGCCAGGCTGTACGGGGCACTGAGCAACCTGGTCTAGTGCGAGGTCCCTGCCCACGGCAGGGGCTTGGAACTTTAAGATCCTTTCCCACTCAAACCGTTCCGTGATTCTGTGAAGCATGCTGCTAATCAGTTTAACGAAATACAGTAATTCCAGTGAATCTTTGCTCTATTTGTAGGAAATACCCAGTTTTACATTTAGATAAAAGCAAATTTACTCCTAAATTGTCTGTTCTGCTTTTCTATCAAATAAGCTGCTAACCAGGAGAGACAGTCACCTAAATTAAATCCTTCTTTTCGTCATTCAGAGTAAATGTTTATTGTCTCCTTTAATTTATTTACCAATTCAATGCTGAGATAAACAGAGACCAAGAGGAAACTGAACATAGTACAAAAAAAAATTCTCATGTTATTTCTTCTCAATATTCTCTTCTTACCAAGAAAAACAGAAGCATGTTTAGGTGCATTTTGTATTTTCATAGGGGGAAAAATATAAGTATAAAGTATTTTTTCATACAGCTATCAAGTTAGGAAGATGTACAACAGCTTTAACTTCAGGAAATCACTTATTACCACAGCAGTCCAATCATAGTATCACAGAGCAGTTTGGGTTGGAAGGTACCTTCAAAAATCATCTAAGCCACCCACCACACCAGGTTGCTCAAAGACCCCTCCAAACTGGCCTTGTACACTTCCAACGATAAGGCACCCACAGCTTCTCTGAGCAGCCTGTTCCAGTGTCTCACTTGGCTCCTGTAACAGATTTTTTCTGTGAGTCCAATCTCGATCTACTCACTTTCAGTTCAAAACCATTGCTCCTTGCCCTTTTATTGACAGACCCAGGTAAAAAGTCTTTCTACAGCTCTCTTATTCCTGGTATATTGAAAGGCTCCAAGGTCTCTCTGGTGTCTTCTTTTTTCCTGGCTGAAAAACCTTCACTTTCTCAGACTCTCTTCAGAGGAGAGGTGCTTCATCCCTCTGATGATTTTTGTGGCTCTTTTCTGAGCTCTTTTCGGTCTAGAAGGTCCACGTCCTTCTTGTGCTGAGGAGCACAGAGACGGATGCAGTATTCCAGGTCCCACCAGACAAGAATCACCTCCCCTGACCCTCCAGCCAGACTTTTGATGCAGACCTGGTTTTCCAGGTTCAAAGAGCACACTGCTGTCTCAAGTCCAATTTTTCCTTCACCAGTACCCCCAAGTCCTCCTGCACAGGGCTACTCTCAACGCATTCATCCCCCACACTGTACTCATGTCAAGGGTTGTCCCAACCCACAAGCAACACACCCAGGACCTTGGACTTGGCCCAGCTGAACCTTGTTGAGGTTCCAACAGGCCCACTTACCTCCCATCAAAGGTACTAACTGTACCTCTCAGATTGATGTCACCTGGAAATCTGCTGGGGGTGCAACTTCCCACTGCTTATGTCATAATTAAGGTATTAACAGTATGATTCCTTGAGGGACACCACTCATTACTGTGTCCACTCTGCCACTAAACCACTGACTGTAACTCCTTGGATGCCACCATCATGTCAATTCTCTATTCATCACAGGGTCTATCCATCCAACTTCATTCACTCCAATTTATTAGTAAGAATGTTGGGAGGAGACACCATATCAAAGGCCTAACAAAAGCCTAGGTATATGACATCTCTACCTCTTCCTTTGTCCACTGATACAGTTATTCCATCATAGAAGGCCACAAGATTAGTCAGGCAGTTAGTCTTTCGTTGGCTGACTCTACAATTAACACCTCCACATCTCCTGTATGTTTCAACAAATGTTTAAAGAATATCTGTTCCATGATCTAACGACTAAATGATAGCCTGAATTTTGTCTTGAGTTTTAACACTGCCAAAGAGGTTACCCCTACTTGGGGGGGGGGATTAAAAAAAATTTTCTCAAGTGTTTGTCAAGGGGTTTTACACCAAATTCTTTTGCCATAATATGCAATACCTGCAGCTTCCCAGATCAAGCCTCCCCACAAAAAATCACTTAGAAGAGGACTTAACGGATTGGGGGAATGATAATGAGATAAACAGATTTTGATCTCTAAATCTCTTTTAATAATGGGCCAAGTCAATCAAGAGAGCAGTTTGGTGGCCTGCACTCTGGGATTAACGAGTAATCCCATCACTGTTGAAGATGACCAGGTGCACACAACATACCCATCCCTCAAAAAAACCGGGCAGTTGCAGGACAGGAGAGATTCAAATGGCATGAAGATTGTTGCTGTGTATGAAAATACTTCTAAGCATCAGGTTAGAAACACAAACAAGAAATTAAAAGAAGGAAAAAAGAATACCAGAATTATTCAAATGTAAGTGTAAGAATATGTCCTTTATTCTTTGGCTTTTTCTCCCTAGCAAATACACAGCGTCTCTGTTTCCAGGCTACTATTATTTTCTTTTTAAAAATAAACAATCAAACAGAAGTACAAGTGAGTGGTATTGTAAGAATCATTGTTTTCCCTCCTAAAGGATTAACTGAGTTAAAACAAATTTTACAAAGGACTACTCTGGGTTTGCTATTTGTTTGGTTTTTATTGTTCATTTTTGCAAACCATCTTTGAAAGGTTTTAACTATCAAAATAAATATTTCATTTTAACACCATCTAGACAGCATCCTCCAAAAACACAAGCATCAGATCCTCCAAGTACCTGGAGAGCTGTGTAAGAATGTATTCAAGATACATGAATGATGCCTTTTTGTTTTCCAGCATTTAATTTCAATTGCTTTTGCTGCTCTGGTCTATGAGACTAAGAGACACTTACATCACTTTGCAAATCCATTATCGGAGCAAAATACAAGTTCCATACTTGATCATCAGTTTCCCAAGCCTGACTGGTTCCCAAAACCATAAAGAATGATGGCATCTTTTCCAACTTCTATGCGTTTTGAGTTTTTCTGGCCTTCTGAGTTAGCAGCTGCTTCAGAAGCCTTCTGTCTGACTTTCTGGATGACACTGCTCACCCCGAAATGTGGGCTGGAAGACCTTTCAGCATTCTTTTTCAACATTCCCCAGTATAAGCAAGATAATGAACATTAACATAATTGAACACTAAGGAGTTAAAAACTCTCCTATGATGGTTTTATAGAACAAGGAAATAAAAGCAAGTTTCCTTAACTCACAGAAATTGTCATTCAGTATAAGGCTTCAAAGATTATCATTAGAGCAATGAATTAGCCAAGAACCAAGCAGCATACACAAGTGCCTAGTGAGTATATAGTTCAGGTACTATGACAGACACACTAACAAAACTAGATAGCAATATATATGTTCTGTGCCATAAGAATAAATACTGTTATAATTAAAATACTTTTTCCTAATGGATAATTTCAAGGTGTACCTAAAACACATTCACTGCATTACACCTTAGTTTATAAAAGCATGATCAAGAATGGGATCTCTTTAGGTTGATTTCATGGCTATATAGTAACTAAATGAGTAATTTCTGCCTTGATTTCTGTTTACTCAAAGAATCTCTAACAGATTGACTTTTTTCACATCAAGATACACCAAGTTCCTACAGAACAAAAAACTCTGCTCTTACCCTGTATTTAACTTAAAGGTGGCTAACCCTATCTAGGTAAACACTGTTCTCATCCACATTTAGGGACACTTACAAAGGTTTGAGCTGTATTTTTCAGTTAACTTCAAACAACTTAAGGATCTAACTGCACTCAGCTCTTCAGAGAAGAGAATATTGAGGGTAGAGGGGAGAAATGTAACATATTTCAAAATTTAACTGCCCTTTCCACAATTTTCTTCGGGAAAAACAAATCCTCCTTCAACTGACTTTTGACAGCTGGGACTGAATACCGAAGTACTTCAACAAGGACTACAATGGCATATTCCAACACAAAACAAAAGACACTGATAATCAGTGAGAACAGGGCCTTGGGTAGAAATCTTATCCATGTATTCTGAGGCAAACAGATAGACTCTGGCACTAGTCTAAATGACCTAGTCTCATTCATTCCTAACAGATGCTTCTTCTACACACAGGTCAATCTAAATCACAAACAGCAAAGCTCCCGCATGAAGATGTCAACACACAGCTCAGCTGTGCTGAGGCAATAGTGATACAGTATTTATCACTTTTAAATTTTCTGAATCACTAGTTGCTTCCACTTTCATAAACTTTCTAATGTTCTGTTGCTTATTCAAGCAATACAGGTATTGCACACCACCTACTTTCCACAGAAAGATGAGTTGAACCAACCAAGGGGGGCTCACCTAAATCATCACACAGTTCATTACAGCAGTTTGTCAGATGATTCTGCCTCAACGGATTGACAAAGAAGGAATCTTGCTTGGTGGGGTTTATTTTTGTTTCTGGATTAGCCATACCACCTGCTCAAACGCAGAATGAAATTAACAACAGTACTTTTCTGTTGGCAACTGCATCTGCCTCAGAGTTCTGGGATAAAATTCTGCACTACTAATAAACAGTGACTAGAGTGTATGAATTAGGTAGTTTAATCATTCCATACCATTTGTCTTTTGAAAGCTTACAAAGGACAAAAACTGTAGACAATAATGCTTCAGTTTAGTTTCAGAATCAGCACTACTTATCGAGGGAACTATGTGCTTTCAGAACACTTCAGATTCAAACCTTAGTTTAGCCTGAAAAAAACATTTGGGCTACTCCTGGAACCCTCCCAGTAACTTCCGAAACTTTTTAACTTCTAAAACTTCAGTATCTCTTGGAATTCTCTCATCCAGTTTTGACACATCTAACTTCTCTGCACAGAGTTAATAATATTTAAAACCCATAGCATGCTTCCTTCTTTTTGGCCAACACCATGTGTATGGCTTCCTAGTGTTTCCTATACAGTAATTCTTCCTTTGCTTTCTCCTGCTTTCCTGCTCTTTGTTCTTGCCAGGTTTGATAATTACAGTAAAAAAAAAGTAAATACTGAAAAATTTCATAATTTCATCAGTAACAGGCTGCATTTCTATAAAGGAAGAGGTTTTCTTCAGTCTTCCACCATTCAGCTTAAGGAAGCTGATAGAAAAAAATACTGTGCTTACAGCATTCTATTGCTGCAACAAAGCTAATCACTATTCATCAGACATCTACCTTATTTCATACCTCTCTGTGATTAGTTTTGCAAAGATCGCAAAGTAGTGCCTTCCCCAATGAAATTGGTGTTACCACCAAACAACAACAAAATTAATATGAAGCAACTAAAGGAGCAGAATTATTATTTCTTCATTTTGCTGCACATATTCAAATGCTCATTCTCCAAAGATTTCTCTGCTCAGCATATATTTTTTCATCCTACATTTAATCAACATGTTTGTCAGCGTAACATACAAATTAAGGGCCACTTGGCTCTTTCACACATGAATAAAGCCAAATTAGTCTGAATTCTTTAACTGTTCATAGTCTCCACTAGCTCCTATTAACTTTGGTGGGCGTAGATCACCTATCGAGTAGTAAAAAGGAAAGAGCAACAAACCCTTTTTAATGGCTGCACACAAGGTATCCTTTTGTGAGGCACTAAAAATAAATGTTCCTAAATTTTCTGAATATATGTTCTTCACGTGATCACACTGATTTCCAAATTATGACTTGTGTTTTCCTACTGCACAAGAAAGATGTTCTTATATATGGTCATATCTATGTATGTGAGAATACATCAAGGTGTTAATATCCAGAATGAAAGTATATTTCCTCAGAAACACCTTCTGCTAAATATTTACCTGTCTAGCGTCAATACATAAGAAGAGGCAAGTTAATTATTTGTTCATTTTACAGTAGTAAATATGTACTGTATCAGTTACCTAGAATTATTTGAAACAGTTCAGTGTGAGTAGGGCTGACTGATAAAAATACAGCTTACAAGAAAAATAAGGAAGCTTGTTTCTCCAAGAAAAGCAAAAGAAATTATATGAAACAAGAGTCTGCCCCTGTTAGCTTAACAGTGTTAGCTCTTCAGTGTATCTACACAAATTCTGCCCCTTTGTAAATTCACCAAGTTCTGCATGTTCAACATCTAATTCTGCTGACACAAGGTTTAAGAAATAATACATATATTCACCTTACGTTCAAAAGCATCTTTAGGGATACGGTTACTGTTCATGTCAATTCAAACAGCTTATCATCCATCTACTTTCTGTGCTACAGCACAGAGAATAGGACACTTGAACCAAGTCAAGTCTCTTCACTGACACATTTGCTATCTTCAACATAAGAAGCACCTAACTCTTAAAAAAACATGCTTTGCATGTGACACAATACTAACCAACATGCTGCAAAAAACCAGCACTGTCACACGTATGTCCAGAACGTAATCTGGCCAGGGTTTACAGACACAGAGGCATAGCTACCACAACATTTGCAGATTATTTTCTTAGGCATATTCTCAAGGCACATTCCAGTGAGAAAACAGTGCACAATATTAATGTAAAGAGTCTACAGCCACACTATCTCCAGAACTGATGGTTTATGGCTACATACCTGCCATGCAGACTCAAAATGCTGCTTTCTGAGCCCCTGGAAAATTTACATGGATGGCAGGAAAAAATTAGATACAGAAATATGAGAAAAGAAAATTATATATGTAAGTACATAGCTCTTGCTACTTAAAAATAAATATGTACGTACATGTTTAAAATAAAAACATGCAAAACACACATAAAATATTAGAACATCTCTTCATTTTCTCCCTTAACTATAAAAACAATATGTTTTTACAACTAACAGCAAACAATGGATGGATATTAACAACAGTAAGCTCTGGAGAACAATCACAGGGTTTTACAAAGTGTTCAGCAGTAATGACATCCAGAAGAGTTTGAAAAATAAACCAAATTCGGTGGAAGACTGTATTTGTTCCAAAGTGTCTCAAAACACTACAGCCAAGTTTTGCTAGCTGAAACTACTACTACGTAATATGCTTCAATGCACATTTATGGATCCTGGCTTTCCACAATTACAATTGTAAAAAAATTTCATCCTGTTCTAATATGTTAAAAAAAATCAAATAGTGATGTACAAAAAAGTACCTAAAAGTGGTATTTTAATATTTAATCAAAGAGTGTTTGTTTTTAAACTAACATCTTAAAATAATCTTACCACACACTGAAAGTTTTACAGAAATTACTTTGGATTTTGAACTCTTTGATTTCATTAAAAGTAAAAAGATATCATGAGCACATTAGAAGAGTGTCTCAAGCAGTGTATGTGTGTGTGACACAGTAACAATTAGGAGGAACCTACATTACCAAGAAGGTACTGTGTCTTTCACAAGTTAAGGAGGAAAAAAACCTTTTCCTCTGAACCAAAAAGATTAACTTTTTCTTCATGTTTGCTACGTATGTGCATTTTTATGTGTGTACATCTAATTTTTAAGCAAGTGTAATAATAAAACAACCTAGCAGAGATACGCTTGTTTGTGCCTTGAAAGGTTGGTAATACCTTTCACTTCACACTTGCAACTAGTCTGGAGAACATGCACATCCACCTTAAACTGCACCAGTATTCTCTTCACAAGTCAAATGATATTCCTTAGCCCCATACTTAAAAATCCTTAATGCACTTAGGTTTTTCATACCTAATAATACTAAAGAGAGTGGGACTGAGAAACTGGCACTTCAAAAAAAAGGAAATAAAATAAAATAAAAAAACCAACCAAACATGTTTGCTTATGTTTACAGAAAATTAAGCAGCACTAGTGATTTTCCTTCCAAAAATGAGGGGGAAGGAGATGAAATAGAACAGTAAACATCTATTCAGTATTAAAAAAATCAGATGATTTTAAGCATGTTTAGATGGTTTTCATGCTACCAGCCTCACCAATTTTAATGAATATATTTTCATTTGAAAACGGTTTCAACTGTCTCATAACCATGTGAACGACTTCTACAAACAACAAACTTAGTAACTGAGCAATTGCTTATGCTGGGGAAGCAACGAAAGTGACTAAAAAAAAAGTGCTCTAAGGAACTTAAGATAAACCCACTTATGAAAGAAATTTCCCTAAAATTGTTTTAGAAATTGCAACCCGAGTCTATGCAATACCAAGACATCAAGAGTCGTTCATCACATACTGCATTTCACAAGACAAGATTATTAAGTGTTAATCCAAATGTGCACATACATTTTCAGTAAAACATATCACAGTGGCTGACAAAACAAAAGACAAAAAATGCATGCACGGTAAAAATTTCTGTACCAGTTTCATTGCCCAGGTATATGGATGTGCTGTTAAGTACATGCAGCCAAAAGTTCACCCCTCTAGATCTCTAGCCCATCATGCCTCCCCTTTCACAAGTCTGTTGGAACTCTCAGCTGGTACTGATGATGAACGCAGAAGTCTCTTATACAGGAACTTAATACTAAATCTTTCTATGGGTTGGCTTCTCCCCGTTCTTCTGCAAATCACCACACAGTATCTGGTCAAAAGCGATGCTGTAACTGGACTCTAGTTTATCAACATCTACCCCAGTACTCCATGTTAGCGGTGGGAGAACCTTGTGAAGCAGCTCAAGGTCTGCGTTGCTAACTGCAGAAGTGAATCTCTGAATTTCTTCTCTAGGTAATATATTGGTCTCATTTAGTGAATTTCAAACGTATCTGAAAATCTAGGAGAAGCCATTAGCACTACTGTAAAAGAAATCAAGACTATACAGAAAAAATCTGGACCTGAGTAACAGGTCAAATGTATGAACAGCCTCTCCTGAGGCAAAGTCTCCATCATAATCATACTTAGACATACATAATATTAAGCTACGACAATCTATTTTCTTTGTGAATCTTGGAAGTCACACCATGCGCTGCCAAAGACCAAAATCAGGCCAAAATCCAACAGAACATTATTACTGTGAGTGCTGCATCTATGTCCACTTACTCCTCTCCCACACCAAAGATGCCAACCTTCTCTATATGCAAAGGATAACCTTCAGAAAGTAGCATATTCATATGGAAACATTAAAATGTATTCAAGCTTTTCCTTTCAGCTTGCCTTACCTCATTGAAGAGACAGTTTACTTCCCCAGTATAAATCACTACTTCCATATACATCTCCCAAGAAAAAAAACCCTTCCCTGTACACATCCCACATCCATTTGGAACATACTCTCTTATCCACACACCAGACAGTAATGTACAAATACTTAAAAGGCCTGTGAGTCCAGGCAGAAGCTATTACCAGGGAGCTACACGACACAGTTCATCACACTGGACAACGGGCAGGCATATTTTAATTCAAAAGGCTTATTTTAACATAAGCGAAACTTCTATTAGATAAATGCCGCCTCTGCATACTTGCAACTCTAAAATAGCAACCTCTGTTTTAATTAAAGAGAAATTATAGCGTTGATTTTATTTCCTGACCAGTGGGTGGATTCAACGGTACTGAAGATCCTGTAATCACCCCGCACACTTCAGGTTACCCCTCAGCTTGGCATGTGCATCTGGGCCTTTGCGGCTCCCTTTCCTTTACAGAAACCGATGCGCAACCTAAGCACAAGCACCATATCCCACATTACCTCAATAAATAAAAATCACAACAAAAAAAAATGCAACCGGTGAGCTAACAACCTTCCCGAAGCTCACGGAACAATGCAGATATCACACCCGTTACCATCGACCTGCACAGCGACTCCCTTCCTTAATCCGCTTCGCTACCATCGCTCTCCCACACACATCGACATTTACCACTCGTCCCGCAGCCCCCTCACTCACCCGCCATCAATTCCCTCTCCATTTTGAAAGGCCGCTTCCCGTTCCACACGAACGCACCCGCCGACGATGCCCGCCGGGCGGGCACACACGCCCCGTTCCCCACGGCGAGGGCTCGGCCTGCGGCTCCCCGCGGCGGCGGCGCCGAGCGCCCAGAGGCACCGCAGGCATTGTCGCTGCCGCCTCGTCCCCGCCGCCGGGTG
>VWYP01021167.1:37701-52537 GCA_013400435.1 Pycnonotus jocosus
GAGCTGTGCCGCCCCCCAGCGCCGCCCCGCCCGCCCTGCGGCGGCGGAGGAGAGCACAGGAGGAGGTTCGCGGAGAGATTGAACGGATTCTCACGCCAAATGGCTGTGAGGAGCTATGTCTACTCCGGTTTGTCCTGCTGGGCAGCGCTTTCCGCAACGCCGTGTTTGCTTTCGCTTCCTTTGTTTTTAGTCGTGCGCACACATTTTTATTCGGTTCCCATCTTAGGAGAGAGAAGTTGGGTTGGCGGGGACTGGCGGAAAATGTGGCCGGCCGAAAGGAAGGAAGGAAGGAAGGAAGGAGTAAGGAGACGAAAATGCCTTTTCCACCTTTGGCCGGAATGGGAAGGCAGAGTGGGACACAGGCACACTATCAGGCACCCAGAAGGTTTAGCGCCCTGACTCCCTGCTGGGAAGGCAAAGCCGTGCGTTCGGCACGAACGCGCTGGGACACCCCACGGAACGCCACCCGTGTGGCCGATATTCGGCTGCGGTGAGTTCTCTTCGCCCGTCGCCCCAGCCCCTGCCTCAGGCCCAGTCCCTGGAAAGCTCTCCCTGCGTAGCTTTCGGTAGCCCCCAGGGTTGGCATACGATCGAGCAGAATGCACTGATGCACCTTCTAGTTTCTGTGAATTCGTATATTCCTCACAGAATTCCCACACCTGCACTTCCTTTGGCCACCTCCATTTTAAGCTACTTGTATCTAGGAACGTTGCCAAATCGCCTGTGAATCTGGTCCTACCCTAGGTAGAGGGTAGAAAGGTGCATCGCTCACCATGTTCTAGCTCCATGTCTGATACCTCACCAGCACCTGCTGACATCTGTTTTGAAATCCATATACTCTTTCCTAAAAGCTTCCATATGTCCTGACAAAATTGTTTAAGTAAGGTCTGCTGTAAAGAGTAAGGCAATGAGGGAATTAAAAATAAACGAGAATAAAACAATTGGGAAAAGAATACATTTGATCAAATTCTTAGAGCATGAAAAAATCATTACTTAAAATATGCATGATTTAAACATAAATCTATATTGTACTAGTATATATAGTGTAGAAAAATGGTTGATACTACTTGGAATCTTTTTTCTTTATTCCAGTCAATAATTGTAGTCAAAATTGGGTAGTTCCAGCTATTAAGAATATATTCTATTTCATTCAAAGCATATTCTCTTTTAAAACCTGTATGTATATAAGTGTATCTATGTATTCACCAGTATTGTGTTCTGGTTCCAGATGCATTAAGATTACATGCAATAAAGTTTTCTAAAGTGCTAACAACTGAATTATAGAGACAAGTAACAAAAAAGAGGGGAAAGTTACTTCAAGAAAATAATTACCAGGGTTTTCGACATAAATTAGTACTGGAGTTTTCTTCTAAATGCCAGAGTCCAAAAGAGTGAAGGTGAGTGGATGGTAAAGCTCACTAGAAAAACTTGCTGGATGTTTTGTACATTGTGTCCAAATCCACAGGAATCACATCTTGAAAAAAGGTTAGGAACAGGCCAATGAGTTTCCAGCCTTTAGGTAAACTCAATCAGTATCCTCTCCAAAACTGAAGGCACACTGTTCTAATAAAAACCATAATAGTCTGTGCTGGAAGAAGTTGGACTAAACTTTCTTAGCTATTTTACATACTCTGTATAGAAGGCATGAACACAGTGTGTACCTCAAATGCAGAACTGTCATTTAGTTTTGCATTTTTAATGAGAAAAGATTCCCCATGGACCATAACTGTAACCTGTATGTACCACTTCTATTGATATAACTGGATTTCAAATCTTTACAGAATAAATATCTTCAGATTTTTAATGGAGGAGCTGTCTAACCCTGAATATGGCATCAGCAGATAGCCATTATGGACTGTTTTACTCATTTGCTTCATGACTTAGTGGAAGTCAGAAGAACCCCATTATGGACAATTATATGAAATTAAACCTATGAGGAAACGTCTTTCCAGACCATAATTCCATAATGGTTGGCTTTTGTTTTGAAATGCAAAACATCCTTTATAAATATTTTATCCTAATAACAACTATCAGTAAATGACAGAAAACTTCATTGCCCATACAGGTAATTATTATTATTATTATCCATAGATATTATCCATACTGTTACCTAATCCTGGACAGATACTTCCTGATAAACCTCCCTATAGCACTAATCCCATATTCCTCTATCCAAGTAGTCTCCAGTGCATGGCTCATAACAACCCATTGCCTGTGAGACGTTTTAATTGGAAAATTAAAGGTGAGACTGACAGAGGGAGAAAAGATGATATAAAAGATTTTGCGTCTTTGGTATTTTTACTCATAAGACAGTAAACATTTGGAAACTACCACTATGTTTTATCATGTCCATAACATTCTTTGCACTAATCTATCCTAGTTTTCAATTTCTTCCTTCCATATGTCTGACAATATTTTTGTCACTCTCCTGTTTCTTCTGCCTGAGGCAGGTTTTCTGTGATTTGACAGGTTCCAAGTGGTATCTGAACTTATTACTCACATGACAGTAAAACAGAAGATTATGTATAGCAACATCATAGGATTTTTGTAAATAGTAAGCTTCCCATCTTAAGCAATGGGATATCTTGTGGTGCTTTTTGGTTGCCATTGTGCATTAAGAAGATATTTGCACAGTGCTACGCACAAGCACATCCCAGTCTTGTTTGTGAATGCATCCAGTAAATTTAGAGGCTGTCTGTATGTCTGAGTTGAGCAAATCATCCTTTAAGTATGCCCTCCTAGTCAGGTTTTTGTTTGCTGGTTTTGTTTGGGTTGGTGTTTTTTTCCCCCTAGAAAAAAACAAACACATCCCCCCGCCAATAAAATGTATCTGCTGTTCCTCTGCTGTTAAATTAATAACATCTGGTATTTGCAATTTCCTTCAACTGATACCCATTTGTTCCAGTGTGTGTAGTTTTGACAAATTATCTTCTGAATGTTTCTCAGTGTTACTTAATTCAAAGCAAAGATTGCCTGCCAGGGTGCTAAGGTACAGGCTAATGACTAGGTAAGAGGTAACCCCCCTGTTTTTTCACCTGATTTATGTGGAATTTTAGACACTTCTTTCCTTCTACCTGTTTGAATGTCGAGGTTTTTATGGATGACCTATCTCAGAAAAAGTATTTTTCGAAGCGCTTTTGTTCTTCAGACCTATCTCTTACTCTTACTTTGCCCCGGCGCCAGAAGAGGGGTGTTGTGCCGAGCCCCGCAGGCGCGGCGCGGTGCGGGACGCGCCCTCGGCCGAGCGCCGCACCAGGAGCCCGCAGTGTTGTGCCCACAGCGCTCCCCGCCGGCACGCACGGCCGCCGCCGCTCCAGCGGGACTGGCTGACAGCCGCATGGTTTGGCTCCTTAACTGCGCGCGGGGCTGACCCTGGTGTATTGTGTTGGGTGAGAACTCAATTGGTCGTCAGGGTTTGCTGGCTGCTTGCTTGCTTGTTTGCTTGACTGGGTATTTTCCCAGAGTTTGCTGTTAGTTTAAGGATTTACATTGGCTTTCACAAAGTTTCGGTTGACTCTTCAGTCCTTCTCATGGAGAACGTCTGGTAGGCACAGTGTGATCCAGACCACCACTTCTGTGGGAAGGAGCTGCTGGATCACCTGCGTGAGCCAGTTGTTCCTGTATTGTTCTGCACAAGTCTGGTGGAACAGGATCATAAATTTCAACCCTGAAAAAAAACAAAACCCCAAAACAAAGCGAAAAGTTTCACCACGCTTGACATAGCCACATGACACGAATTACATTAATAAATTGGTAGAGTATGAGCTGATACTACAGTAATGTGGCAGCTCATTGTAAAGCAATACTTAAGTCTTCAGTTGGCACCTGCTGTTTCTCTGGTTACTTTTGTCTTATTGTATTGCTTTTACCATTAAATAGATGCCAATTATGGATCCTTATTTGTATTTTTATTATTTGACAATTATATAGGTTAAAATCTCCTCCCAAAAGTTTCAGCAAAGCCTCTGATTAAGTGTTCAGCCCAAGATATAATATGGGGGATACTAATCTTCCACCTCCGTGATGTAAATTATAAATTCATATTTTGGCATCATAGAAATATTATTGTTTCTGTCAAAATACCTTTTATGTGCATTTATTATTTTCATCACATTACATTTTTCTTTCAGCTTCTTGAATTTTTGATAAGGCAGCTTTTATTCTTTATAGGTTTCTTATTTTTGTGCAAGTCCAAAGTAAGTTATTCATATATATAATCACACATATTTATTAACCTAGAGAGACTTTGTATAATATCTAGTTCATTTGCCATCAGTAGGACTTCTCAGGCTCTGCTGGGTTAATGGCATTGTATGTTTGTATTATTTATCTAAGACCTCAAACATTCTATTCCAGCTTTTACTCTTCCCCTACAGTCTACTCTTGGATATATGCTTCCTAATTCTGATTTTATTTAAGTTTCATAGCCTAGTAACTCCATCATTTTCAATGGCAGTGCACTGTTTTTCATTATCATACACAGTAGTGTCAGACGCTGAGCTCCCTTTAAGATATTTAACATACACATTGTAATCATGTGACTACTCCAGTTTATTTAGTGACTGTTTCAGAAATAGTCTAACCATTAGAAAGCATAAACCAATACGTCCTCATGGCCATCTTAGTTCTCACTCTGTCACAGGACAGGGAGGCAAGAGTTACACATTACCTAGAGAGAGGTAGTTCTTTTGGTATTTCTTGGAAAAGTATTATTTGTAAATCTTTCCATCATCCAAGGAGTTAATCAGCTGAGGTTATTTTCTTGCAATCCAAAGTATGTCACTAGAGGGACCATGGATAACTATCTCATTGCCCATAATTTTATAATGGAAGGCTAATCTAAAATTGAAGCATTCTTCAATAATTTTCACAATCTTGCACCAAGATTTAGTATGTGAAGTGAAAAGTTATTTTTCCAGTGACGATGAACAGAAAATAAATACCTACTTGCATGTAATAGTACCTCATAAAAATATCATTTCAATGTGCAATTTATACACAAATTAAATTCAAGAATTTAGAAGCTTTAGGAATGAATTCTGTACTTTGTATGTGCTTCATGTCTTGTATTAACAGGAGCATCCATATATTTTGCACGTTACTACCAAATCTCCTAATGAAAATCATGCAGAAATACGTGAGGAATAAGTGACATAAGGATAAAAGTTATGACCTAGTCAACTGCATTTTCAGATGCACAATTAAATTATTTTTATTGATATATATATATAATTTAAAACATTATAACAGAAGGCCATCAGGAGACTGTTTCAAGTATTTATGGTTTTAAAGTGAATGCAGAGAAGAATCTTAAGACAACAGGGGATCAGTGTTTTCCTCTAAGTGGAAGTACAGTAATAGGGGAGCTTTCTTTCTCTGTATGAAAATCTATTAGAAATGCTTGCAGTACTTAGAAAAAATGGTCCTCATTAAGTCTTAGGCAAAGCCATCACAAATACTTGACAAAAGTAATACTTCCATGGAAGTATTTAAAGTAATGGAGAAAACTGAGTTGGAAGGTAACAAAATAATTGGCTACCATTTGATACTTTAGGAAATACTGAGCAGGAATTAAGGCACTCAGTTACATACTGAAGTGGATTGAATTGTAAGCCTCATTTTATAACTATACTTACAGTTAATAACATTAATTATGCCTATAACCTCAGTTTATATAACTATAACCTCAAGATAGCCAGGTAGTATGTTTCCTGAACCATATGGGATGATTTGTGAACTTGAATTTGAGCAGAAATAGAAAAAAATCGCATGCCTGAGAGGCACAGCTAATAGTAGCAGTGCAGTGATTGCTGTTATTAGTCAACTTCCCTTGCAGTTAACATGGAATTTAGATAGTGCTCTATACTTTTATGGAAGATTGGTGAATCTATAATAATATTTAAGGAAATTACAGAAATTCATTGATAGGGTAAAGGATAACATTTGTTTCATTTGTCCTAAGAGACAGAGAAAAGAGACTTTTCAACACTTAGAAAATGATGCTTTGGACATATATAGAGAATTGGATAGAGTGCTAAGATTGTTTAAATACTAATTTGTATAAAACCAATGTATTGCTTTGGTATGTGTATAATGGTGAAGCAGGCTGACAGGGTACTGTATTTCTATGGGATTGCTTCCCAATCTGGTCATATTTTCAATTGTGGGTTTGCATTGCCTTACATAGAATCTAAATAAAAATCCTCTGAAATTTTGGTTTTGTTGCTTGTATATTTAAGGAGATTGAAAGAAGATAATTTTTTTTACTCCAAAATAGAGAGTATTTAACAGAACTAAAACTGTGATCAGACTGGGAAATTTTAAGAATCAATGGTTAAATTTTAGTTTGGATACTCAGAGCTGTATTTTGAATTATATGGAATATTAAAACCTCTTGTATTTATGAGAGAAAACTTTTGTCATTAATATCTCCTTCTGCTAAGAAACTGGTCATAAGTCTGAGATTTACAAGGAGGGGAAAAAAAAAAAAAAAGCTTCGAGCTCCCCCTACTGTTCTTTCCATCCAAAAAGATGTAAAACCTGCATTTTGTTTCGATGGGTAAAATATCAGTCAGAGAGAAGAGAAATTTAACAATACAGAAGTACCATTTTAAGTTTCAGGTAATGTGCTATTAACAATGGAGAGAACGATGTTGTTTTCCAAATTGTTAGTTCTCTGAAGGTTTTTGGCATTCGTAGCATAGTGTGCATGAGAATGTATACCTTCACATAAAATAGTTTTCAAAGTTTTCCGTGCAAAGATATTCTTTATTGTTTGTATATGCATACACTTAATTCCCTTTACATGAGATTAGTGGATCATAGAACTATTGGCACATTCATACAAGTGAGTAATTTAATTCAGTTTTCCAGATAGTTCTCAAAAAGCTGTTATTTATTCAGATAAGTGATTTTGGAACTCCCACTACAATTTGTAATAAATTACTACTTGTAAATCTACTTTTTGAGTTCCTTTACGTTATTACCATTGCGAGTTACAAAGAGTGCTTTAAGAACTAGAATTCTGACCCATATACTGATTGACATTACAAATCTTTTCACTGAAAGTGTTTAATCTCATAATGGCCAGGTTTGTCTATAATACATAGTTTCTGAGTTCAAGATGATCATCAGTGCTCATGATCAAAGCACTTTCATCTGTTTATTAGCATTCCTTTGTTAAATAAGCCTTTTTTTTTTTTTTTCCCAGAAAAAAGCCTATCTTTGCACATAGGCTGAGCTTTATTTGGAGTTTTGTGCTTTCAGTATTTTAGCAGCTAAAAAACATTAATGTGCTGATTATTTCAAGTGTTGTTATACCTATTCTCATAAGCAGTTTCTACTAGTCTCTTTACAGGTGACCTTAAGGTGGTAGTATTGTAACAAAAGAAGAAGCCAAAATTCTCTCTAGTGTATCATATATGTATTGGTACTTCTCCTTAAGTTTCCCTATGGAGTTTGAAATTCTTCTAATAAAACAGTCTTTCTTTTTTAACCATTCTGATTTTCAAAAAGTAAGAAAACCTCTGTTTCTTTGGCCTGATAACATCAAATATCTGTTCTGCATGGAGGCGTGGGGTGAGGTCAGAGTGAGCTGGTGCAGGGGTCTTTCTAGATTTCAATGAGAAAGGCCCAACAACAAGTGGCTTAATAAGGTTGTTTCAAAATGACATCTATACCCTAAGAACAAGGGTATAGATGGAAACATCTTACATCTTCCTAGGTGCTGGGCACTCTATACAGCATTGAACAGTGCCCCAATGGATTTTCCCATGGCACACTGCACAGAGCAGATCATATCTGGGGGAAGAAACTCACCCTTTCAGTCATTTGAGGTCCTCTTTAACTTCCTGAGAAGAAAACAGGTCTGTTTAAGGGCAAGTCCATGCAGGAGGCATCATGACAGTGCTGAGCATGAGCTGCCCACAGGCAGCTGCCAGCACTGTCCCATGTTAGTTGCAGTGTACACTGGTCTCCCAGTCAGGATCAATGCATTCTGTCGCTTAATCCCTATACAGTTTACCTTTCCCAAATATATGCTATAATTAACAAATCATGTTAATAATATATGGCATTCTCAAGTGTAAGTTCCAATAGGAGAAATGCAGCCTTTTCAAGACCACCAGCTCCTCAGGTCTAATGTCTTCCACAAGGATCCCAATACAGTATCCACCTGGACTCTTTTCAAGGATCACATTGCTCCTTTGTGATAGTTCAAGAGAAAATAAACCACTAAACCAAAGTGATTGATTTTTGATGCCACTTTGTGGTCTCAGTAGAGAGACAGCACTCTGAGATTCATGAAGACATTTGTTTTTACCCTCAGACCATTCATAATTTTTCTGTTCCCTACATTGTCTAGAGAAAGGCAATGAAGCTGGTGAAGAGTCTAGAGGAGTCATTTGAGTAGAAGCTGAGGGATCTGGGGTTGCTTAGCCTGGAGATAGAGACTCAGGGGTGATCTTATCGCTTCCTAAAACTACCTGAAAGGAGGCTGTAGCCAAGTGAGGTCAACCTCTTCTCCCAGGCAACTAGGATGAGAGGACAATCTGAACCAGGGGAGATTCAGGCTGGACATTAGGAAGAATTTCTTCACAGAAAGAGTTGTTAAGCACTGGAGTAAGCTACCTGGAGAGGCTGTGGAGTCATCCATCCGTGGAGGTGTTTAACAGAAGACTGGATGGAGCACTTTGTGCCATGATCTGCTTGACAGAGTGGTGTCTAGTCAAAAGTTGGATTTGATAATCTCAGATGATTCAATAATCTAATTGATTCTGTGATCAAGTGAATTTCAATTTACTGCAGTTTTAATTCTAGTTTTCTGCTGTTTATGTGCTCAGTTAATCTTATTTTACCTTAATGATTCCTATTGCTCTGTCTTTTCCTTTATGAAATGAAAAAAATAGCCTCATGGTCTTCACAAAAAATTTATCAAGTCCTACATGGAGCCTTACATTAGATATAATACTTCAAACAGCTGACCATGCTGAGAAGAGCCAGTTCTAGCAGTAAGCTGAGAGTAAAATTTGGCACTAGAATTCTGTTATGAAATGTAGATCCTACTGTTTGTTTAATCTGTTACATTCCCACTGTCTTCATTGTCGTAGTCAACTGATTTGTTCATGTTGTATATTTTTATGCTTTAATACCAAATCTGTTTTGTCATGCATATGGATAGACCACAAGCATAAACAGTTTAGGAGTGTATTTCCTTTTTTCTGTAATTCTATGTAGTGTCCAGACCATTGGGATTCCAGTCCTAATGGACAGTAGTTGTAAGAGAAATTCATATGCAAAGCCCTGTGTGCTAACACGGGTATTTCAACCACAGACGTTCTTTCTACAGGTATGTTTCCTTCCCTCTGCGCTATCAAATCCCTCCCTCTATTCGTGTAGACCACCTAAAAAGGAGTAGAAATCAGTTTGGAGAAAACATCAGCACATTTCCCATAAGAGAGTAACTCATTTCACATTCACATGCATCACTATTAGTAAAAGGTCACCGTCAGTTATCAGTTCCCTTGTTACTAAGCAAATATGACTTGTTTGATTCAGGGCATCATTTCCTTGGTGAATATTTGGGACGTATTTTGTTTCTGGCTATTTTTTTTTTTTTTTAATCCTTTTAGCATCCACTGATGCCTTTTTCTCTAGTCCTAAAAGTGTAAGTCAGACACTGGGTGATAAAAGGGGTTACCTTTATGTAAGGATCCTTAGCTATACAATTCATCAGCTGGAAAATGCTGAAGATGCACACCCTGCATAACGTGTGTACAATTTTTACTGAATTTGCAAATTAGCGTATCTGGCAAGAATCCCCAATTAGATACACACCCAGTGAAGCCGTGCCCCCCAGCTCTAGTATCTTCTAAATCCTCTTCCCTTAGATGAGGCTTAAACTCTGTTTATAAAGAATATGTCTTGAAGAGCTGGACTCAATCTTGGTTTCTAAAAAGAGCCAAGATCGCATATGGGTCTTGGAATATGTTTTGTCCTTCTGCCAAGGAAAATCCTGAAGTTACAATAGTAGAGTACAGAGCTACAAGTATTTGCATAAAGGATACTGTTATAAGTGCATATGTGTTGCCCAACTGTCCAATAAAAAAAAACCAACAAAAAAACTCAACAAAAAACCCCAACCCCAAACAAAATTAAATGTAGCAACAATTTTAATTAAGCAACTTAAAATATAAAATTAAATATGCAATAAATAATAATTTGGTTCTAATAATAGCGCATAAGCAAAATAAGACCGCAGGGTATGCCAGCAGGTTGGACTCCTGCCTGATGTACAAGCAAGCAAANTTACTGTTTCAAATTTGTCAGCACCAATCATACCTATTTTTCACAATAGAAAGACTATATAAAATAAAAAAATGGCAAAACTCTGGATGGTGTCATTTCCCCACTTTTTTAGAGACTAACAAGACCTTGTCTTGTCTCTCCTCTGTATTTAACCACAAGCATACACAACTGGCTATCCCACTAGCTATTATACAGATGTCAACTATAACTACAGCTACTATGAACATTCTTTTATCCGGGCCTGTTGCGGTGCTGGCACGCTTTCCCTGCAGCCCGGTGGCATGCCATGGGAGCTCTGATGGTGTGAGCATGACACCTGATGGCGGGGGCATGACACTGCCCCCGGAGCCCTGGGGGTCCTGAGCAGTCCCCCAAAGACTGACACGATAGAGAAATGAAGCGGCCCTCGCTTGCAGGTCTGAGTATTTTATGACTCAAACTAAGAGCAGGGACGAGCAACACTGACTTGGCTTGTGCAGCAGGCTTTAAGGAGAAGGTACCAGGGTGGAGTTCGGGGTCAGGAACCAATGACATTCTAGTGGGGGAGGATCACAGGGAGTGGCCTGCAAGGTTACAACCGATGAGGGAATGCACAGGATGGGTCCAAAGCTGTTGAGCCAACAAGGTGTCGAGGAACACGGAACTTTCTGGAGCAAGGAGAAGGGGTTAGTATTGACTAACAGGTGAGGGGGTGGAACAACTAGGGATTAACATCGAGGGATCTAGAAGGGGCAGGATTAACTTGATGGACAGTGAAGGGGAGGGAACATCTTTAGGACTAAACCAGTTTCATGGGGGTTCAAGAAAAACCTAGGTACAAACCATTGGGGAAAAACATGCACCACAACATAGGCCCAATTTGGTAACCACGAGGTAAGGGTGTTGATGATACAGTCAAAGTTTAAGGTGTTATTTCTGAAAGCTACTTTATGTAAAATTTGAGTCTGCTTTCAAATTTCAGCCAAATCCTCCTTAATTCTTCCACTCTGGTCCACATGAGAACAAAAAGTGGTATTAATAATAGCACATATACCTCCTTGTGCAGCCAGTATGAAATTGAGAGCCATTCTGGTCTGCATAACCATTAGACAGACCATGGACTTCTTCCTGTAAGGCTGAAACGGCACCTACAGTCTGCTGTTCAATATGTTCAATAATGGCTGATATGTTTATAACTGCCCTCTCCAGCTCGACTATTCTGAAAGAGGGAATTAGAGTTCTGATTATACTATGAAAACATTCAACAACATTCATTGAGGGGATTAATAGATCTTTTCCTCCTCCCATTTGGATTTTCAATATGATCAAATATTATTATATTTGGAATTACAGCCCCAAGGGCACAGACCTGAGTTTTATCTACGAGCAGGATTTTCCAGGCCTTATCATCAGATATCCAATGCCACTCTGTCCTGAGTGGCTGAATAGTCTCCATGATGTCAATTCCATTTTTCCTCACAGTTCTTGGGCTTATTGTTTCCATGAATCTGGTCTTTTGGTAGTATGAAGGAAGAATGGTCTTTTCTGTGCCATTTACAACTGTGCAGGAACTGTATCATTCCAATGATCTATTAGGCCACTCAGGGGTATAGGAGGCAGAAGAGTACTATTGACTTGTTACCACCTTTTGGTACCATTTGCTTCTAGTAAAACACCAATCAGTGGCTAGTTACTACTCCCATCTAAAGGTGGCAATTGAATATAAATCCAGTAATTCTTCTTATTAAGAGCTTTGGATACATTCTGGACTAAAGTCCCATGCAAACTGTGGGGCCAACCCTGAGTCACAGTTTAATCAGCAAAGCAATTTCCCAGTTGGGGACTTGTTTTCCCTTTTTGATGACCTCTGCCATGCATAATAGCTACCTCTGAAGGCTTCCAAATACTCTGCAGAAGTCCAAAGAGACACACTGTTCAGCATGCTTAATTTCATTACCTTGAGCAGTTAGTAGCCCTCTCTCCTTCCAAATGGCTCCATGGGCATGGACAACACTAAAGGCATATTGGGAATTAGTCCATATATTCACCTCCTTTCCCTCACTCAGTTCTAGAGCTCTTGTCAGTGCAATGAGTTCAGCCTTCTGTGATGATACATCTGATGGCAAGACTTTTGCCTCAGTCACCTTATCCATGGTTGTCACTGCATACCTGTAATTTACTTGCCATTTCTCATGAAGCTACTTTCATCTGTATATGGGTTCCTGGATTCTCCAGAGGCACATCCTTCAGGTCTGGTGTGTTGGAATAGGCCTCTTCTATTTTCTGTAAACAGTCATGTTCAGTCATGTTGTAAATTAATGTAGATGACAAAAACATTGTAGGATTTACAACAGATGTTTTTAGGGTAACATCATCCCATTACAACCACACAGAGTGACACTTAATCATTCTGCTAGGAGATAGCCAGTGTCTCCTCTTTTGTTCCAGTAAATTTATCAGTGCGTGGGTCACATACTCAGCTTTGTGCTGTCCAAGGGTGCATTTATGGGCCTCTTATATCAGGGTGACAATAGCTGCCACAGCTTTCAAACACCCAGGCCACCCTTGACTAACATTGTCTAGGTGTTTTGAAGAGTAGGCTACAGCATTTTGTTGATCTCCAAGGTGCTGCACCAATACCCCCAGAGCAACATTCAGTCGCTCATATGTAAAGAGTTCAAAAGGCTTAGTTAAGTCAGGCAGCCCCAGAATTGCGGCTGACCTCAAGGAACATTTCAGCTGTTTAAATGCAGCCCTTCCATTCTCTGTCCACATGATGGTTCCCTTCTTAGCTTTCTTAAGGGTTCCATACAGAGGTTTTACCAGTAGTCCATAATTTGGTATCCCTAAGCGGCACCAACCTACTGTTCCCAGGAAGGCTTGCATCTCTCTCACAATATGGGGTTCTGGAAGATGGCAGATGACTTCTTTCTGTTCTCTGCTGGGTTGTCGATGTCCACAGAAGATTTCTAGCTCCAAGTAGACTACTGTTTTCCTAGCAACCTGTGCCTTCTCTTTCAAGACTCTATGCCCACTTAGTCCCAAAAAGTTCAACAGATTACAGTGAGTTGGATGTAGTCACCTTGCATTCTAGCCGCAATTCAGATATCATCAACATGTTAAATAATAACCTCTCCTGATTCTTGTCTTCTCCAGTTCTCTAGTTCCTTTGACGGCTGGTTTCTGAATATTGTTGGGATGATTTTGAATCCCTGGAGTAAAACCGTCCAGGTAAACTGGGTTTTCCTTCCTGTCTCAGGATCCTCTCACTCAAAAGCCAAGACTTCTTGGCTATTCATATGCACAGGAATATAGAAAAAGGCATCCTTGAGATCTAAAACAGTGAACCACCCTAATTCATCTGTCAGCATGGTCAAAAGAATGTAAAGATTTGCTACAACTGGGTTCATCTCTTATGTTATTTTGTTAATTTCTCTTAAATCCTGCATTAATTGATGACTCCTACCATCAGCCTTCTTTACTGGAGGATGGGTGTGTTTTATCTAGATTCTTATTCCAGTAAAACCCAAATTTAAGGACTTTCTCACTTACAGATGCCAATCCGCTATGGCCTTCTAACTTCAAAGGGTGTTGTTTCTGCCATACCAGTGTAGTCCCTAGTTTGAGTCTAATACTCGCAGGCTCAGCTCTTTTGTATCTCCCAGGAAAATCATTGGCCCACACTATTGGAATGACAGCATCTTCAGCTTTGGGAATTTCTCCATAATTCTCCTGTGTGAAAACAGCAGCTGGTTTGACAAATTTAATTTCAGGAATTATAACTTTCACTCCACCTTCTTTGGAAAATGTGATTTCTACTTCTCATTTCCCCAGTAAATCCCTAATAATGCCTTTGGGGAGTTTGGCATATAAAGGAATTGATGAATCACGCAGTGTTTTCCTAACTTAAATTTTAAAGGTCGGAAGAAAAGCCTTGTTTCACTGACCCTCTGGCACATTTACAGTGTCTTGACTCAGTTTCTCTTTTAAAGTATTTAACGCAGAATATGTTCCCCATATTTACCAGAAATTCAACCATCTTTCCCCAGCTTAGCTACAACCGAAGGTTCTGCTGGGAGGGATAGTCCTTTGGTCACAGTCAGTTCCCATTCACAGCTAATTCAGGTACTGGGGGTGTGGTCCTTTTCGCTGTAGACACCCGTCCTTCCAGTCTCTCTTTTTCTTGCAAATAGCACGTTGATCTTTGTCTAGAGGAGGAGTACTCCTTTTCAACTTAATGACTTTCTCTGATCACCCCTTTTATTCTGCTGGCGTCTCTCCCTGTCTGTTGAATCTCTATTTTGTTATACCTTCCAGGCTGTATTCAACAATTTACCCAAGTCATGCATCTCAACTATCTTTGACAACTTTTTTTTTATGTCATCTGCAGACTGGCCTATAAACAAATAAACTAGGTGTGTCTGCTCTGCAGGTGCCTACAGGTCCAGATTTATGTATTTTCCTGCAGCCTCTTTAAGCCTATTCAAAAAGTCTGTAGGGGTTTTATGTCTGGTGTTTGGTTGTGGGGTTTTTTTCCTTTTTTTTCCTTTTC
>VWYP01021168.1:0-87852 GCA_013400435.1 Pycnonotus jocosus
ACCCTAACCTCAACCCTAACCCATATAATGATAAGGAAGCCTTCCATACATGCACTGAATCCTGCCTTTTCTGAGCCTTACCTAAAACTGTGGAAAAATCTTGGAGTGATAAAATATAGCCTAAACATCATGCTTTTCTCTGAATTATCTGAGTAATAGAGCTAATTGTCCAGGCTTGTGCAATACTCAGCAGAAAGACATGAGAGTTTCTGGAGGTCTATTTCTCTCAGCTGAATCCAGATGGCTAAGACAGTGGCTGAATTACCTTCTGGAAACTCTTGTTTTAGATGGCTGTTAAGAAAATGTGGACAAATAATTTAGAATAAATGCCTACCAGCAAAAGTAAAGTGGAAGGAAATAATTTATCATGTAAAATATAAGATGCTGGGTGTTTCAGCAATCTGGGCTTCATGGAGTGTATTCAAAATGCCTAAATTTAGCCTTTCACTGTAAGTTTCCACTACAGTCAGTTTGGTGACAGACATTTCAAGGACCTTTTTCAGCTGCTTTATCCATCTGTATTTAATTCCACGTAGCTCCAAAATGTAAGTCAGCATTCTCGCTACCATTTTATGGAAGTCCTTGCTAATGAGAGAAAAAAATTGACAACTGCTCAGTCTGCCTTACACGATGGGAGACTATCCATTTAAATTTTAATATTGGTATAACTCCATGCTCTACCCTTTCAGGCGTTTGTCTGGAGCAGGTCTGCACTGGTGATGGACACTTTCCACAAGTATGATGAGCCAGTGTGAATGCTCCTGCTGGATAACCACTCAGTGCCATACCTGAAGCTGTTTAGTTCTCTTGGCAAAACACAAACCCCATATTTTAAAAAGAAACCAAAGTAAATGAGAAGCAGACTACAATTAATGGGACCGAGTCCTTTAGGGATGTAATTAATCACCCTTGAATCAGAAAGAGCTCATGGGTAAAATAAATCCATGTCTGTTTGGGGACAAACAGATATTTTTACTGTATGGATACTGGTGTATTATGGGGGAGTAGTAGATGAAAAAGGTTTATTCTCTTCCCTAATTCTGGGTAAAATCTTAGAGGGGTTGCTGCTTGAAATAACTGTGATATTTTATACAGTTTTGTGACTTATTTGAACTCAAATTTTTTTAGTGTTACATACTTCAGTTTTCATTGCATTTTATATATATATATATATATATATATAAATATACGTATGGTTTTTTCTATTTAGTTGCTTAATGCAGTTGACAAAATAAATACAAATGGAAACCTTCACAGACCAGATGTTTCTTTCCTAGATTGCAAAGGCTTCAGGGTACATTGGAGACAACTTAATAAGCCTAATAACACAGTGGTGGTCCACACAACTTGCCCGTTTTAGATCTCATAAAGTCCTAGTAAAGTTCTAGTCCCTTAGGCTTCCCTGAAAAACTCAGACTGGTACTTCTAGTCCATAAAATTACCAAAATACTTTGGAACTTTAGAAGCTGGCTTGTAAGTGCTTGTGAAATCAGTTGAATGCAGAAACTAGAACAGAGTAATTAATTTAAAATCAGTCAGACTGTCATTTTGGTGGCTGAAAATACAAGCCATGTTGCAGCCTGTGAGATTTCTGCAGCATCTAAAGGTCAGCTTACCCTTTTCCATGTAGGAAGTGGCTTGGTGTTGAGGCAGGTACACATGGCCGAGTGCTTTGGCAGAGCTTGGTGCACTGAGCCACGACGAGCACGGCACCAGGAAAGAGTAGACCAGGGAGGAGGACCTCACAGGGAGAATTGAGGATTCTCACAGCCTGGGGCTGTCCTGGTGTTGGGACACCTTGTAGATGCTCAGACTGTCCACTGTCACACACCCAGTGTGTTTTGTGGCACCACCAGCACACCGGAGGGCCATGGACTTGTCATGGAGGCATCTGGCCATCTTCCGTGCCAGAACCTGGGAGTGCTGCAGCCCAGGGTCAGCTGAGGTCTTGAATATGTCTGGAACTGAAAGCAAGATTTGGAGAAGCAGGAAAGCTTCAGGGGAAGAGATACTTGAGGGTAGGACACTGGACAGAGGAAGAAAAGAAAGCAGGCAGAAGACAGAGATATCAGCTAGGGGGTACATCAGGAAGGGTCCAGTAGACAGAAATGCTACATGAAGATGTACCCATTGTGAAATAAAAACTGATATGTCAGAGGAAGGTAGAAATTTGGAAAAAGGGGTAGAGAGATGTGAAAAAAAAAAAAAAAAAGAAAAAAAAGTGGAGAAGGACATGCAAGATAGAGAAGACCAAGAAAAAATGGTTTTGTTCAGGTCAATGCTAATCAGAATCAGCAAAGGCAATAGGGCCTTGTCCAGAATGTACTGAGTGATGGCTATTTATCTTCAAAGGACAATTTGGATTCTAGCTGCCCTTGCTGTCTGAATAATCTTGCACTGTCTAAGTGAGCCTCATGAGCATGCCAGGGAGATTTTACAACTCAGAAATTGGACAGCTATTCCAGCTTTTTAATGTGATAGCAATAAACAAGTATCAAGTGTGGGAACAATTATTTAATAATAAAAAGGAGATGAGGAATGTACATGTTCCCTTTTCCCATCCAAAAAAATAACCCTCTTTGTTGGAAATTAGATTTTTTTCCAGCAGACTCCAATGATAAATAGGAACGGGCGTAGTTAAAATAAAAATCACTCTAAGAATAGCAGTTCTGGTTCTTTGTAGTCCTGCTGGAAACCACTTTAATTTGAAAACTGGACACATGACAATGGCCAAAGACTCTAACTTGATAACTCACAGGCTCTACAGGTGGACCAAGTATGGAGTTATGAGACCCAATGAAAATAAGGGTTGGACAGATACTGAGTCCATAAAATGATGGCATCCAGGCATGGAGTATAATGTAATACAGATGTAGGTGTATTGCTCTGAATAGTTTGCACTCTGTTTCAACAATAAAAATGTGTGATGTTTCCAGTACCCGCCACCAACCATATGAGAGAATAAGTTTTTCATCTGGTTTCAATATAAAACACACCATCCTAAAATCAATTGATATTTCATACTCTTTGTATTCTTCTTTCCTGCACATGCAGGAAGTATTAATGGTGACATGATTGTATGTTACTGCAGTTTAACAAAATGATCAGGAAGACAAGCTATGTTAGCAACATTATTCAGACATTTAATAGCATTTATCCTTTTAACTTCATTATAGTGAATGCCCCAAGGCCCAAAGAGAGTTATTTTTAACATGACTTCAGACAGAATGGAGTAACTTCTCATATGAACATGCACTGGCCTCTTTACAGAGATATATTACCAAGGCTCCAGGATACAAAAATAAGGGGCTGCCACCCCTTATTTTATTCTGTCTCCCCTCTGCCCTCTCTCTTCCTTGCAACCACTCCATGTGGTCAGTACTCTCCAGTTTCTCCCTGAGGTCAGAAACGAAAGTCTCAGCCCTGAGGCCCTCACAGCTGTTACCACTCTCCAGATGTCAGCACTCACCTGTCCCTTGTCCCTCTTTCCCCCTCCTCCAAAAAAACCCCAAATCTGCTTAAGCTTGCATCTTTTCCCATGTCTCCCTTCAGAAGGCAGTAAAAACTTCTCCAAGAAATGGAGCATGTGTGTGTGTATCTGCATGTGCATGGAAAATGATCTTTTTCTCAGTACATCCCCTCCCAAAAGAGGAGAGCAGGGAGGGAGAGAAGGAAGGAGAGACCCTGTCCTGTCTTGGACACAGCAGAGTTGTTGGATGCCATCAGGTGCTGGTGATCCCATTAGTGCCCACATGGCCACATCCTGCTGTCACTCCCCCAGATGATTAACTCCACCTTCACCATTCTTCACGTCAATAAGAGCAAAGCTTCCAGACAACGTTGTAACCACTCTGTAGCAAGCCACTGACAATTTTAAACCGTGTTTATAGATCTGATTGTACACTGTCTTGCTCTATTTTTGTTTCTCTTCTCCGCTTTTATTTAATTTGGTATGCTCATTCCTTTCTGTTTCCTTTACATTTCTTCATCACCCTTTGATTTTTCCACTCTTAACCCCTCAGTTCTTGTTCTTGTCTTGTTTTATTTTACTTAACTACTTTTATGCTTCAACCATAATTTTTCTTCCTGGTTTGTTTTTCTTCACCTCTAATATTTGTTTATTTATTTGATGCTGCCAAGTTGGCTGACGACATTTCTGTAATTATAGCAACTAGTCCCAGCAGTTACTCTTTGGTTCTTGCAACATTTCCTACCTTTTAACTTCTTCTCCTCTTGAAATGTGAGTTTCAATGATATATTTGTCACCTGTTGTGTGAGATGAAAAAGAGATGTTTCTCTGCTCTCAAAAAACTCACTTTGTGTTTTCTCCTTTGTCTCTATAAAAAGATTGAATTTTGTTGGACTATATAGAACACTTCCTTATTCTTCCAGTTCTGAACAAACATTTGTAATAAAAGGTACACTTGACACTGAAAGCTATTCAATTGTGTATTCATACCAAGTTCATATTTCTGCCTGCTGATCTCAATGCAAAAAAACCCCAGTTTTTATTGCAGTACTGCCACAGTATTATTTCAAAAATCACTGTGCTGAACTGATGAGTCAGGGAAGAAACAAATCCCTGGGCATTCAGGATACTGACCTCTTCCACAAACTGGGACTGGCCTTTCTCAGGTCACTCCACTGACTTCAGCACTGGCAGAGCTTTGTCTGACAGAGTCAGGAATCCATGTATGATGCTCTATCACTTTTTGTCTTCTTCTTGGTTCCCCTTTGGCTGTGAGTAATGACCTCTTCTTCCCAGCTCTTGTTGAAACATAAATATTTTAAATTCTTTGATGCAGTCTCCTTGGTTGGGGTATACCACACCCCTTTCTGGCAATGTAAAAATATGTATTAATTATTCATCAAAACCACAGAATTACAGACAATGCTGAGTTGAAGAGGCCCACAAGGATCATTGAGTCCCACTCCAGGTCCTGCCCAGAACCATACCCAAGAATCACACCATATGCCCAAGACCACATTGCATTACATATAAAAATACATATTATGCAAGAGTGAACATTACAAAAATGTTAAAAATTCAAAACGGTTCATTTTGACTATTCAAAAAATACATGTTTTAAACTCTCCAAATTTGCCTACTGCAAATTATGTTTTCATGTTCATATCAAGAAATTACTTTGAGAGGAAATTATAAATGTGTGAGAACAAAGGAATAAAAAAAGATCATTCAGCCGATTTACATGGAACAGCGAACAACAAAGGCAACAAATATGGTGGGAAAAACATGCCAAGTTGGCAGAATTTCACTGCTAAGTGTCCAAAAAGAGAAGGTGGGGTTTTCCCTGCTCTTATCTTCTGTTCAGACTGGGTGGTCACATTTCCTGACCCTGAGAGCCAACACTGCCAGCTTTGGTGAGGGCACTGCAGAGTGTTGTTTGTCCCTGGGTCTCTGCTGCACATCCATCCCCAGCTGAGACAGACTGGTGAAGGAGCTCCCTGCACACCTCTGCCCTTTCCCTCACAGCTGAATCAGAGAAGCCAATGCCTCACTCCTGCTGAGGAAAACAGCACAACAGGCCGATGAGGGAAGGGGGAGGTGAGCAGGAGGACTGAGGACCTTATACAGAACACCAAGGAAAATTTCTGCAAAGGGAATCAGGGACCACCATACCACTGTGGAGCAGAATAACACCGAGGCAATGAGAGGATGAAATGTAACTCATGAGTGGGAAGCAGCAGATGTTCTTCCTCAAGGGCATAAGCAGAACTATAATTACAGAAAGCAAAGACATCCTATCAAGCAGAAGAGCATTAGCTATGCAGCTGAGAAAACCACAAATAAATTGACAAGTATTATTATTTGCCTTTACATAAAGGAAATAAATAAAAATGACACAGGGTCATCCCCAGGCACAAAGAAATGGGCATAGGGCAGACAGAAAGGGCTAAGAGCACAAAAGGAGACCTTTTATTTTCAATGATATTAGATGTCCAATAGCATATCAATAGCAAAATTGTATGTGGTATACTTTAGACAGAAAAAAATTTCATGCACCCTTCTTCAGAGCCAAGTGAATTAGTCTATGCAGATCATATTTTATGTGAAAATAACCACCAGGTCACAGATGTGTCAGTGCAACCTCATTGCCTTCAGAACATGCCTGTATGAAAGGCTATTTGGACATATTTTTAAAGGATTAGTCTCCAAGGCTACATGTCTGCAATGTGTTCAAGCACCTACACCCATCTCATCCAACCAAGCCAAAAACCCTCTGTGATAAATTAACCTGATGTGAAACTGTGGAGTGTAATTTTTTTATCATTCTTTGAATAGTACATTATTTTCATGAACAAACTAACTCAAAAGGCACTGATCCACTGAGATTCATTATATCTACAAACATTAAAAGGCAGTTTATTTAGTTCTCTTTTTTATCAGTGTCCCCTTTTGGTATCAAAATACTGAGACCAAAGTGATTCAATTCAGAGCAATGCTGACCTCATCCTATTTAACTTTGGCATAGATAGACCCGAGGTGGGCTCAAGACCAAGAGTGCTCAAGGTAGTTCCTGCTAGATCCATAGGCAGAAATATCTGCATCCACCCTCTCCTGCTCTAAAGTTTATTCAACTGAAAAAAAGTGAAATACCTTATGAATCATCATCTACAGAACTTCTTAGTGAATTCCAATCAATAGCAAAGGTGTTATCCTACCAAACACAATGGACATCTGTGCCACAGAGGGTAGGACCTGAAATCAGTAGAGTTACACAGGTTAAACTCTTTTGCCGGTACAGCCCCCTTTTCTGATATTAATATTGTAGAAAAAAATGTATCTTAGTTTTCAGAGCTCTCTTTGTTTGCAAGGTGAACATTACATTTTACTTGCAAAACGAGAACATTTTATATGTAGTCATTGAAGTAAAAAAAAAACTACATTCAGATTCCAGAAAGAAAACTAATAATATTTCTACAAAAGGCATCAACTAATTGAACAGATCTCTCTCTTCAGTGCATTTGAAGTCATATCCTCAAAATTCTGCAGGAGAAGCTTGTTTTGTTTATGCTTTATTCTTTGGTGTGTTGCTGGCTCAGCTTAGGGGCAAGAGGGGACACTTGACAATTTCACCCACTTTGCAAGTCATAAATCTTGTGATAAAATAAAAGAGTGGCCAGAAGACAAATGGGGACAAGGACACGTATAGGTATACGTATATGTATATAGCCCCACGGACTGGTCATCCCAGCATGATCAGAACACTCACAGTCTGGGTGCAGTGTCTCAGGTGGCATGGACATCAAGACATGCTAACAAATACTTCATTGGAGTATAAAACAGACAATGACCAAGTGGATAGAAACATGGCAAAACAATGGACTTGTGAATGGAAAATGATAAAAAAATTTCTAAGCAAATGTGTAGTCTTTAAATACCATCAAAAAATAAGCACATTATGCTGTCTTACAGCTAAACTCCAGAAAAGACTTTTTTGACCGTAGGATACAAAAGCAGTTAATACCACTGCAGTCAGTTGTACTGGAGCATTGGCCAAATGTCCTTAAGAAGTGATGAAGTCCATGACTGTGCTCTGTTAACCTTCACGTACAAAAACATCCCCCAACAGCCTAAAGAGAAAAACAAACCTGGAGCTGTTGTTTACATTTCACTTCTCTGTCTATCCACCCTATTTTGATGTACAATTGACAAGTGCAACCCCCACCCCTCAAAAATATCCACTCAGACAAAAAAACCTCTAGTTCCATAAAGTACCAAATCGGCAAAGATTATCAAAACAATATCCTAAGGGAAAGGGGAATTTTCACTGGCATACTGTCAACTGTCAGTCACACACTTTTATTATCCTTGTCTGGCCTCTATAGTTTGTCCTCTGTGTGGGTTAGGAGAGAAACTTTACTCTTTTTCCTTCCCTTTATTGTTTATTTGTGAAATGGAGATATTGCTGTCAACATGCATGTGATGGTCCCTATGCACCTGAACTGTGGCAGTACTGAATGCACTAGGACAGAAAAAGAAAGCATCCACAAACTGGAAAGCTTCTAAGATACAAGCACACTCAAAAAAGGTCCAAAAATGTCCTTTGCTCCATGCTTGCTCATTGTTCTTCTTCAGAAACCTATACCCATTAATTGCTAAACTCAGTTTAAAAATTGGTGTTATATTGCAGTAGAATGTAAGGAAAGAATGTAAGAAGAGCCCACCTTTGCTTGAAGAGACTTGCTTTGGAGCTGTTAAAATGGTCTTTGGAAACATAGTAACTAGAAAATATTTTGAAAATATGAAGGAGTATCTGAATGATTAATTCATTATGTTATTTGTAGTCTGAATGCCAGTCTTGGGCAATGCCACCTTCACAAAATCTAAACACAACTGTTTCTTCACTTGGAACTATTATCATGAACTACACTGGAAATTTCTTCCTTCCCTGGCTTTAACAAAACCATAAAGTTGATGAGTATTTTCCATACATAAAGGGGAAATATATTATTTTATATATTGCATAGGTCTGGAGTATATAGCAAAAATAACATGGAAAAATAGTGTAAAAATCTGTTTATAATATTTCCTGCATTTTAGCCAAAAACTTCTGCCAAGACTTGGAACTTTTTTATTTTAAACAAGTGTTTTAAAAGAAAATAGATATATAAATTGTGGATTGCTTTTTAGCAAATTATATTTTTAAAAGCAGAGTTGGCAGTTTATGTTGCCTCTAGACACTTTGCCTCTTATGTTTGGTTGTTATTAAAAGCATTCAGAACCTTATTCTTGGTCTTCAGATGTCAACATTACAAAGTCATCACACAGTCCCAAACAACTGCAGTCCACGGTTAAAAGGAGCGGAGAAGTGAAAGTTCAGAGTTGTTCTTATTATAGGTCATGTCAGATATGGCAGATACTGGGACAGAATGACACACAAGAGACTACCTAACATCTGCTCACATTTGGTGTTCTTCAAGTTGGTTTTACTTTATTTGCTCTGTAATGAGCCCTGAATTCACCCACTAAAAGGACAAAAATATAGCACAGGGAAACGAAAAGCAAGATGGCTTTCCCTTATTCTACAATGAACATGATTTCCTACTTTGTGATGATTCACCACAAATTCATCTTCTGATGACCATGTCACTACTTTCAAGCTGTCCAAGCTGTCCATGATGCATGCTTCTGCTGCTCTTGGTCCTTCCCACCCTCACCTCTTCCACTGTGCTGGCAAGGGAAGGGCTTTCCCTTTCCCCTTCAGTGTGTTTTTCCTGTTCTTCTGCAAATTTCACCCCAATAACCTGCTATATGCCTACTTGTGTCTACCTCCCTACCCTAGGGAGGACACCTACAGCACTCCTTCACTTCATGTATACGTTAGCTTAATCCTGTGTTTCCCTACTCACTACAGATGCAATCCTATCCATGGGATTTAATTATGCTATTAATTCCTCTCCTTGTTTTCTGTGCATATCTGTCGAGCAGTCCTGATTCACAGACTTAGTTGGAACCATTCAAAACTCTGATGGCAAAAAGTGTTTAGCACGTTGTATTGGACAACTTCTACAAATTCCACCAGAACAGTGTTTTATTACAGTATATCCAAAGAATCAAGACTGTGTGATGGAGTCCTGCCATGTTGGAGATTAACACTTTGTCTTGGTTATTTATCATCACTGGTAGTTTCGGCCAGGATTCAGTAGCAGGCTGCCTTCTGTAAAATGTGCTTTTAACTACATATTAATATGAGCTGTACATTCTGGAGAACAGAGACAGTTTGTCTGATAGTTGCAAATTACATTATGAGACCCAGAGAAGTTTCTCAATTTTCTATAGGTGCCAGATTTAATGCCAAACATCTAGTTCGCCAAAACACAGTAGTTATTTCCAAAACATTGAGAAAAGTTATTAACCCAGAAGTTCAGAACTATCTTCCAAACTGAAGTCCAATAGTCTGAGGAATAAAAACTGAAAAAAGATAAAATATGATTGCGCATAAACCCTCTGACAATCCCCAGGTAAAGACAAGGAAAAGTTTGTACACCTCATAAACTGAAGAGTTTTTCCTGTAAATGCCCTCTGAGTTGTGCATGACCAAACTGCCTGGTTCTCTGGGAGCGCTCACACCTGTGCATCTGGGTATGGAGGGGGAAATAGATCTCCCTGACTTTGGATTTCATAAATAAATAGTCTTAACTAGGCTCAAACTAACAACAGTGGGTTAACATTAGGGCATTTCATTAATAAGACGGTGTCCCAAAATAATTTTCTAAGGTACCCAGAAGGTGAGAAAGGTCATCTCCACAAAAGTGTGGAGCTAGCTTAAAAGCATTCAGGCCAGTATGGAATAAATGTCTTCTAGTCAATAGAGAGACAGAGAAAAGCTCCCTCATATACAGCAGGACATTCCAATGGCCTGAAGAGAATTTATAATAGCCTCACACACCTCTTAAAGAAAAATTAAATAAAAGTCAGTTCTGGGAATGGACATGAATGAACACCACCTCACTGAACCTTTTCATAAGCACAAGGTGCTGAGAAGTGCTCATTAAAACTGCAAGTGCTTGAAGCATGCTGGGATGTCCTCTGCCAGATGTATGTGTCCCTTACATCCTCTAGCCTTCCATCAGGGTTTTTTTGTTTGTTTATTTGCAAGCCGTCCATATGGCAACACCACTAAGCACATCATAAAAAAAATTACTCAAGTGCTTGTCTTGTTCCTCTAATGAAATAACATGTTTTTTAAAACCTTGCCATTCCAACTGCCATGTGTTATGAAAACTGAAGCCTATTGGGATGCCATTTCATGTAAAGTTTAAGTGCCTCACCGGTGAACATAATTAACCATAATAGCATTTTATTAGCCTTAGTTACGACTGCAAGTGAAGTAACACATTGCAAGTCATGCCAGCACACATAAAAGAGAGAGCAAGTACAATGCATCAGCTGGGAAGGAGACAGCTACTCCTAGCAATTGCCCTCCTGTCTGGCCTAGCCAGCAGGGGTAGAGGATAATCCTTAAAAATCTCTGCTATAGGGCATAACCACTGCCATCAGGAGGAGAGCCAGGCAGGGGGTGACGGTTGAGGAGTGCTGGGGGAAGCCAAAAGCCAGACTGAGCTGCAGGAGGAACATGCTGGAGAACTACACAGGCACAGAAAGCTATGGCTGCTTTATGCCCTAACAGGGCTCCCTGGGCAATTTTGTAGGCTTGGCTTCCTGCCTCTGGAAGAAGATGCAATGCACACCAGATGCTCAGTGGGCACTGGGAGGATGGTGATATTCAGAAGGGTGTCTGTGACATGCAGCTGCAGACAGCAGCCTCTCCAAATGGCAGAGCTGGAGTAATCACTGCTGTTAAAACTGAACAAAGTTAGATTTTCCAGTATACACCTTCATCTTTGCCTCACCAAAGTAATCTGAGCATCCCAATCCATCTGATCCCCTGAATTCGGTCCAGGTCACAGCTGGCAGAAGACACAAATCAGGAACAGGGGATGATAACACAGAGGAGAGGAAGGTAGAAAAAAGTGGTCAAGGTAGATCAAATAGAGGAAAAGTGAAATGCTTGCACAGGCTTAAAGAGCTACACCAGAGGAGAATAAACATCAGAAAAAAAAAATGCTCTTAATCCCTGTGTGTTACTACTGACATCCACAGGTCCATGCTGAGGCTGCTGAAGCTGGTTACACACTTTGTGCATGTAGGAACCACAAGACTATATGTAAATTATTTTCTTCCTGCCAAGGAAGCAGTTAAAATATCCTGGAATGGATCCCATTACACTGTTCTGGACCTGGGAATATGCCAGAAAAGAGCAGTTTGCCCATATCTGCCCACTTCCCCTTCCCTGCTTTACAACCCTTTCCTACCTTTGGCAGTACCCGCTGTAACATATTACTGTCATCACAGGTCTGCTTCTGCTTAGCTGGTTACTACCAGAGAAAACCAACAAAAACAACAATCAAAACTGCTTGAAGCACTAGGTATAGACTGCACATGGCAAAAGGAAGCAAGATTCTGGCTGAAATCAGCCCTCACCTCTTTCAAAATGCCCTTTTAACAAAATACTGAATACTTTGATGAAATATAAATATAGCCAAGGGAAAAAAAATGTACTTCTATGACTGCTTTAAACAAGCAAGTTTATATTTTTCATCATGAGGAGAAGTAATATTCACCTGAATGATTCTTAACCTTTCTTTATGCTGGTCCATATAGTGGAAGAACTTGATGTTACCTTTGGTCAATTTAATTAGCAGTATAGGGCATCTTTATATATGTTCAAAATACAGAAAAAGAAAATTAAGATATTGATCTTTTAAAATTTATTTTATGTATTACAGTGTTGCATTTAAATAGAATCCTGCTGCTAGAGGTCTTACAGTAGACAAAAATATTTTAGCTAAAAAGCAACTGACAAAAAAGGGAGCAAGTGAGGGAGCACCAGCCATTTGGATGGATGAGGATCTGAGACATTTGTAATTCATCCAGTATTACAGCAGACTTGGGAACTGAACCCAGAAATCTTGATTTCAGATTTTGTGATGGAAACATGCTTTATTTTGCATCTATTTATCACTTTAAATAAATTTTTCTATCACCATAATGTTCCTGAGAAATAACAGAAATCACATCTATGTGATGTTGTCCAAGAGCTGGAAGTTTCTATGAAATTTTTGCTGCATTAACCTTCAGATTCATGGTGGATATTATAGTCTGTCATGCTTTCTGTGTACCAGGGTGACTGAAAAGCCCAGAGTGGGCATGGCACCATTACTCACCGCATCTCTGTACGATATAAACTTAGATGAGAGCTTCAGTCTGCTCAACTTTTCTTCACTTCCTGCTGCTCTCTTCCTGAGGCTCACTGGGGTATTTTAAAATGAGGCACTCTGTACTGAAATGCAATCCTGTATGGGTTGGCTGCTATCAGCATGTCTCAGTGAAGTGCAACAAATTTGGTAGAACTAATATTTCAAAGACTCCATTTGACCTCAAGCTTGATGCTTGATAAATCAAATAAAACTTTATTTGACTCTCCCAACGTCATTCAGCTACCCATCCAGGACAGGAGTCTGCACCACACTAACAGCCTTTGACTTTTTTGGCTGTGCTTTGCCCACTGTGATTATCTTTTTTCTTTGAGTTAGCTTAAGAAGAATCAGATGACATGGTGATGATGCTGACAAAAAGAAGGGGTACAGTAGACACATCAATATGTATATTTCAAAAATAGTATAATAAGTAATAATTTAATTTTTTTTGCATTGCTCGTATATTTAATTTTCCCTGCTAAAAAGTAAATTTTTTAAATCTACATTGCAAAAGTTTACTTTTCTGTTCTCCCTGGACTCTATGGCTTTTCTTTAGCCATCTAGAACATCACAGCAGAACCTCTGTAACACCTCGAAAATGGGTCTAATATTTACACTTACATCCAACAGTTTAGAAACTGCTTGTATATTCAGGCTTTTTTCATTGCTAAGTAGTTACATTCATGAAATCCTCATCACTTATATTAAATTTTCAAATCTTCCTCTAATTGATACTCCTGACATTTCTCCTAGAAGTATTTCTCTCTGCAATACATGTTTCTTTTGAAGCATATTCTCAAAAACACACTGAATTTCACACACAATATAAGGGGGTTTTCTGTTAAGTTAGTGGTGGTAGTGTTAAACTTATACATTAAAGCATTTGGAATGCCATATTATTTTGTTTCCTTGTTTTGTTTTGGTTTTCCAAATAATACTCATGAAAACCTGGATTGCAGTTTCTCTCTTTTATATGAAATAACATCAAATAAAGGACCAAAAGGTGTTCCTACATTAAATATATTTTATAGTAGTATTACCTTCAATATTAACTCATGCATAAGCGGATATATAATGTAATAAATGTTTTGTTTAACACAGGTTAATGTAAAACAGATAGAAATTGTCTTCTGCCTACTGTCAAACATTTAAATTGGATGTCTACTTGTTTTTATATTTTAGGGTCTATGCTCCTTGAAAACACATTTCAAGATTATTGTACTTTCTCTTTTCTTCCTATAGATTTCTTCCTCCTCCTTCCAATCCTCCAGTCTTTTTCTCCTCATTTCAGCCAATTGTCACCCATTCTCCTTCTCTGCCGCAATCTGCCTGCTCTGACTTTAACCCACGTGAGCAATGAGCTGTAAAATCTCCTCTGCAAGCCCTGTTTTTCCAGGAATCTTTTCCCAGACATTCTACTCCCCAGCATTCCATGCAATCTTCTTCCTGAAATCTATGCCAGGTTTTGAAGTGCCTCTTGATAGTGGGGATTGAAACACAAAAATAATTCTGAGGAGGGACAAATCTGCACAAAATTAGGTCAAAACACTGCAAACATCATCCTTACATTTCCTTCCTCTCCTATCAATAATCCTATTCAAGATATCTATTATGTTATACTACACAATGGCTACAATTTGGGCAACTGTAAACCCAGAACCCCTAAAAATCTCGAATATCATACCCTTGCCTTTCTGAGTATTGTCTGTGCTGGGTAATTCTTTTTGTCTGTGAAAATGATTGAATTGCCACAGATTAGGTAAGAGGTGACAATTCCATTTATTTCAAGTTGCAAATTCACCTCTCTTACTAAACTCACAGTGACAGCATTAAATTCTCAAAAAGATTATCTAGTTAAAGTTTTCTTAATAGTGGATTTTTGGGGGTAGAAAATGTAATGGAATTAAATGAGAAGTAATTGCTACCCTATTCAACTTCACATGGTAAGTGGCAATGAAAGTGCCAAAAAGGAAAAAAATTGGAACATTTTTAATGCATCTGTACATTAAATAACAGTCTCTATAGTGACATGAGTCAGAGTCAAGATGCTTTTGAAAAGATCTGGGATGTAGTGAATGTTTCTCCAGATATGTGAATGTTTGTGCTGTGTAGCATGACTTGCCATGTGACCAGGATATTCCAACCCTATTGTCCAGATTTCAAAGTCCCAGTCCTCACTCTTGCCTGTTTGCTCCTGGAAAGCAGAATTCCAGTAAGCACTTAGCAGTACATGGCACACAGGAAATTATCAGCACCAGATACTTATTTTGCAAAACATTTAACAGACACCACCTTTCACCTTAAAGGTAAATTAACTGGTAAGAGCAAGAGGAGAAGAAGAAGGTGAGTGTAAATCAAGACTAAAATAATGTGTTATGTTTTGCGATTAAAAAAAAAAAAACAACCAAACAAAAACCAAAAAACCAAAACTCAGAAAAACAAACAAAAACAAAAGCCACCAAAAAAAGCCCCCAAAGCAAAATCAACAAACCAAAAAAAAAAAGAATTCCCCAAACAAATGCACAGCAACTATAAATATATATCATAGCAGGGTACATGAAATAAGATATTCACAAACTAAGGCAGGGCTGCTCTCATCTTTCAGTGTAAACTCAAAGTGGCTCACTTAATTTCCTAGAAAATTTCTTCACTTATGTGAATATTTCCAAACACGAATGTACTCATTTTCCAGGGAAAGTTAAAGGATGTGTAATGAAACCCAGACGCATTTCTGAAAGGAAACTGGCTTGTTTATAGACTGAAAATATGCCTTGCATTAGAGAAGTGTGATCACTCTCAAGTTTGTGACTTCCACAAAGCAAAAACTCCAAACTCCCAAATCCTATTTGTGAAATGGAAAGAATGGGAATTTCCATACTGGATCAAACCAGAATCCTGGGTAGTTCAATATCCTGTTTGTCAATATCCAAGAAAGCAGCCCCGAAAAAAGCAGAACTCCTACAGGGAGCACATTTGGCACAATCTATCCACCCTCAGTTAATTTCTAAGGGTAATTCTAACTTTTAAAGTTGGAACTTGAAAACTTAAATTAAGAGCTTTGTGTAAAATTCAGAATTTTTACTTTATTTGCAAGATTTATACCAAAGGTATTTTTTATACTTCTCCTACCTACGGTTCTCTTTACAACCATAAGTCACCCTTGTTTAATTTGCTACAGTGAAGTGTGTGAGGACACATACATTATTTTAAGTTTTGTAAGAAAAAGTTGCCACAAATTACTCTAATCACCTCAATATCTGCAACCACTTAAAGCATTTCACTCATTTTTATTGATGGCTCTGAAATATTCAGAGATGGGGGGAAGGAAAAAAAAAGAAACAGAGAAAAATTTTAAAAGGGCAGAAAAAATGTTACCTAGTCAGCAGTTGAGCAATGAAAACCACCACCATGTGGTGAGGGTGCAGCTTTGTGATGCACAAATGCGTGGGGATGGGGAGCTGTGCCCTGGTGGGACAGGGAGAGGGTTTGTCACTGCCACAGCCACTGAGAGCTGAAAAACACCCCTGAGCGGCAGGGAGGCACCAAGAGCCACAGCCTACCTGCAAGTGGGCTGAAGCTAATGTGAACTGGCAGCCGAGAGCAGCTCCACACAACTTTCTCAGCCTCCCTAAGTAATTGGTAACCTCTGAACCCCGCTCACATGAGCAGCTGGGGGGAGCTGCTCCCAGATAGGCAGAGAGGTCACGCCAAAGCCTGATTGTCTGGACCTTCAAACATGTGACCTTCTTCCTCAAAACCTTTTTTCTCACACCTCAAGATCATGCCACTGGCCTCCAGAACTGCACTTTGATCGGGGCTCAGAGTGCTTTGTTTACCTTGTGTATTGAGCCCAATCAAATGTCCTTGAACTGTACAGTATCAACTTTTCCCAGGTCCTTTTAATTTGGGCAAAAAGAAACTAGCCCATCTTAGCAAACTTCTACTTTACTTAGTGCTGATCTTGGACTTTTGCAAAACTGACAGTATCACTAATCTAATCCTGATGTCTGCAATGAGGTTTAACACTTGAAACATCCAAGTGAAGTTTAACTGGAGCTATTTGCTGAGCTTTTAGGTCCAACATTTTTCTGGGGCATATCCAGCTTTTAAATTGAATATGACAGAATGTCCTGATTAGCCCAGTGTTGTGAAAAGTGGAATCAAAGCCTCATTTCAAGCTGCTACCAGGTACTACAGCATTCCTAATCACACACAGCATTTGATCATGCATGCACTAAAGTTTTGCCAGGCTTTTTGAGATTCCAAACCAACTCTTTGTTTTTTAAAAACAAAAGTGGAAGAATGGATCTCAACAGCCATTTATTTTTTATGAGATTTAAATAATTTTATTTGGACAAATATGCAAATACTCTACTTGCAAAACATATTGGTTATTTCTTCTATGTTTCCACTGCCAGCATTTTCTGGAAATACACCTTGCTGTCTGATCATGGTCCTATTTTCCAGATAAGACTTTGCTACTTCTTTTTCTCTGCTAGAAACTCTATTGTTGCCTGACATTCCTGACTCTGGACCACATTATATATCTCATTTTCCCTTAATAAGTAAGATGATGGCTTGGAGGCAATTATTGTTTTTTTTCCTCTCTACCTATTCATCTACTCTACTATCAGTTTCTTTTACTGCATTTTGATTTTTTTTTTTTGGTGGAAATAATTTTCAAAGCAGGCCACTAATAAACTGGCAAAGGGCCTGCTCACAGTGGTATTAAGAATAACTGTTCTGGCATTCTCTGATATTGAATTTCACATAGCAATCACTGGCAAGCCCTAAAATTGCTGCAAGTTTTACCAGTACGAAAGGACATCCCAGTACTCCAAAAATTTGGTACTCACTTAACCTAGTCAAATTCTTTTACAGTTTAGAAATCCAGCTGCCTTGCAGTGACCGTCAATTTTATTGTACAAATCAATTTGTCTCCACTGACGGAAAATAATTGCAAAGCAAACAAATTATCCATGCTACATTGAACCCTATTCACTCTGGGGACGCTGAGCTTACAGCTTGAGAAGATTTTCCTCGGCCTGTCTCAGAAGTAGAGCTTGCTATTAAAAAAAAAACAAACCAACAAAACATTTAAAAATTGTACTGCTTTTACTCTTACTGCTGCAGATTTCCAGTATATTAATTTTGCATTTGTCTGGGCATTAGGATGCCATTATGTGGAACTTTTCTGAGTTTATTTAAACCCTGGTATATGATATGGCTTTATATACTAAATTTTCAGTACAAAGAGCACTCTTGTTGAAAGTGGAGGATTTGGAAGTGCTTGAAGGCTTACAAAGTCACTTAGGATCTTATGTAAAAGCACAGCCCAGCAGCTCTCTATATAGGCCAATATCCACAGAGGGATTTAAATCCCTGAATAGACTGGAGGGTTGGAGTGCATTTGCTCAAATTTCACTCTTCAAAACCACCACCCTCTTTTCATCTGCCACTGGAAACATTTCCATTCTGTCAACATGTCTAATGTCCCATGATTTCTTCTCCTGCCAGCCCCCCACAGCCCCTCTCCTCAGGATGAGGGTCTGGCAGTTCTGCTGGGAAGTTGGAGAACATCAGCCTGGGTCCTACAGGTGTCATTTCCCAGCAGACACCTATCAGGAGCTGGACTTCCCCAGTAAGGATGGACAGCCCCTGGAGCAGGTCCCAGCTTGTCCTCACTTGAGCAATGTCATGTTCCTTATTTCTCCCTCTGGTATAACAGATATTTGAGTACTTCCATGAAAAGCAGATCAAACTGAACCCTGCCTCAGGAGGACTCTCACACATAAGTTTCACCTGCTCCTTTATATCCCTATGAAGCTTCCCTGGGGACAGAGTAGTCCTCAATGCAGCAGCTTCACTCAGCTCCAGGGAGGGTTTAGGTAAGGCCAATACCAAAGTGCAGTCGAACAGAAAAAAGAAGGACTGACCTGTAAGGAAAGGTCTGCTTGTAAGCCATAAAGAAAGAGAGGCACTTCATCCACCTGGGAAAATCAAGGAGCTGCTGGAAGAAATACCTTGTGCCCTCATCACTCCCTTAGGACTTGGAAGAGTCCATGATTAAAACTTCCTTACTTTTGGCAATTGAGGTAATAGAGTCAGAATACAGATCATGAGTGCCAGGTCATAGTCCATGTTCAGCTTCAGACAATACAGCCTTTACAGGTTCTTGCCCTAAATTCAATTAGTAGAGACCTCACTTCCAGGCCCTGCAGAACCATCAAATATCTCCTGGATAAAAAACTGTAGTGGAAAAAAAACCCATTTATATATATACTCAGCATATTTTTTTTACTTCCATCTCTTTGATTTCAAGTGCTGAAGGTAAATATTGCTTTAATTTTAAATACTTACTCATTGTTTGTTTCGTCTCTGTGGGTCTATTTATCTGTAACCAATATTCATTGGTACGGCAGAAAAAATCCCTAGGTGCTCACATTGTGTTGTGATGTCAGTAAATTTCAAAAGGACAATAGGACCTCCTTGCCTACTTTTATATAAAAATGAGCTCTCTATAAGCAAGGCGTATATTTCTGATTATTCCAGTCTGTCCCAAGGATCACCTGGGCAGTAACATTTTGTCCTAGTAAACCAGCCTTTGAGGCTGCATTTAATTTCAAAGGTAACTATTTCATTTCACTCCCTCAGCATTTCAAAAAGAAGACATGCATCAGTTAAGTTACACTTTTTCCCAAAGAGGACATTGAATGCAGTATTTGATGAAATATATCCCACAAAGCTTCTTTTTTTAAAGGTGTTTCTAAGAAATGGGTCCTGTCATTCTGAGTATTACAGCCTATTGTACTTTCGATTTTTCTTTATCATTTATTGGAAGATTTTAGCAAAATGTAGTCACTTCTATTGACATAAATTTGTCAGGGGAAGGTTGGAAGAGATCTCAAATTTTCTAAATTTTGGAAATAAGTACTCATTATTAGAAAAAAAAAAAAGTGTAAATTTACCTCTACTGAGGAATTAGCTATGGTAAAACCCCTACTTCTTTTTGACTCCATAAAAACGACATGAAAGACAAGCCTTAGGAAAGCTCTAAATGTACAAAATAAGGCATGGGCTGGGTTAGAGCTTCCTTCTTCTTATGTGTCAAAGCCAAAAAAACCTTTAGACAAACAGCAGTGAGAAGCCAGACTTCCTCAGTTCCAATGTTCATCAACCACCTCAAGCTACTTACCAGACATGAAAGAAATAGAGAGGCCAAGAAGTCAGTGAAGGGAGTTACAAAATACTTGGTAGCATAAAGCCTAAATTCTTTAATGACATTTTTAGCAAATGTTCTTTCTGCCAAATGTAGTTTTCTTCACCATCAGATCTGTCTCCGTTAATAATGTATAACGGCACTTCAAAATTATTCTCGTAAAGAACTTTCTTAATAGCAGACATCAGCTTTGTTCATTGCTACAGAAGTTTGCAGAACTCGGGTATGTATGGAGTTCTTTATCTGAATATTTGCAGTTTAAAACATCACTAGGAAATATGAGAATTCCCGCCAGAAATCCACCCCGAGAGGCTAAAGTCCAATCACTGGAGACACATTTCCATGATCCTGACCTAGGAAGAACATTGTCCAATCTACTCTGTGATGAGAAAATACTTGAAACAGGGACAAATTTCTCATTGACCTCCTCTTCCCCCACTAAGCTCACATTCTTCACCTCCACTTCATAACTTTTCATGGAATCAGAACAAGTATTTTCTCCATATGTTTCTGCTCAAACTCTAGTTCCATTTGTGGAGAGGTTAACTTTCCAAATAAGAAGGGGCAAGAGTATAAGCTCCACATTTGTATAAGAAATAATGGGCAAGAATATAAGCAAGCATTCAGATGCTTGCAGGGGTAGAAGGTCTGAAAAAAACCTCAGATATATTTTCTAGAACACAAATTTCATAAGATTTCCAGGAGATTCTTCAGTTCCCAAAATAAAGTGAAATATTTTTGTCTATATTTAAATGTGTCACTTTATTCTACTTCCTAATGAAATTTTGGGAAGTCTTGGAAATTAACATGTGGGAAGAAAAAATTATGTGGGAGAAGAAAAAAAAAAGCAAAAAATATGTCTTTCATCCATGAATTAATGTCCCAGTAAAGGTTCATAAACAAACTTTACTATAACTGTAAGCTAGTTCTAAATATTATAAATGATGAATTATAGACTAAATAAAATAGAATAAATCTGGGCTTCTACTGAGCACTTGAGAAGAATTTCTAAGCATCAGATATTTCTCTCTCTCTTTTTTCATCTCGTTTATCTGCTAAATACTAAAAACATTAATTATGTGGTTATCATAACATGATTATGTAAAAGCAACCAAGATGAGCACTACACTCAATCATGTATAAAATAAACAAACCACAACCAGGCAGATGGCACATTTGGGACCTGATGCTGCCGTGTGAAGTCGTTTGCTGTTTTGAAACTGAAAAAGCAATGTCTGCATGTTCTTCGTCACCAGTTAAGCACAAAGATTTTAAAATTATCGTTTCACTCAAACAGGTACAAACCTGTTTGTCATGGTCATGCTTCCCAGGCTCTGCACATAAATTTATGAAGCACGACTTTCAGATCTGCACTGATTTAACATTCAGGTGACTTCTTCACCTTCAATGTGTTTTCTCCCAGTTCCCACCTACTACTCTGAGGGGTAAGGAATCCCATTGCACTCATTTAATATTTCATTGATTGCACTTTAAATCTGCAGCATAGCCATGCACTGCTACTGGGAGGACAAAAGGAAACACTGTATTAAGATAATATTGATTCAGTTAACCAGAATAAAATGAAGAAAAGGTCAAATTGGGGCAAAGCTAGTGCAAGGAAATGCATCCCTGGCAGTTAACTGTTGTGATTCAGCTTCCAACAGCTGCAGAAAGGGCATGGAAAGAGACTCTCCAGTGTTCACTAAATGTGCCATTACTGTGGAGTCATCAGACTGCCTCGAGTTGAGTTTTGTCCCCTAGGCAATCATCACAATTAATTGGGCATGCAATTTATCATAGACTAATTAAGTGGCTTCTACTGCATTTATCACTGCTTGTAAAGTGAAGGAGCTCATTCTGACTTTTTATTTGTAACACTGGCAATGCAGTTTAAAACACATGATCCATCACTTCTAGATGGGTTTTAGATTCCCAGCAACTGAGCACCCTTGTGCCCAGGAGGGAGCAGCAGTCCAACCCAGTATTCTGAGGGAGTTGTTTTTACATTTCCAAGAGTATTAGGCTGGTTTCTGCAGTAAAAATTCTTGATACACATGGATTTGTGGGAGTTTGGGAGTGCTCATATGTGCTCATGCAATTATCTCTACCTGTCACTTGACTTTTGGTCAATTGCCACCAAAATTTGAGATGGAGAAAGATCTCAGCAGAAATCCTGCTAAGGCTCCTACTGAGAAGGTGACTTAACAGTAAGTTTATCCCTGCTTGGACATGGGGGATCTTCTTGGGATTTCTACCTTGAGTCACAAACCCTTGGTTTCTGTGCTCACAGATTTATGTGTACTCACCACTGCTCCTCTGTGCTGTTACCACTTTCTGCTGCCACCAGGATATATGCCTTAGTTGTGCTGATCTGGGAGTCCTTTTGCATTTTTCATTTACATTTACTTAAAGAAGATGGCAATTTCAAAGGAAACCAGGCTTCATATTCAGAGTTATGTCACTTTTAAAGACAGGACAGATCAGGGGTATGTGTCTAGCCATGCTGGGGTATAGTTCCTTCTGAAAGGTGTTTTTTCAACACAAATCTTTTGAGCAGACTCTTTACTGGCTTATTCCTACTGTGTTGCTAATTAAGTCAAGAGCATTCCCATTTGGATGCCTTTTTTGGTGTAACACATCCAACAACATTGAGCCAGGGTAGACATCCCAGTCTCACCACCTCTGCCTAAGGAAATAGGACCTGAGCCAAAGTCTTAGCCCACTGCCATAATTTTGATGTGGACAGGCAGATATCTGAAAAGCTCCACGAACATGTGTACAATATATTTTAATATTATAGAGTTTATCTATGTGGAATTGTCTACAGAGAAATGAAATGCATAAAGTGATGAAGGATGGAGGAATTTGAATCCAAATGATTACAACAAAAAAATCTGTTCAGTGTTGTTTCTGTAAATGGCATAAGAAACCAATCTATTCTCCAGCAAGACAAGGCAGATTAGCTGCTTCATTCGATTGTTAGGGCATCTTAGCAAATACTCCTGAGTCCACATAATTACTGCTCCCATATGCTCCTAAGGGTTGTGTGGTCTTTTCTCTCAGTCTGCACACTGCAAGGTTAGCTTTACACATAGAAAATCAAGATTGCAAAAGCATTCCTCAACAAGGAGACATTTCCCATTTGGTCCTCGGCTTCTCATTGTATTTCCCACCCACTTAACCACAACATTCATTTTTATAAACCAAACTGTCAAGAGCATGCCTGCACCACCCTTTTGCATTTTGGATTAAATAGAAGAAAACTGTCTTGTGCTATGCCAGCTTCAAATCTCTGCATTCCCATCCCCACTCATAGTTTATCAGTCATGGTTAAGGGTAGAGGATGTATTTAATGGCATAGCCCTACTCACACTGCTATGCCAAGTGATGATTAGTTATCTTAAATTACCTTTAAGCCCCAGTACATGCAGACACTGGAAATCATCTAGCAAAGCTACACTGTGTTCTTTAAAGTTTTTGTTCCCCTTCACTTTTTGACATGACACAAGCTTCTCAATTTTGCAGCAGCAGAGGAGCTGAATGGATATTAGCAGCAGCAGGAGGAAAGCAGAGGAGTCCCTGACCTTTACTCAAGATGCATCTTTAAAGAAATGTAAGACTGAAAGTTATCAGATAGTCTAGCGTAGCCTGAAAGCTTCCTCACAGTCTCAGGGCCAAGATGCCATACCTGATTTGTGTCCACCTTTTGCCAAAATCCAACAACCTGTCCCTTCTCAAGAAAGCACTCAGAATGACATTTAGTGAAGGGCAAATGGCCAGCTCCCACCAGAGAGATTTCTGCATCACCTAGACTCAGCAGTGGAGCTTAGCTTTCTTTAGGTAGTAAATTACAACATCATCTTAAGAAAGCTAAGAACATTAAAATATCAGCAAACTATGAAAATCACTCCCTCAAGGTAGAATTGGAGCAAAGTACTTGACAAGAGTATTACATGAAAATTGACATTAAATAGCTCATTAAGACATCCACTGCTATAAAATATCTTTGAGGAGTTATTTTAAAGGAGACATTGGTTTTTGTGCATCACAACCATATGCCTCTACATAAGACCACAAGTTGAGATTTCCACCAGCACCCTTAAACAGCATTTTTTCATAATGGAGAATTGCTGAGAAACCCCTGAGCAGACAGGTCTTTCAAAGGAATGAATGTGTGGTATTATGCTGCTGCTGTTTCCCATCAATGAAGTGGGCAGAATCTGAATAAAAGGAAGGTGGAGGGATAAGAAAGAGTGTGGATCTGTCTGGGAGAATGTGGGGATGGCGTTACTGGACAGGAACCTTTAAGGAAGTCTCTCCTCTTTCTTCAGCCATATTCAAGCAGTAGTAAGATACACTGGAAATTGGACTGCTGGATTATGTAGAAAGTTACATAGGTGTTCCTGATTGTGCCCACAAACTTAAAGGCTGAGATCTTCTACAGAGCAGGTATTTTAAGTCAGATTGTTGCCCCTGTATCTAACAGATTTACTCATCTATATGATTTTTCAGTCTACAATGATCATATTTGTGTGAAGAAAGTTAAGTGTCGTCAGGGTTCTGTCAAAAAATAGCTGAAAAAACCCCCAACTACCGTGCCTCTGCTGAAAGAAAACTTGGTTTTGCAAACACTAGCAATGCAATGGAAAGATTGGTTTTTATGGCTCCTTCCCTGTGTCCTTGGAACATTTCTACCTGTCAAATACTTTTCTAAACAGTTCTTTAGGCTTCTCATGAGACATTTGAAGACATGCTTCCTGATTTGTAAAATTTGTAAAATCAGACTAAGTGCCAGTCAAAAAATATCCTTGTAAGTCACAGAGACTTAGGCCCATTCTCTTATTCTCTTTTTGATTGAACAGAAACCAGATGGAGCTGTGCTCTCTTACATGTGCATGCAAACTTCATACTGTCAGTAGGGTTTTGGCAGAAGTTCTATAAATAAACACATATTTCTACATGATAAAGTGATATGAAAAGGACTTGAAATAGTGCTTGGTAGAATTTGCTAGTACCTTTAAAGGATGAAAATCACCTCAGTGTGTATAAAGGCTGGAGATGTATCCATTTTTCCAGTGAATTTCTCCAATTAGCTACACTCACGTTTCTGTGTGTGCCAAGAATTGTGCCAAAAATTGCCACTATGTTGGAAACTTGGGGCCTGGCCAGAGTTGGTATAAAATGTTTGCATCATTATCTGCATTAACTACAAACTGATCTTAGAGCTAATATGTTGGTCATGTGTATTTACATTAAAGTCTAGTGAGTTGATACCTTCCACAGGTCTCTTCACATGTCCAGTCTGATAAATGTATTTAATATACTTTAATAGTGGTGAGAAACACTTGAAAACAGGGAGACTGACTATGGCATATTTTTTATAATTTTTTAAATTGTATCTTTAAAATGGAAGTGTTCAAGGCCAGGTTGGATGGGGTTTTGAGGAACCTGTTCTAGTGGAAGTTGTCTTTGCCCATGACAGGGGGAAAAATTTTTAAAAAATTAACCTAAGAAATATCAAGTGGCTTACCCAGAAAGGCCTAATCACTAGAAAATAGCCCAATAGGTGGGAATATGTGGTTCCAAAGCACTTTTTGTGGAGGGAAGAGCAGAGGATGTATCAGCTATACTTTAAACAGAGGGATATCGAAGGCTCTACCTTCTCCAGCTGGGTTTTAAATGCAAGTTGACACAGCTACTGCAGTATTTCGGATGAGCGACATGAGTGCTGACTGGACCAAGCCTTTCAGGGAAGGTAGTCAGAGAAAAATCCAATTTGTGAATCCCAGCAGAGAATGAAATAAGAGCTGTACCCCCGAGCATGCCATGACTGATGATTTTGAGCAAGCTGACAAGTAGACGTTTGAGTGTTATTAACATCAGAAGAAAGGTATCCTGCATTCTTTTGGTGCACAAATTGGAGTAGCTGAGCAAGGGCTCTGAGATTTTAAAATTTGGACTTGTCCAATTATTTTGCCTAAAATGAAACGGCCTTCTGGTGAGAAATGGGTTTTCATGTGTCCTCTACACAAATGGGCAAATGTTTTGTAAGTGATTTCAACTGACTGTGGTGATTTATTTCCTAGAGACAGATGGGTCTGCATTCAGTTTTGAAAGTAAGTTCCTCTGTTCTCCATTCATCTCTTAACACTAGTGAAAAAATAAAAATTTTGTCAAAACAAACTTCTCATTTCCTGGGTACCTACTTGAGGGCAGAAGAGTTGCCTTGAGCACTGCATTAGTCACAAAACAAAGTTGTTTTAGCTGCCATGTTTCTCCTTTTGTTTGCTTCCTGGTAGCCCTAACCACTAAGCCTTACTGCTGCTTTAACTTGCTCAAATCTTGTCTTTTATTTCATTAGTAATTCTCTTACTGAATGCTTGCACCTTGTGAACTGCCTAAGTCTTGTGTTTCATGTTAATAAAAACAGAACTAACTAAATCACTTGCATTAATTTCCTAGTGGTAATTTTTTGGCAGAAAACTTATATATTCATATTTTGGCAACATCAATGTTTCATTCCATTTAGCTGATAAAATATTAATAAAGAAAAATACCTTAAGTTTTGTGACTTATCTGCTTTTGAAGATGAATTTTAAAGATATTGATTTGAAACAATTTATTACATTTTCAGAAATAATAACTGAATTAAATAAAGACAATATTACTTTTTTTTCCTAATGGCTCGAATACATTTCTGATTGCAATGAAAAATAATTAGTATATGACATAACTTGTAATCCATTATTGTTTTTATGTACACTCTATTAAAATATGCCTCCATGTATCCGCACATGCATGTGTGTGTGTGCATATATGAATGCACCTCTGTGTGTGTATAAACTAAGACATGTTGCAAGTGGACACTCTAATTTTTGGAGTCTTGGTTGGTGACATTTCAAATTTGATAAATATAAAAACTCTTTTTCAATTTAGAGTCCATTTAGAGGATTGTCTGAATGAATGAGAGAAAGAATAAACCATGTTGTGTGTTAATAAAGGTTCATGGCATTCCTTAAAGACCCAGGAGAACTTGTATCATGGGCACAGGGATGCAGAGACACATGGGGACCACCCTCGGTGCCACCCCAGCCCTGGTACAGGACATGATGACATCCCAGAACTAAACCTTGGCAAGAGGTTGTTATATTTATTAAATTGACATAGACACAACCACTGGCTTTATTCTACTTCCCAAAAGGAGCTTGTGATATACCAGATCAATTTAAATATCTTCACTTGGGGAAAGTGGTCAAGGCTTTGTTCAGAAGCACTTTGCAGCACTGGAAATGTGAACCAAATGCAGCTACATCACACAACTTTTGTCTACCTAAGGTTTCTAATGTCCATAAGAAAACCCCCTCCATTAAAGGCAGAGGCTCCCTGGCCATGCCTTGTGCCACCTGTTCTGGAGAGGGTTAGCTGCCAGCCTCAGGGAGCACTGCAAGGAGGTGGCCACTGCTCTGATGCAGACCAGAATTTCCTGCATTCCTCTCTGAGTGTCTCAGCCAAAGGTACAATTTGCATTCAGGCCAGCAAGAATTTACCTGTGAACACAGTCATACCATCACGATGACGTGCCCAGACTTCTTATGGTCAATATAAGTCAGCCTGGGTAACAACTCTGCGCCAACTTGGTTCTTGTTGAACCAAGAAAGAGTGACAAGAAGGGATAATAAAACCATAATACAACTATTCATGTCTGGTAATCCTCATTTGATGGATTTACCTCATAAATTTATATCATCACCTCCCTGCAAAACAATCTCTTATCTTTTTCAGCATCTTTTGCTGATAGGAGTGCCAGCAGCTCATTAGGAGATATCTCACACCTGCTTATGAAATCAGCAAAAAAAATTTTGCCCTCATCATTACCATATCTCTTTATTGAAGACCCTGATGAAGCAAATTGAAACCCCACTTATTGTTGTAGGCAAAACAGACTTGACTTGGTGAAGATTTTATTATTAATCAAAAACAGAGAAGCAAAATGAGAAAGAAAACCAAACTAAAAACACCATCCCCATCCCACCCCTCTTTCCAGGCTCTCACACTCTGGTGTAAACAGACCTGGATCCAGGATCAAAAAGGCCACCAAAGAGCCAATACAGAGAAGCCCTTCTGATGTCCCTTAAGCATGAGGGATGGCTGCAGGTAGAACACCTTCTCACAGAGGTGGGGCTGCCCCACCAAGGAGGTCAATGAGAAGCCCTTTGCCTGCACAACTTGAGATTACGCGATGTCAGAAAAGACAAATGCCAAAGGGGATCTCTGCTCCAAGACGCTGTGAAGACAAAGACAGCAGAAGTATAGTGCAACCTCTCCATCCACTCCTTTTACTCTGTGAAAACTTCAAAAGGCACATCTTACAGTGAATGAAAACAGCATGAGAGTACCTCTGACAGGAGCTTTGTAAGGAGGTGTATCAGCTTCAGCACACATTTCAATCCAAGACACTCGAACAGCTCTGATCCCTGTTGTTGCTCCTTTCCTAAAGGTTGATTCTCCAGTGCTTCACTGCTGTGGGGTGAATGCCCACCCATGACAGATCTCCCAGTCTGTCTGCAAGCATCACCTCAGAGACACACAGACTTGTCTCATTTTGATGGCTGCTTTTGTAACCACTAAAGACATCTCTGGCTTGTTTTTGAATTGCAGTGCAATACTAGAGTGATGGACACAAAGAAATGGCACTGGCTTGGCAAACTCTGATCGACAGCTGGTTCACAGTACTTCAGAACAGACTGCAATATTGTTTTGGAGTGCTTCCCTTTAGCTGCTAAACCGAGGCATGAAAGGGAGAAAAGCTGCATAAACACTGTGAAAAATGATAGCAGGAAGAGCTTCTATCACTCAGTGATTTTGACACTTCAAGTTCTGTTTTCAGCAATTAGCTTAGGACACCTTTCTTTTCTTTCATGTCTTTAGGAAGAAAAAAAGATGTTCCTTCCTATATGTGGGAACCCCAAGACTGGAAGAGAATTTTGTTTTAGGAGATGAAGATGTAAACAGCTGCAAAACTTTATGCCTTTGTTTGCTATTGCTATTTTTGATCTCAAAAGTTTTTATGAATGGAACAGACAAAAATCTTCTTTTGCATAGTTCATGCATACTTTTGATTTAACATGCTGATATTTTTTATGTGTTCTTGGCTTTTTGTCTGGTATGTGAGTGAAAGAGAAATTGCACATGACATAAGCAGAGCTTTATGCTTGTAATGCTGTTAGCTAGATTTGCATGCTTTGACTTGGGAAGATTCATTGCTGTCAGAGCAATGAGGTCTGGACAGTTGGCAGGTCAAAACATTTATTAATGTGATTGTGCAGAAAAGTTTGGCTCCATGGTAGAGAAGATCCCTCTGAAATAAATATGGAGACTGGGAAATTAATTATTAAGGAGGATGTTGCAAAAACATACATCAATACTGTTCAATATGTGGTTGGAAGGTAATTGAAAAAGATTATGTCGACCCTGACTTAAAAGGAGAGGGAGTCTGATGAACACACACTATAATTTCTGACAGCACCGTCTGGCTGCTGAACCTGTCACCATCCAAAGTAGCACTGGAAAAAGGCCAAGCCCAGGCTTCAAGGCAGGGTTCAACCATGACAGAGACTGCCAGAGAACTTTGGTTATTTCTCACTTCTTTCCTATGTTACTTTCACTTCACATGTAGGAGGGCATGTTTCATTGAAGCACTTTAATCCCTCTTTCTATTTAAAAAGTATTTAATATTCTCCAAAATTTATGTTCCAATAAATTCTGCATATAAGCATCTTACAGAGGTGCATGAGAGAGCTGATCACTGTGTTCATTTCCATATATTAGTTACAGAGCTGCCTACAGCTGCTTAAATTTCACCACCACTTAAATATCTTTTGAACCATATTACAGTCATGGGGTAGGTTATTTTGGGTTATGCCTTTTTTTAACAAAACTGTCTGATATTAAATACACATTGCTTGATTTAAATAAACATTGGAGAAGATTTATGTAATCCAGTTCAGGATACACATCCAAGCCAATACTTTCTCTCACGTATATATATAGAAGTAAATTTATATTAATCTCAAATAAAAATAGAATGGTGATACTAATTTTGGTTACATTGTTACTTGGCTGGCTTTGACCAATTCTTTCTTTCTTTCTGTCTGTCTTTCTGTCTTTCTTTTTCTCTTTCATTCTTTTCTTTCTTTTGTTCTTTCCTTTCTTTTTCTTTCTCTCTTTCTTTCTTTCTCTCTCTCTCTTCCTTCCTTCCTTCTGTTTCTTCCTTTCTTTCCTTCTTTCCTTTTTTTTTTTTTCTGAAAGCACCAATATATATGTTCTAAATCTCATCTAAAGTGAAATGCATTTTTGGGAACTATTTAGTCATTCTATCAGTGTTTTCCACCTCCAAGGGAACTAAAAACTGAAGAATTTCTCTTATAAAAAAAATTAAATAGTTCCAGAAGACTGAAGCACACCTTTCCCCAAGTGCCTCTCAGTTATTTCAGTGCAGTTTAATACATCCTTTCCATACAGGCTGCTGAGTGTGAACCTGCAGAAGATTCTGATATTAACTTTTTCTCTGCTGGACAATTCTTTTTATGACTGAGGTGGGGAGAGAGGCTATTCTTGCTCTCTCATACCATTTGCACATAAGTGGTATAGTAGTACAGAAAACTACTTTTTCAACTTGTCTCAAATATAGAATGTCTTTACTCAGAAATCATATTCCCCAAGTCTTTACTCTCATCTGCTCTTTCAACTCAGGACTGCAGGAAAGAAGTGGATTTTCTGCACAGTCATTCTGTTTTGCATTTCAATGGGCTTGGGTTTACTGTGATCACTTGAAAAAAATTCTAAACAGCTCTGTGAAAATCTAGGAAATACTTAGAGAAAACATCTTTCTAAGCATGCAACATATTATGTGCTTAATAAGTGCAGCTAATACTTAGCAATTTGGCATATTGTTCTGATTTTGTTAGCTTCACCCTTTTTTACAGGAAGCTGGCTTTGAAAAAAATGACCACAGAAAACAGTAGTAATACCAATTACTGGAAATAAAGTCTGGAGGTGAATCTCCTGCTCAATTTTCTTTGGCATATTTAGGGTTCAGAGCTCCTTTAACTTGGCAAGCCTGGGCAAGGAACACTTATCTATGTGCATGCAGTACATTCACTCCCCTATAATTACTTTTTGTTAATGCCCTGAAATAATTTTCTTTCATTTTAACACAGTCTCCAGTGCTGCAGACATCCAAGCACATGAATAACAGACTCCTAACTTCAATCAGATTACAACTGGGAATAAAGTACTCAGCCATGTGCAGCATCTGGTTGCAGAATTAAGATCACTCATCTCTTGGGTCTTCCTAGGAAGCTATAGTATGAGATATGTGCATGTGGACTATGGGGTTCATGCAATGGGGCTGCTTTACCTAAGAGGAGAAAAAAAAATCTTTAGAATTCGTAGGGCAATCCACACAGCTAATCCAGCAGCTCCTGCAGGAAATATATTAGCTCCAACAATCACACTATTCACACACTGTGGCATTTAGAGGGGGAAATACAGTCTGTATAAGGGATTCATTAACAGTTCAGGCTAAAAGGAAGGGTGGGCCTATGTGTTTCATCAAAATCAAGGACTTTTTTTTTTAATATATCACCTTAAAAAAACATCGCATCTGACTTGAGAAAGGGCAGCATCTTGTAAGACCACAATTCACTGAGCTTTACTCAACTCTCTTTAAAAGAAGTTTGATTTCTTTGATGTCTACAAGTGTCATGAACATGTACATAGGCTCACAACAGTGCACGATATTAAAAGCTAGCGTAATATGTCACACTTTAGCCTAAATTCCTCATGAATTATCTCATGTATTTTTCTATGTCTACACACATTTATAGGATGTGTATATTTCTAGCAGCAAAGGCATTTTCCAGTATTTTGCTAAATACATTAAAAGCCTATTTTTAAATTTATAAAAACATTTAAAATTGAAAAAAGAGACCCTACATTTTGAGGTGTTATTAGAAGAGGTAATGAACTTAACATGTTAATGTAAAAAGGGAAAATAAAAGAGTTTTCTGAGTGTTCTGAATGTTGGTTTTAGTATGTTATCATTAATGTATTAAAACATGTACAAAAATGCATTAAAGTATCAGGAATATTTTCCTGCAGGTACTTAGAATCTAATAAATAATGAATGCAATGATTAACTACATGGGCAGAAGTACAGAGCATTACCAAGAAAAAAAAACCTGCATAAAATCTGGCCTTTGAATGGATGTGCACCGTTGTTTTTAATACTTAAAAACCCACTTGAATATACTCAGTTGTGCGTGAAGAGAAAACAAAAGACGCAAGCGTGCTTGAATTAATATTATATTTTCAAATGAAACATTTAAATATTGCCAAGAGCCGCGAGGGCGTCTGGAACGGAGCGGAAGGGCACCGGAGTGAGCGGAACAGAGCACGGCGGTGCCCTCAGCGCTGCTTGAGCAGCCACAGCGGTTTGTGCAGGTCTAGAGAGCTGAAGTACGACCACCACCAGGGCTTCTCCCTGCCTGGGGACGAGCCTCCTCGGGCCTCGGGCCGCCCGTGCTGGGCGTGAGGGTCAAACAGTTCCAGCGGGTCGTGAGGGTCGTGCGCGTCCTCCATGGAGCGGCGCAGCAGCTTGGCGGGCCAGGCCTCGGCGGGCCGCAGCACGAAGTCCACGCGGCCGGCCTGCTTCATGCGGGCAGGGATGGTGACCCTCTTCATCACCCGGCTGTACCCTGGCGCCTGGGCGCTGATGATGAACGTCCCTGGGGGCAGCAGTCGCCAGTAGTCTCCATCGGCAGCTTGGGAAAGGGACAGGCACAACAAAACCCAGCTCAGTTTCTAGCCCAGCTCAGGTTTTACGCCCGTGGGTGCGCAGATGGCACAAGCAGCTAAGTGGCGGACCAGGGAAGCAGCTCAGATTTTGAAACATGTTTAAAGGCAAACTCTAGATGACAAAAACAGACTCCACCTGTGAAAACCTGGCCCTTGGGAGCTAATGGAGTAAAATTCACATATAAAATGTCAGTAAAGGCTGTTCCTGTGCCACAAGAAAGAGATGCTTTCCTTCATGCTGCTTTTCTCAAGGGTACAAGGAACAACTCCCAAAGAAATTAATTTAAAACTGTGTGAAACTTAAGAAAGTGAAATCAGAATCCAGGCTGCAGTATATATACATATATATATTTAGAATGTCTAAGGAGTTAAGACATCCTTCTCTTTATTAAATTACATTCAATTACTTTACAGACATTCTTGCATGTAAGACTATGGAGTAGGAGCTGCAGCTGGTATAAATTGCCATTAGCGTAAAATGGGTGTAAATTTCCTCCAGCTGAAGGTTAGACCCTGCAGGCAAAAGCAGGGAGCTTTAAAACAGAAAAAAATATTCCTCATTTTATATTTCCTTTATTTTGAATGTCAAGTCTCTTAGCTCAGTTAGTGTTGCATTAACACTATTTTCTCGTGGAATCTCTTAGTTCTTTTTAATACTAAAACCAAAAAACTTTTAACCACATGATATTTTTAACCCCACCTAACTCAGAACAAATACTCTCTTTCCTACCGTGTAAACATATTTTTATTTAATTCTTAATCCTTTAAAGGTCCACTGCCAATGAGAAGCCATTGTCTGGGAAGAAGTTTGAAAAAGACCCTAATTCATGCCAGAGCCTCCCACCAGCCTCAAGAATCTGCATCGTCTCCACCATTGTATCCCCTCTAGAGCTAGTTTTTTTTCAAAGCTGGAAAACATCCACTACATTATAAGCCCTTCTGGCTTTCCAAATTGATTCAACAACTATCATTAGAGCAAAATGTAACCATTCATATCTTCTATTTTGCACTTCTATGGCCTACCCTGTTCTCACTGAAATCAATAATAAAAAGAAAGCATTGATTTCAGCGGCAGCCTAGGAGTTCAGAACTTTATGACTGGGAAAAATAACAGCTGTATATGCCTCAATAGGTATTTATCAGTTGGTGACAGTTATAAAGTAGACATAATTCAATGTTCTAATAATAATTGTCCAAAAATTGCACATATTTATGCATTTCCACATGAACAAGAAAGGTTGTGGACCCTTCAATTTCTGCAATTATTCCAGTTATGAAAATCAGAGAAGACCCTATTGTACTACCTACAAGATATTCAAAATATCTTTAATAACTTATCCCAACAAGGCTCCACATCTCCACATGCTGAATTACAGCCTCTGAGCAGAGCTGTTGCCATATGCCCCCAAACACTGGCTTTGGTGGACAGCAGACTGCTCCAGGTGAAATTTTTCACATCAAGAACTCCATCATCCCAGAGACAGGACAGACTTAGCAGCCAGCTTGACATGTCTTCTCTCTTGTTATTCTAGAAGAGAACCCCCACTTGAGCCTTCAGTTTTCATTAAAGTGTCATTTCTACCAAACATGACAATACTTTTGCAGGTTAAGCTCTCAGTACTCTCACTCTGCTGCAGGAAAAGTCTTAAACTAAAAATATTACCTGTGGTGACATCATGCTGGATGCCCCTGACTGAAATACGAGCATTTTTTATTGGGTTGCCAAACTTATCAGACACAATTCCTTTTATCCCTCGATGAACCTGCAAAGCAAAGTTAGATGGGAGTCACTTACTACAATACCACCTCCTTCTCACAAGGAAACCTTTGTAGAGAGGAAACAATTATCAGAGTCCAACCCATTTAGAGGCTCTCAGGAGATAATTCCCCTTCAGATAAAATTCCCTATTTAGGGATGTCCAAGGGGACTGAGGAAAAGGGATAATGGAAACAGGGCTTTTTTTGGGATAGGTATGTGGCTCTGCATTGAGAGATCCTTCCCTGAACAAATCACTGGCACCTCATGGTCTGACCAGAGTATTTAAGGACTGTTTCTGCATGTCTGCCCTAGACACAGAACGACAAACAAATGAAAAGTTAAGGCTTTCAGAACCGATCTGCTGCTCTGAACACAATGGGAAGGCATCACTTCAGGTACTTGTGACTCATCACCACTCTGCTGCCCACACTTCACTGCCTGTCAGAATGTCATGACAGCAGTGTGTATGACAGCCATTCCCCCTTCTCTGCAAGCACAGAACTGAGCTGCTTGGGCTGTTGAGAAATGTGCTCGGTGACAAACTAAAGAGCAATATGGATTCTGTCATACAAGGAGGTGCTCAAATAGCTATATTGGAAGTTTAATAAAATAAAACAAAACAAAACAAAAGTTACAAGTATTTAAACTTCAAGCCTCCTAAGGTTCTCTTTTTACAATGTTCCAAATTTAAAATATTTTATATGGGGAAATCTATATGACTTTTTAAAGTGAAAAATAATTCCAGTTTTATTTTTTCTCTAAGCAGCTATGGCAAATGAGCTATTCTTTCCTCACTTCCCCACCTTCTCTTTTCTCCTCCTCTCACTTTCCCTTCTCCAGTACCCTGGTCACAAAAGAAGAATAGATAAAACCACAAAGCATCAAAACAATGAGAAAAACATACTTGCTTTTCTGTTGGAATATAAAGATGTTTAAAAATAACCATTTAAGTATCCAAACTTACAGTAATTGAAAATACAAAGCTTGGAGGAAAAAAGTCTAGCCTAGTGAGAGCAGTTTTTAATTTAAGGTGAGACTATGTTGTCTCTGCTCTTGTTAAGCAGCCATCCCATATTGAGTGAAGTTATTCACTGGAAGATTGAGGAACAACTTAATATAAGGATTTGAAAACTACCCCTTATAACGAAGCACTGCAATTTGCTTGGGGATTTATCATATGGATAAAAAAGTAAATATGGTCAGAAGAGTCATCTCAGACTCAAATTTAATTTACAGTATAGACATACTTAAAGTAGCATGACCTCATCCAGCTTCAAAAATAATTTTGTAATTATAACATGACAGGATGAAAATGACAAAACTGAAATTTCTTTAACAATCTTGCTTTGGTTTGCTTTAGTAAATGTACTATTTTTCATTTTTCTTCAAATCGGTGTCACACAAGTTTGGCAGGGTGTTTGGATATTGCTTCTGATGGGGAGAAGAGATCAGCATTTAGGAAAATGAATTCTACTTCTGTGTGTTAAACCAAATAGATTTATATACACACCAAACAGCCTGGTATATATCAGAATAAGAAAAGTTTGAATTGGTTATGGCAGACTTAATCCTTATCAAGGGTAATTCAGTCATCCTTATCTGCAAAGTTGTTTTGCTTACTGTCCTGCATTTACTCAGAAAGCTTTTCAGACACAGACTGCTACAGTATCTCACTCTATAAAACCTTTACATCTTGAAGACTTCAACTGTAATATATATGGATTTAACCCAGCTCCATTTGGATTCACTAAAATTCATTTTCATCAGACAGCTGTAAAACGAAATGAGTTTGGTGGTCTGTACTGTAGACTTTATTGAATGATAATACTTACCACAAGTAGCAAGAGGTTGCTTAGAAAGGCCATAAAAACACTCCTAACAATTTTAAATTGCTGCATACTCTATCAAAATAAGGCATGACAGAAAGCTAATCTACTAATGGCTGAGAGAAAGATGAGCAACTTTTGTTTCTGTGCTCACTTACTTATTGTCAGCGAGGTATTTGTTTTTGCTAAGCTTAAACTTATTATCAAAAATGACATTTAAGTGGCATGTCTTAATGCTGAGAGACACACAGTTCTGCCTTTGGAAGATTTGGCTTCAGATATTTAATAACTAATTTCATAAAGAAAGATGGAAAGTGTCTAAATGACATTTCTAGCACAATTTTAGCTGAATCTAAATTTCTTGCTGTGGGACAGTAGGGTTTGGGACAGAGACATGGAATATGGAAAGGAAAATTTCAAGAAGCTCTCTGGAGAGCAGATCTTGTTGCTTTACTCTTTAGGAGGAGGGTTGATTCATACTTTTCTGTATATTAAGATTTTCTCTAGTGTTAAATTTTGGACAGTTGATGAATAGTGCTGCCCAAAGTATTCACAGATAATTCCCTTTCTCTGTGAAGGAAAAATTCCCTATTTTGAAGGCCTTTCCAGTCCTCAATCTCAGTCCCTTTTGCAGCATAGACAAAATACCACCTGTGTCCTGCTAGAGAAACTGAGGCACTGGGGCCCCTGGAGGAGTGTGGTGATTCAGCATCATCCCGAGAGCTAACCAGGAAAACAGCAAAGAAATTAATTTTGACAAAGAGTGAAAAAGAGAAACAGAAAGCAAAAAGGCCTGTAAAAGCAGAGCAGTACCATTTCCATGTAATTCAGAAGGGCGCCTTTGTTTTCATGCCAGATTGTAAACAGTTCTTCCTCCAAAGGAAACTTTTCACATCCTACCTCCACGGTAACTTCAAAGCAATTTGTGTGAAGGTAATTAAAATCTGCCATACCTGTAGGTTTAAAAAGAAAGGGGAGAGCTCATGAACAGCCATGTAGCTTTTAACTGGAGCTTTCCTGCTGCAGTCAGCTGAATGCCATCCCCATGGGTGTGAGCTATTATACTATAAAAAGTGCTTGCTAATATATAAAAAGTGTTCAACAAATTCAGAATTCTACAACCTGTTTCAGGTATAAATTAACTAATTACAATGACACTTCTTTCAGGCAAAAAAGCCTGAAAAAAAATTTGACATTATTATTCACCTGGCCAAGAAGCAGCAATAGAGCAATATAAATTGGTTAATCACAGTAATTGTATAATCAGCTGTATCAGAGGTGATGGCCAAGGGTCACCAGAACAGAAATGACCTTTTGCCATTATTATGCTCAAAACTGTTTCTGTACTAAAGACATTGGATATAATTTTGGGAAGAATGTAAGCCAAAGAGATCTAAACCTAACTCTCATGTGTGCCCCAAAGCATTCCAAATGTCTAATTTCAACATAATTATTTGGGGATCAGCTGAATCCTATTGAAAAACACAACTGAAGTACTGCTGAAAATTTATGAACACTGATATTTTATCCATGTCAGTACTGAAGGAATTCTAAAGAAAACAAAATAATATTATCGGGGAAATCAAATAAATATTGGAAGCACAAATGAATTGGATGTTTGTCTTTGTTGTAGTTTTCCCTGAAAAAAGAATTTATTTAAACAGATGAGAAAGCAGCACATGCACAGTCCGCAAAATGGATTCAGACTCATGCTGCTAAGGAATGAGAGCATAGCATTAAGCATGTATTTTTACATGTCAGATTTGAAAATAAAAATACTATATGATATAACAAGTTTGACCCTTGCATAACTTGTTAATTTTCCTCAAGTCCCATTGGGGTTGAATGCATCCCATGTTACCTGCATCAAAATATTACCAACGTAGATTTTACTGCTTAAATTCCCTACAAATTATCTTTTGCATGGGTAGGACCTTAACCAAAGTGAAATGAATAAAATAATTTTGTTCGATCCCTGTTGTCTTATAAAGGTCACATAGAGGTTTTACCTCACTTGATATGATGGTAAAGTGGTTTTACCTCCAGTGAAGCTGTACCACTCAGCACCATTTATAATACCTCCACGTTTTACAAAATTCCCACCACAGCGAAGCTCAGACCGGTCTGAGATGACGGGGTGTGCATCTGCGTAGGCTTTAGCCAGCATTTTGAACACCTGTAACAGACAGGATTGAAACATGTTTGCTTTTACAGACTGAAAACTTTGCCATTGCTGGTATTAACTATTGCTGCAGTGAGTCCACACAGTGAGGCACTCTGTGTCCTTGAGACTGAAGGAGGTGATGAAATGCTCTGCAAGGAAGTTTCATTTGTCGCTAAGAAATTTTGATTTGTCTTCTTCTCTATGGTTCTTCTCTGGAATCCAATGCATTTATCCAGGGGCAACATATTAAATACCAGTGGATTTTTTGATACTTGGCTTCAATCTACCACCTGGGGCAAGAGCAGAGGACATTTCTGGTTGTATTTTGAGTCCCAGGTTTTAAAGTTTTAAAGTTGAAATTTAGGCCTCCTTTAGGTTTTGCTTTAGCTTTCAATATCTTTACCCCTTTTAAAAAATACCTATATTACCTTCAGCCCAACTAAACCTCCACACTGAGTGCTGCTGTTTAAAATAGTCAGTGTCAATTTGCTTTGCACTTATCACTCACACAGGAAAACCTGCCAGTTTGATCTCAGAGACAGTTGCTTCTGTGTGGGGCAGAAACCATTCCTAAAAAGTGAAGGATAGGATGTGGTGATGTAGGATGTCACCACTGATTTCCAAAGAGAGTTGACACTGATGAAGAGCAGAGCAGTCACCACGTAGAAAGGAATAGTGGCAGAACATGTAGTGAAGACAGAAGGAAGAGCAGTTATCTGAAGAAACCATCTATTTGAATCATGTTCCTGCCCTTCTTCTCCAATGGTTATTCCAATTTTGTAAAAAAAGCAAATGTAGTAGGTCAGTATTCAGAACAATGGTTATGACCAATATATGGCAGATAACCAATCTGCTGTTTTTTGGGATGCAGGTTCCCTGACAGCAGCAGCTGTAGATCACATTACTTAAATACAGGTCACTTCACAGATACATGTTTTATATCTTTCTGTGCAAAATTTAAAGTGATACCGACAGTGCTGTTAAGGTTCTTGTGCTGAGTCATTTGAAAAACCAGTTTTTCATTGAGGACATCCCCAGCCCTCCTCTGTATGTTCTAAACTTCCATACTTTTAACCAAATTCCCAGACTTTGCAGTCACTGACTATGCAGCAGTCCCCTATATACGGTTCCCTGTCTTACTGTATTGCAAGCCAGGAGTGCCATTAGGGTTTGTCCAGCTGTGCACTACACTGGGATGGATCCCTTTGTCTGTGTGGCTGCATCCTTTCACCCAAAATACACACAGTGTCCCTGAGTGGAAATGATGGAAGTACTGTTGTACCTCCATTCCAGGGGTGAGCTGCTTAATAAAGCACACATGGCAATATTCCTTCACCACCTATGCACAGGATAGCCCTAGCCCAGGCAGTGGGATGTAAAAGCACAACTTCGTGATTTCCATCAGTTCTCAGCAAGAGGTTCTCCAGCTTGCATTAGCATCCACCTAATATTTCTTACATAGGCTTTTTACTGTGCAGTGCCTGGTTAATTTTACTGCTACATCATTTTAATACACACATATTCAGCAGTCGTACAGCTCAGAAGAAATGGACTGATACAAAAAAATGTCTACAGTCATACACCTTTAAATGTTTAATATGCGTTAATGAGAACTGTCATTTCAGAAGAAGTCAGCCTAGAGATATGCTCAAAGATAAAGGATTCTTCAAGTCAAAGATCAAGTTCTGACTATTTTCAACTGCTCTTTGTTTATATAAAGAACCACTTTTCTTAAGAGGCCACAGACATTTTTAGCACACGCTAGAAGGCTGAAAAGCTAGCTGTTCTCCTAGTGGGCATGTCAGCAATGAATACTAGATTGAGGAAACCAAAGGGAAATAGGAAAGATGGCAAAAAATTTCACAGAAGATTTACAGTGAGTCCCAAATGAGGAACTTTCCAGGGACAAGAGGGAGAAACCAATCCCATTCATCTGACCTAGAATAAATGTTACAAGGCTGCCACCATATGGCAACGAGTCTTTTTGCCCCTCACTCCTTATGGATTCCACGGGAAAATAGCAGTGCTGGCCAGGCTTGTTTCTTTTCTTCTGGAAACCACTGGTAAAAATATCACAGCCTACTCCCTTTAAAAATGAAAACCTGGATTTTCCTAATTTGTGCTTTATGAAATCATATTTGGCCTCACAAAAGATGGGTAAGTCTTTCCAGACCAAGCTGATAGTGTGTAAACAATCCTATGTTTTAAAATACATTAAGTCAGTGTACAAATCAGAGTCACATAATATTTCGAGTTGGAAGGAATCCACAAGGATTATCAAGTCCAGCTCTTAAGTTAAAGGCCTCTGTGGGGATTGAACACTTGACTTTGGCATATTAGCATCAGCTCTACTCAAATGAGCTAATATGATGTTATATATATGTATATATGCTTGCATTATGGATATAAATATGTTATTTGTTACATATTTAACACATACATGCATACATATATACAAATGTACGTGATCTAAGTTAATCAAAGTTTGTTATTTATTAGAAATAAATGTTTCCATAGTTCCACAAATGGAACCAACATTTTAACCCTGAAAAAAACAATATTACCTTTTCATCAGGTGTAGGGGAGAACATTTTTTCTTCCATAGGATGCATTGAATAGTCATAAGGATAGGTCACAACCAGCTCACCCCCATGGAGGCTGGCAGAGAGCACAAATGGGATAGACCTCAACCACTTCATGACTGCTTTTGTCTCAGGAGCCACCTGAAATCCAGGAGAAAAAAAAAAAAAAAAAGCTGTGACAAGGCATGTGACTCCAAAGGGATTTGCTCCTGGGCAAGATGAAGCCCAGTGGAGAGGAGACCATGCTGAAAGGAGAATGTTGAAGCTCTTTGGCTCTTCCAGCCCAAAAGTTACTGGAGGCAGAAAATCAGTTTTCTCCAGGGAATGGATGATACACATTTTTTACTGTGGAAAAACTGGAACAAAAAAAGAGAAAATTTGACAGAAGAAGAAACTTTTCATTACAGTGACATTTTCAGATGATGATGGCAGTACTTCAGGATGGAAAACTTCTGGCATTTTATCACTACTTACCTAACTCCCTATACAATTTCAATTCTGAATCAGCAGGATTGACTTTGAATGGATAAACTGGAATAAGGGGATAAATTTGCAATTCTCAGCACTTGTTGAAAATGCATTTGCTATCCTTAGGTCCAGGTTAATCTGTAAATAAATGAAAAGTGATGCGTATAAAGCACAGCAATGCCTGCAGTTTATCTGCAGTGAACTGTGGCAGATAAGTCACCAAATTTAGGGGGGTTTGACAGTTCCTCCACAGTAACAGCGGGCAAAGGAGAGGGCAGCAGACTCTGGGATATGTTCAGGCACTCGAATGCAGGAAGCTCCTTCACCCCGTTTCTGAGTGATTTGAGGGGCCTGAGCGGTGTCGGTTCATTTTAGGGGTAACAGTGGCATCTGCTGGCTGCTCCCGGCAAGCCCAGACTCAGCCAGCGCCCCTGGAGAGTTGAGGATCCTTTCCTTGCAGCTGGGGAAAACCTGAGGAAGGCAGAGGCTGCTCATCTGGACCCTGCACAACTGTAGATATGCAGGTTTTATGAAAATGAGAAATGTCTGTAATGGTGAACTTAATCCAGGATCTATTCAGGGCTGCTTTAGGGATTGTTTATCACCCTTTGCTTTGACTCCATCAGCTGTCAGAAAACCAGGCAGCCAGGGCTCCAGAGCTCCTAAACTAACAGTGTCCAGGGGAAAACATCCAGAACAAACAAGAAAAAAAAAAAAAACCTACCAAACCAACCGAATAAAGCTCCTAAAGACCTATATATTTGTAATTCAACAATAGTAATTCCTGTTTTCTTTGGATCACTCCCAAATCTGTTATTGTTAAAAAAACTTTCGGGGATCCACAAACCCAGGTGTGGAGCAGAGAAAAATGCTGTGAAAGTACACCATGGATGTATTATAGCTCCATCAATGAGGCAGAAAGCCAAGGAAAAAGCCATGTCTAAACATAATTTTACCTGGAATGATTTAAGAAGGTATTGCCCCGTCTAAGCAGGAGACTACCTCCCTATAGATGCTGTAGTTTTCAACTGAGTCCTTCTAGTTTTTGAGTTTCCTTAAAATGCCCTTTTGTAGCTATTGATCTGAATTATTGCCTTTAGCCACTGCCAGTGTGAAAGGCTGTACCTTGCACAAGGGAAGAAATGGGACCCTGAGTCTCCCACTGCTGCAAGGTATATCATTAATCCAGTGGTTTGTGATTAGTAAATGAACACAAGCCAGTTTGTACCTCTGATCCCCAGGAGAAACAGGTCAGGTACATTTTTGTCTATCAGCCCAGTGGCAGTCTCTGAATTTCTGTGTCACAACCCTTTCAACTTTGGCATTTTAAAGAGAAAACTTAAAAAATGAGATGTAACAGATAAAGTCAGATCAACTGAGGAACACATAGAATGCACTTTGCACACCAGAATCAAGGGGAGGTTTTACATAATAAGGAAGATTGTAAACAGAGAGTTTCCAGGAAGGACATGACATTAAAAAAAAAAAAAAATCAAAAAGTCAGATAAAGGGCATTCCAAAAGGAAAGGACTTTTTGCCATCTCACACACCCACTCACACAATGCAGAAGCAGGAGAAGAAAGCAGCCCCCAGGCTTCCTGACAAGAAACATGGCAGTGTCCAAAGAATGCTATCTGCACCAAAGTATTTGTTTCTCTGGCCTTTGTACAGTGTCCTGGAATGATCTGATCATGATCTTTATCCTCGTAATGCTTGGGACTGAACCAGCCACTTCCACCTGCACCCTGGAAGTTCATTCTTTGAGCCCATCTCTTCTGAGGAGAAGACGACCCCAGATGGCTTGTAAGGGGCTGTAAGCATCACTGCCTGCCCCATGGATTGGGCAGTTTGGGAGTTTCTCAGGGTGATTGAGCACCTGGAACAAGCTGACACCTTCCAAGTCCATAGCACCAGCACTTCTGAGGAGGTTACTGCCCCAAAATCCCACTGGCTCCCTGCCCTGCTGCAGCTGCCCCAGCTCCTGCTGTCCACCCAGACAGGCCATGCCTGATATCAGCCCTGCTTTCAAACAGCAGCCCCGGGCCTTGGTAAGATTTTTAAGTTGCTTCTGCAATTCAGTGGGCAAGAGTAAAATGTAGTTTTACTTGAGACCTCCTGATTTCAGTCCTGATCAGCCAACTAGCTAAGCAGACATCTGCAAAGCCCCAAGAAGTGCTGTCTCACAGAGCTGGTGTCCAACTGAAGTGAATGGTGTGAAAAACCAGGAGCTTCAATGTTGCTATTTTTATCCTAATAACATTTCAGTGACATCAGTGATTAAAGCTTTGAACTGAGCATATTCTGGTTCAGCTCCATTGGATGATAGCAGATGTTATCTATGCCACTCTGGCCTTTGACTTTTCCTCTAATGTGGGTTTTGTGGAGCTTTATTTTTTTTCACCAGGGCTTTTGCTTTTAAGTTAGATGAGATCAATTTTAAAGTACCCATCTCATAAGAACAATTCAGAGCACATCTAGAAAAGAGAGAAATTATTTCTGCATGAGTACAGAGAAGGGCCACTACCCTTTTTAAACTTGAATCTCATTTCTGTCGATTATACTGCAATTAGTCACTGTCTCCATGGCTTTCAAAGATTTCTTTTTTTTTTCCTTTTAAAAGCAGCCAGACTAATTTTCTTAAAGAGTATGCCAGCCTTCACCGGCATAGACTGCCGAATTCTGTTTGAACCAAGACAATTGAACTGACTATATTTCAAATGAAGCCTGAAGTCTGTCTGTCTGAGCCCTCAGACCACTTTTTACAATAATTCATAAAAGTGGGGAACAAAACACTCTGTATGAAGCCAGGTTTTNAATTACTTTAATAAGGCGGGTACCAAACACTCTTAAGTAAATGGAAGGGGAGAGGCTGGTGTTGAAGCATTCAGCCTAATGCTCCTGCATGCACAAAGCACCACTGTAAGAGCCATGGGTTCATTGGCCTGCCAAAACTGAGGGTCATTAAGGGACAGCTGACTTGGCAGTCTCATGGTATCACCAGCAGAGGAGACACAAGGCTGTGAGATCACTTACTGCCAGGCTTGTGAACCAAAGGAAACTACAGTCAGCAAGGAGATTCTGTGGTGCCACCAAGGCCACACGCCCACTGGTTCCCTCATTTGCTCTGCAAATTTGGATTTGGAGATTTTTTGAGTTTTGTTTATGTGAGGACCAGCTTTGAGGCCAGGAGAGCACCTAGAAGCTCCCCAGGCTTTGGTGCTCTGAGGAGTACCTTGGATGGCCACCTTATTTCTTCTTTAAAAACAAGAAAAAGTTTATAGCAGAAGTGATGTATTTGTAACCCCAGGTGCACCCCCTGAGGCAGAGCTCAGGCACTGTGGTGGTTGTGTTCCAAGGTTTCCTGGTTCCTTGTCTGTGGTAGATAACCCAGGGTGATGCTGCAGCTGGGGCAGAGCTGGGAGAGCAATGTTAGGCTGCCTCCACCCATCCTCTACAAACTGCTGTGATGTTATACAGGGTTTAAGAAAGCTAAATACATGGTTGTGGAAATTACTTTGGCAAGTGGCTGCCTGCCACTGATCATCTCTCACAGGGCAGCAGAAGAACCAGGGCAGAAGCAAGGCTTGGAGAGGGAGGAGGTTAGAGCCAGGAAATCCAGAGTTACAGGGACTCTGGGCTGCACAGTGAGAGACAAGCTCACAGTTTGCACCGGGCACTGGAAGAAAGGTGGGGGTTAAAGAAACGTTTGTCCTTCCTCAGTGTTGCCTGGGTCCTCAACCCTGCACCTCTGGACACAGAGAGAGAGTGAGCACATGGCTGGAGGAAGATCTCCATCCTTTCCTTCCCATGTTGGAGCAGGGCAAGGGTCTGAGCAGCCCTCCCCCTCAGTGGAAGGAGCACCACTGACAGTGTGTGATGAACCACAGCCCCCATTCCCAGTCCCTCTGCACCACAGCAGGGAAGCAGGTGTAGAATTCAGGTGCAAAATTAAGGCTGGGAAGAAGGCAGAGGTGGAGGAAAAGTGTTTTTAAGATTTCTTGTTACTCTACTCTGATTTGATTCATAATAAATAAAATAAATATAAATAATTTTCCTCAAGTCGAGTCTGTTTTGCTTCTGATATTAATTAGTGACCAATCTCTCCCTGTCTGTATCTTGACCCATGAGATTTTAGTTATATACCCTGACCCCTGTCCAGCTGAGCAGGCAAGTGATAGAGTGGCTTTGGTGGGCACCTGGCATCCTACTAGGGAAACTCACCAGAGGGGTGAATCAAAATCTCTCTGACTTTTCTCCTAAAATCTCATTTTTTTCCCTCTAAACTGTTTTCATTTGGCCTCAGGCTCTGCTCCACAGCTCTCAACCCTTCTTTACCATCTGAGGCTCTGAACTTCACATGCATTTACCAGCTCACTTTTATCTTTTATTATTCAGTCAAAAGCTGGAAACTTCTAAGCTTGTGACCTTACAACCATGCAGTGCCATGAGCTGGGATCTGTGATTACATGCAAAAATAGAATAAACTACTCAAGCTGACTTATGCCAGAAATCAGTGGTCAAGTACACTGTGCATTACCCAGCCTCTTACAGTCTTGTGTCTTCATTTGCACATTATCCTGAGGAAGTGAGGTGCTTTGATCTAGATTTTACTGCTTTGAAATGGGGTACCAGAACACTGGGGCAGCATCAAGGATGCCTTTGGGATTTAGACCTGGCTTTACAGAAGACCACTTGTAGCAGAATTATGCATTATGACATGTAATACCTGAAGTGTGATCTCTCAAATCTTCTGCTAACACCAGATGCTGAAACAATCCTGTTTCCATCCTGTCTGAGGTTTTGTGCCAGATAAATACTGAATCTGAATACAATTAATTTAAAAGTATAAGAAAAGCAGAGCTCCCAATGTCTGAACTACTGTTTTAGCTTCCTGTGATTGCTCTTTCAAGGGCAGCTAAGGTCCATTCAGAGATGGGCTGGGGGCTACTGGGCTGCCAGCAACACAGGTAGGGCTGGGCTTTGCATCCCTGACATAACATTACATAGAGCTTAGTGATGATGAGTGTGAGGCCCTGTAGTGCTGCCTCCATCCTGCTCTCACCCTGCAACAGCAGCTTTCCCTTCCAGCACCTCTGCAGCTGGGCAGGTGGTTTCCACTGCTCTGTATGGCTACAGTCATTTATAAACATCCTCTCTTAATGGCAGGTGACACCACACAGCTTCACATGCAGCCTTTGTACATTTTCCATGGCAGAAACTCCTATTGCATCAAACCTGTGCAGGGCTTGGTGTGATGACGACCAAATCCATAAAGCCTTTTACAGGCACCCCAGTTTAAAGCACTAATGATGAATTATTACACACTTGTGACCCCCTCATAACAGTTATTATTCTTAATCTAAACCAGCAAAGTTCAAATTATGCACAAATTTTTCAAATAATTTGTGACACTTTCCTCTTTGGCCAGACCTACACCATGATTTTCACACCAATTCTGAGCCTGTCCACCTCAGTCCTACTTATAAAATCTGATTACAAGCAAATAACTTCAGAACAAGCAATCTCAGTCTCTTAATTCCTGAGCTGCTCTGTAGTATATATGATTTATAAAATGTGTAATTCATACCTTACCCCACCAGTAGGACTGTGGAATGGGAATGTGGTCCAAACGGGCCCCACGAATCCCAGCTCTTCTGTAAGCCTCCGATGTCAAATCTGGGAAATTTCTGTTCAGGTCCAGGTTCTGAGCTGTCTGTCGTCCAATGACCCATCCATTGTAACCAGCCCCCTATTTTGCAATACAGAATCCAACTTCAGAATAGCTCAAAATAGCACTTTGTGGAAATTTTTTAATCAAAAGGAAGTTTTAAAAGAAGTAAACTGAAAATGTCTGTACTGTTAAAAACCCACGCTTATTAATTAATCACATTTTGTCCCCATGAATATGCAGTAACTAGCATTTAGGAAGTGTTTCACTCACCAGTGATGTGATTCAGAGGAACACAGGGGCCTCTTGCTCAGAGCAGCATGCAGAATGGGTTAGAGGAGAAAGAGAAAATACAGCTGATTCCCTAAGACAGGATCAGGCAGACTTGTGCAAAAACCCCAGACTCATAAAATGGACAGAGCTCACCACATGAGCAAAAACAGAGAAAGAAAGGTCTAGTTTCATGCTAGTGGTGGTTGAGAAAACAGAGAGGGGGAAATAAGAATGTCAGGTAACAAACAATAGAATCTTGGTTTTCGCAGGTCTCCATCAGGCATGAGTGGATCTCTGAAAACTGCTATCCATTCCAAAACCTTGACACTACAGAAAATATTCACATTTCTTTATGTCTACAGTTTTAAAAGAAGGGGAACATCAGCATGGTGTTAAACTTTCCTTATAAAACAATGTAAGTCATTATAGTGAGTCAGTAGGCATTTTGTTCTAGAACTGATAGCAGAGGGTGCTAAGTATATGAAAAAGTAACAGTCATTCCCACATCATCACAGGCAGGCAGCAAAAATGACAAATATGGCTCTGATTTCCTCTTAGTTCTGTTCACATCATCTTTGGAGAGCAATGCACCACCAAACCTCTCTGGGATCCTGGCAGTCAGTCATTAAGGTTCCCTCCTTTACATAACACTCCTTTCCAGGTTAGTTCTTTCTCACAGAGAATTACAGAAACATGAAGGCCTGAACACCTCCTTATAATAAAACTTGTACCTCTTCTGCAGCCAGCTCATACCCATCAGGATTGAGTGAAGGCAGGAGATGAATTCTGGTGTTGTTAATCAAGGTCTGGATGCGAGGGTTCCCAAGAAGATATTCTGAACACAGGTACTGTGCCAGGTAGATCAGCAGTTCCTTCCCCACAACTTCATTTCCATGCATGTTGCCAATGTACTTAAATTCTGGCTTGACTGTGGAATGTGAAATAATGAGATGCTTTAATTTGATTATACCTGATCAAAATCAGACTAACCCAAGTTTCTAACTGATGAGTCAAAGTTTTATTTACTCTAATTTCACGCACATGTTCCTGCAAATAGCACAGCAGTTCTAGGTGAACTTCTCTCCACTAAACATCAGTTCAGCAACAGTTTAAATTGTGTGAAATAATGTTAAGTCCAAACTATTAGGATTCCAAACCACAAGAGGTGATTATTGCTCTGAGCTTTTTCTAGAGTCATCATTAACTGTGAGCAAAGCATGCTGAAAACAAAAACATCAAGCCATAGCTGGGAAGGGACAAAATACAACCCTGGCACTCTGACCTTCCTTGGAGGAGCTTCAATGCCTTATTTTGTCACAGATCCTAGAAATTACCTGCAGATGTGTAATAAATTACCCCTTTATTTGGGAAAGAAGTTGTGTTATGGATAAAAAGGGACTTTCAGGCTAAATAGCCCTGGAATAAGCCTATTAGAAATACATAACTTTGCAATTCCCTGTAGTTATTCTCTCAGTTTCCATCCTTCCTTAGAGACTAATGGAAAGTAGAAAATAGGTGCACTTTGAAGACACCCTTTGATCCTGGGCCAGCCTTGAGCACTAGACACTGGAGGGGGCTTGGTACAGAGCTATTATGCCACTTGCTCAGACTGGAAAAATCTCCAGCTCTGGAGCAATTTCTACCTCATTTTATGCTGTCCTGAGCAGCATGAAGCAACAGATTTAGAGAAAAATGCTAGGGAATGTGTTAAACTACCATCTTTTATCATTTTCATTTTATCAAATGAAAATCACAGTTTTTATTTAAAAGCCTGATTCATAGGCCTTGTGTTTTCCTGGCAAATGCAGTACAAGCATAAAAAGACATCTGCAACTTATTTTCTTTGTAAAAGAGACAAAGGGTGATAGGCCAGGAAAATGTAATGTAGATCTTTGCTCTGTTAATGACATCTACTGGGACCTGATTAAGTTTAAAGGCACCACAAAATACCTCTTGACCAGGCAAGGCAGCACAGCTGAGAGTAAACAAAGCTACCAGTCTTTGCTGTCCTCCCTGAGTCCCCTGCAGCACAGCACACAGAGGACACAACAGCCTGACCTGAGGTCATAATCTCAATAAAATACTGGGTCAGATGTAGTTCAGTTCTGCCATGCTGCTGAGGCTGTGCTGATGTTGGAGCTTTCTGACGGGAAGCAATCTGAGGCTCTCAGCAATGGCCATAGCAATCCACCATATCTAGGCAAGTATAATTTTTGACCTGGGAGCTGATAACTGGAAAACAATACCTAATACTGCCCTAGAAAGTTATCTGCTTTGTGAAGAATTTAAAACACTTAAAAATCTGGCCCTTGCTGTCTTAGTGATGAAACTACAAAATAGAGATTTGTACTCTTCCCCTTTGCAGAAAATTTGTCAGGATTCATATTCTAATGTGTATATATTAGCACCTATATGTAGTATAATTGCATCTATTCTACTATATATGGGGGTTATGGGGTTATGATAACATGAATTCCTGGTATCATCCACCTGTTACTCTGACAGGTATAGCAGTGACATGAATCTGTGTTCAGGAGGATTGTTTTCTGTGCTGAATCATCCTCTTTTAGTGTCAATGTCCTTGTCTGTATGAGGCCCTCTCAGAAGACTCGTGTATTCTAGGATGTGAAGGACAGTGAGAAAGTGGCAGATGATAGGGAGGGCAAGTCAGTAACAGGAAAGTATCCCAAATTTGTACATTGGGCACAAATAAATAGCATTGATATCACTGCAACCAAATACACACTGACACAAGGAACAGCATTACCAAGCATGGTCATGCACAGAGCTCATCACAGTAAGAAATTGGTGCTGAGTTGTAATTGTTACAAGGAATCATCAACTATCACTGTAACTCGGGAACACAAGGGAGGAGAAATGTTCTGGAGTCAATATTTTTTACAGTTTAAGTGACATCCCAGTAAAAGGGCCTGTTTTCATTGGATAATCTGGTCTCCCCTAAAGCAACCTGATCAGCACTGCTATAACTCACGCAGTTCATGGTGTCCAGGCTTGGTTGAAAACTCAATCACAAAAAGATCCTTCCCTTCAAAGCTGCGACCTATGCTGTAAGTTGTTGCAATGTGGGAGCACTTAGAAGCAGTCTTCTTCAGGGTGCTCACCATTTGGGAATATGAATGATGTTTGAACTGAATAAAAGTTCCTGGCAAGTCTGAAGGCAAATCTTCCTCAGCATCTACTTCTCCTGCAATGAAAAATCATAACACAGTGTTTAAAACCATAGTGCTTAGAGCACTGTATGAAAACCTCCACTTTTTTCAAATTATCTTTAGAAGCAGAATTGTAGAAAATAAAGGTGCAATCAAAACCTTAAATGTATGTAGTACATCCTATGCTTTATTGTGGCATGTTTTGTTTGCAAAATCCTACTAATGCATATGCACACTGAGAAATATTTGTGCAATCTCCAGGTAAATATGACCTTTGGCACACTAGCTCATTTCAGTAACAAATTGTACAGATTTTTCCCTTTATATTTGGTGGGGTTTTTTGTTTTTTGTTTTTTTTTAAATGAGATTCATCTGTCTTCAGCTATCTGGATTTTCTTTTTCCAAACAAAAATCTGTGACAATCATTAATGAGAATATTTTAATGAGCTGTTAAGCTTGACAGGCAGTCAGATTTATAAGTGCACTGAGTTTCAGTTTTTAAATTAAATATTTCAATTATATAGGCAGCTATCATACAGGACAGGGCTTATCTAAATACATCCAAATATCTTGCTCTGAGCTGCCTGTCTTGATGCTCTTTTTAAATGAGGGAGAGAAATAGATACCTCTAGTGTTTAATTAAGTCTTTAAAATAGGTTGAACAAAATTAATGACACATTACAGGTGTCTATGAAGGCTGAGATGAGAAGGGAAGGGGGTTTGTGCCATAGGTGAGTGAGGCTGAGTGAGAGGAGCCCCTCCCCACGCAGGCACGGTGTGCCGGCAGAGCTCCCTCCCTCACCTCGCAGCTTTGCCAGCGGGTCGAAGCACCCCTCTTCCTCCCCGGCGAAGAACCGGTCACAGTCTAAGAAGTAGGGCCAGGCCATGTCTATGGCATCAAAGGCAGGGAGGCAGGTTTTTTTGAGGTTTTCACAGACGTGCCTGCAGGGCTTTATGGCTTTGTCCTTTTCACACCGCGGGGCCAGCACTGAGCAGCCCAGCAGCCTCAGGTCGGGGTTGCATTCCCCCTGGAGCAAGTTGTGCAGCACGCTGATGAGCAGGTACTCGGAGCTGTACTCTATCACCTCTCGAGACTTCTGGTCCAGAAAGTTCGGATACACCATTTGAGTGTAGGCAACATCAGTGCAAGAACTCAGGGCAATATCCACGCATTTGGCTGTGAAAGGGAGGATGAGCATATGAAAAACAGCCACTGACATTCTGAGTAGACAAAGAGAACATAACAAATACCATGTCCAGCGAACTTATTTCTTTTGTTCTCTGGTAGGCTGGAAACAGTTTGCAAACTGAATTGCTTGTTTAAAACCACTTATAGAAAGATGATGAGAAGCATGCTTGGTTCTGGAGATATCATTTGAGCTTAGGAATTTGACCAAAGAATTCCTAAGAGAAAAGTGGGAATTTGCTGATGAGAAAAACTCAGATTCCTAAATAAAAGTGCATTTGTGATATCACTGTCTCCCGTGACCTTGAACTGTCATATGGATTCCCTGAGTAGGTGTGAGAACATATAGGTTTTTTCTTTTTGGGGGATGTACCATTAAGTTATCTCTTTTCTTTGCTTGGCCCCACTAAATTTGCAGAGTTTAACAACTCTGAAACTATAGACCCTCCGTGAAGTTGGACTGATATTGCTCAAAGAGATGAAAAGTCATTCTGGTGCTTAACTCACAGGCGAGTATACCCATAATATGATCACATGGATGTTCTCATAAACTCAATACATTTTAAGAAATCACGTTAGGAGGTCTTAGGAAGAGTAAGTGTTGGTAACACCTTCAACCCACTTAGAAGTGAAAAAGAGTAACAGAAAGACATCTCTTCATAAAATTACTGGTTGTTATAGTAATGGGTCTACATTTGAGTGTCCTTCTCTTGGTAATGATTTTGGCTGGTAACAAATACTATTGTCACAGCACCAAAATACCACACTATGAAAGAGCACATTTCTCTTGTAAGAAAACCCACTGTAGCACCAACGTGAGTATACTTGTCAAGAAATCATGAAGAAATACTTATGGTTTTGAGGTTCTCCAAGAACAGCAAGGAAAGACACTTCATACCTTTCTGTACAGTTTGGCATTGACCTGTAAATAAAGAGGAAAAGAAAAATCGTTGCAGTGTGAGTATACATGGTTCCTCCTTTGCATTAGGAGTTGTCTGATCTAGTATCTGCTGCAGTTCTGTGTCCTGAGGTCCAGCCATACCTGGAACAAGCACATATTCCCAGCAGGCACATGTTACAGAATCATAGAATAGGCTGAGTTGAGAAATCTCATTCCCCCTCATCTCCACTCAGTTACATGCCAAGGAAATTTCACTAATCTAAACTTAGGGGTTTTTTAATATGTTTAGTCTAAAAGGCCATGTGAGTCCTTCTGTACATATCAAGGTGTTTTATCTATATCCCCTGAAAGGCTTTTTTGTCCCACATAATGCTGAGGATATCTTTCCTGAAAAGCAATTCAGCCTTTGTTAGATATCAGGGGACTTTTATGTCTTCCTCATCCTAGTTCATCATGTCTCTAGCAGTTACATTTTATCACACTTTTAATAATATCTTACAACTAATTATTTCCCTCCCCAACTACTCTCACAGGAAAGCTTTTCCAAAAGATCACTCCTCTAATGGCTAGAAATTGCCTTTTAATTTCCTGTTTAAAAGTATTTGTGGCCAGTTTATGTCCATTGTTGTTGTGCCAGCATTGTCCTTTGGCTTAAGTAGCTCTCTGCATTCCCTGGTGCATTCCTTCTCACTGTTTGCAAAGAGTGAACAGATCTCCTCTGCTTTCTGTTTACTAGGTGAAATAAAAGATTCTCTCTCGATTTTGAAGGAACATGGCTTGATGACCTGGGAAATGCTTATTTTGCTCCTGCAGCCAATGATTCTGTATTGTCCTTCTCCAATATTGGCAACTAAAGAAATAAATTTCTGCCAAGGTATTGGAGTTGGTTTCCTCAGTGCTTCATAGGAGCTAAATCACTCTGTGCAAGCCTGAACACCACCAGGTCCACCTTTCTTGTGATGCTGTGGGGATCTGTTCTGCTGCTATTTTTTCTCGCTCCCTCTGTGGGGACAGGCATCCAGCTTCTTGCTCAGTAAATAGAGCATCTGTGCTCCCAAGACTAAATTCATTGTTTTCTTTTTTCCCTGCTAAAGAGAGTTTAAACTTCTACTCCTGGCATATTTGTTTAAATGTAATCATCTGCATATGGGTTGCTAATGAGTTGATCATTCTTTAGCCAAAATAAAGTCATTGTAATGAGAACCAAGTTAACTCTGGGATTCTATCTTGGAGGGGGACATTTAATTGGAAATAGTCTAGTTCCATATTATGGATTGTAATTGAGCCACATTACCTCACAAAATAAATAAGGCATCACAACTGGCAGAAATAGCCCAACACCAACAAGTTCTGTTAAGCAGTAAGCTAGAAAAAATTATATTCTTACAAACTCCATTCCTGGCTCAGTACATTATGATAATTGCATTAAATAATACCTGGTTCATCAACAGTGCCTTCCATTACAGGATTTCAGTGTTCCCCCTAGCTAGGCACAATTCCCTCTGTGAGTTAGTTATTAAGGTCAAGGCATTTCTAAAAAAGCTTCATCTCAGCCAGATACTGCATGCAGTGCTACATCTGGGGATAATCAAGGAATAGCATTTTGTACAATGCTAGCTTGGAGAGAGAAAGAAATGATCTCCTGTTAGTGAGAACTCCAGCAATTAATCCTCCTGATAAAATTGGATGTCACTACCTCCTGAATCTGGATAGTCTTATATACTAACATCATCACAACCACATTTGAGAGACCTTGGACATAAGTCTGGAGACAGTCAAATGTTCCTTACAGAGGGGAAAATGTAGTGTGGAGAGGATTGGCTTGAGTTTAGCCACATCCCAATGAGGAGAGTGACACTATCTCTGTTTGTCACCAGGGTCATTAGCAATGAATCCCCTTTGTTACCTTGGGGGATGGATGACAATTATTTGACACTTTTTTTTCCCCTTTCCTGAGCAGAAAATTAATGTATTGTAGCTATTATTGTAGACTAGAGGATTGTATGTGCTGGGCACAGTTCTTCATGGGGAATTTGAGGAGAGTGAATGGTCTTTCTACAACTGCTGACATTTTTTCAAAAGAGGCATTTCCTCCTCTGCTGGCTCCAGGACCAATCTGCAAATGTTCTTTTAGTTTATCTCTGTGACATGCAAATGATCAGATAAGGAAACTGAGGCACACAGTCTCCCCAGTCACTTTTGCTGTGCAGGAGTGCTATTAGCCATCAGTCAGTTTGAGATGCAGCACAGGCCTGTTCTCAATGGCATCTCAGAATTCTGCTTATTCAGCTGCAGCAAAAAGGAAACACGCTGGAACAAGCAGAGGAAACCAAAGGGAAAATGCAGCAGGCAGGTCTGGACTGGTGCTGCTTCTCCCTCTCCAGCTCTCTGAGCAGCAGCAGACTTGCTGTGTATAGCAGATGCCTCTCCCTGCCCAGCTGGCCAGAAGGAGAGGCATTGGGAAGTAATGGATAGCTGATGGAAGAGATGTGAAATTCCACTGATATGCTGGCCCAGGGTTCACCTGAGGACTGGATCCTTTTGTGAGCAGGAGGAGGTGTTAGCACAGGAAAGGGAAAGACAGCTCTGGTTTTAGACTGTGCTACATGTCATCTACACTTTGATATTTTTACTATACTTATGCAGGGAGAGGAAATCTATTAAGCAACATGGCAATTGTTCATTAGCAAAGATGCTGACTGAAGAGGATAAATCTATTTTGTAGATGAAGAATCAAATCCATATAAATATTTTCCATGGCAACTGAAGCTACTCATCTCAGTGTGTGATAAGCAGGAGTGATTCTATAACATCCCTGCTTAGTGGATAAAGCTTTTCCACTTACAAAGCTTTGCCCCTTACAAACTCAAAGCTACCAAGACTCATTCACTGATTAGCAAAAGTGGTTTCTTGCTGCTGGGTCTTAAACTTGGCCCTAAACCTAAATCTAGAGCTAAGCTAAAATTAAATTTAAGCCTCACACTTTTGCAGCATACTGTGGCATTTTCTCTTTGTCTCTCCTTACTAGAGATATCCTTGCAACTTCTTCAGGCCACCTCTCCCCATCATGCAAGCTGCCACACGACCCATATATCAGCCACAGCTCTGTCTATTAAACACCCAGGAGTGAAACAGCTTGAGATTTCAGGTTATCAAGAGGGAGTATACATACAACCAAGAGTGAAAAGGTCTGGGTTATACCAAACCTTGCTTTATAGCAAGCCTTAAATGTGTATGTGTGCTGATGTGGTGTTTTGATTTTCCCAACGTTTCCTAACGCCAGCTCTTACATATGTTTTGGAGGGTGCAGCTCTGCAAGGGCCAAGGATAATTTTGCAGGATGTGTGCTTGTATAAATAAGTGTGGATACACGTAGCTGGGCCAGAGCCTGCCTGCAGAGCCAGCAGGAGGAAGCTCTCCAAGGCCAGCTCCCAGGCTGCAGCTGCACCGTCTGTTCCTGCAACCTTGCACCCACTGGCCTGGGTCTCTCTACAGAGAAATCACCAGAAAATCCCCATCCCTGCCCATGACAGCTCATTTTCTCTAAGCTCTGGCAGTGCCAGAAGAGCTCAGCCACTCCCTTCCTCATTTTCATACGAGAAATGACAGGGGCTGATACAGAAAGAGTTTCTTAGGTCTCCTGATTCACTTGGCAGGCTTCAATCACTGCTTCTTCTGTGCTTGAAAGAGTTTAAAATTTTTCAATTTTTTTTGTGCAAAGGCTTCCCTGGGCTCAAAGGAAGACAGTGTCACCTCCTCTCAAAGTCCCATCTGCCGACACGTTGGTACAGAGAGACCTTTTTCTTCCTGACCCAGAACAGCCTTTTCAATTTTTTATGTTTATTTTTGTACTCTAACTATTCCACCAGAGCTACAAAAGTCCTTTCAGTAGCACAGCTTCTATTTAAGATTATGGATAAAATAACTTATTGAAGAGGAGAAAAGCCATTTCAAGCTTTCTGAGCTCTCTCTATAAAATACGCTTCTGGTTTTAATTTGCAAAAGCAAGCTTGAAAATCTACAATGCAGCACATACATATTTTATTGCCAAGCTTACATTTTTTCCCCTTGATGATTCAGCACCAAAGGAAACAAGCTGCTGTGATTAACCCTAACCCAGACAACAGCTACTTCTAGTACCATGGACTGGCCAGTTGCCTTTTCAAGAGCAGAGCCAACAGGAGACTCATGTGATTGATGATCTGGAATAGGTCCCAGGGCAGGTCTAATTTTTTAAATATCTAACTCATTCAGTGAGGCAGATTGGTAGGGAGTGTGCTGGTCAGTACAGATCAAAATAGATGAGATAATTTATATTGTAAAGATCAGCATACCCCCTCCCAGCTTTCTGGGCTTCTTACAATACTTTTTTAAACTAGAAGAACATATGTATTCATTTTAGTTTGTTTATAGTCAAAGCCTCCACTTTTCCAAACAAAACATTTCAGTTCCTTATCACATTACTGTTACTCTCCTGGTGGTTTTACATGTTCCACCAAGTCGGTCTTTCAGTGATATTCTGCCTTTGTCACTAAAGAGACAAAACTTAGTGCAAGATACAAACACTGCTGAGTTGAACCATTTTGCAAAACATTGGACCAGAACCTTCAAATGGCAAAACACAGCCTACTTCCAGAGCCAGCTCCTAGCTACACCTAAAGGACAAGGGCAGGACAAGATCCACTACATAACATTAAAATGGATCAGAATCATCAGGAGGAGGGTGTGGGAGGAGTGGAGATGTAAGGGGACTTGTGCCAGAGTAATGAGAGAGCTGAGTAGCTCAGGCAGAGGAGAATGGTTGAGCAGAACGCCCAGAAGATAAGGCAGCTACACAGCCAAGGCATATACACGCAGGGGCAGAAGTGGAGATGATTCCCAGCCACAGAGAAGAAATTCCAGGAAAACTGGAGGAGAGAGGAGTGCTTGCAAAAAGCAGCCATGTGGTTAACTCCACTTTTCTGGATACATCAAAGTTTTTGTGAGTAGAGGACTGAATAGATGTTATTAAGCCACCAGCAATTGCAGTAACTGCCTGGGGGAGGGATGTGTTTGCAGCAGGCAGAAACAGTGCCCAAGAGCTCTGTGTAGCCTTCCTTTAACTCTGCTGCTTCGCTTGAAGAGAGCACCTGAAAGAGATTAATGCCTCATCTGCCTTTGTTTTGCAGAGCAAGATCACAGCAGGAAGATGCAAGCCAGCATTCATCACCAATCACCCTTCCTTCTAACCCACCTGCTGCCTGGCATTGGGTTAAACACCCATCCACCAATTACTGAAGGTGTTCCCACAACAATGACACTGCAATCAGCTCTTTCAGGGTTATTTCTCTCTCAAGACTGCTCTGGAGCCAGTGAGAAAGTGCTGAGGCTTTTCCATGGATGATGTAAGGTCACAACCTGCAGACCACAGGTCAAAATCTGTGCAGATGCACACCCAGACCTGTCACACGGCAAGGGCACAAAGCCTCAGTGGGCACCACTAATCCTCCTTTGTTCCTAATTGCTCAGATACAACTTAAACATGCCTACAGTTGTAGGTGGTGCCTAAAAGAAGAGATGAAGAGTATTTTTATCTGTCTGTCTCTTCCCATCACTGCCTTGGTGCCTCTAGTGACTCTGGTGTCACCCCAGCTGTCTCTGGCTAGTCAGTCCTGCTCCAAGGAGTCCTTCAGAACATGAAAATCCTGAATATAAACATAATTCCCTAAACAAAACCTATTAAACACCTTTTTCTGGCCTCAGTTGAGATCTTTTCCAAGTTGCAAGGGAAAAATTACCCATTGGGAAAAGAGAATGCAGCAAAGATGATGACAACAAAGTGGGCCAGCAGTTGCCAAACTGGCTGAAGGCTTAGTGAGCTGCATGTGTGACAGGGCTGCTGCTGAACAAGCATTTCCTGTGCACCAGAATGCTCTGGAGGCATATGGAGATCATCCCTCAGGGTCTGGTCAGTGAAGGAAGAAAAAATAAGATCAAATCTGGGGGATGATGGCATTAAACAGCTGGAGTAAGAAGGTGGAATAAGTCAGGAAATCTCTACAATTATCATCTAAAGGATCAATTTTTTTTTTAATTTTTTTTTTTTTTTTGCCAGGTTGCCTGGTGAAGGATGAAAACACTTATTAACCAGGTAAACTGGATCTGTGATATCCCAAGAGCTTTGTGACCATACAATCTTCACAGCACAGTTCCCATAGTTTAAGGATGTAGTACTCTCCAAGTGCTTTGGCCACAACCTACCATAATCAGAAACCTTCCTTTAAGCAAGCACAACTCTGTTGAATGCCATGGGACAGAGGATCATGTCTGAAAAACTGAGGGTTTTGTCTTTTCTGTCACAATCTTTCCAAAACATTTGCCAAAACATCATCCCATCCTCTTTAAACAGTGTATCCATCCCCCTAGATCAACTCTGTCTTTTCTTCAGTTTAGATGTATGAGGACTGTTATAATTAACATCACACCTGATGCTTCTCTAAGTAGAGTTTTAACCAAATGTGGTACTTTTATGTCATGAAGGATTGACAGTTAATTTAACAACCTTGGCTTGAATCTGTGCCCTAATCTCATATGGTCTCCTAGATAAATGTATCCTATTATAACCCTAAAAACCGCATGCCAATTATATCAGTGGAATTACAACAGTATAAATTAAAGGATTGAAATTTCAGTTTTATTTCTGAAGTGGAGAAAGTAACCCCAAGCCCCTAAGCTCCAGTAATCTGTGACAGCTGCATCCAACTGGGAGGGTGATTCTGTCCAAACGAGATTCAGCCATCATAAAAACCCAGCAGGGAGACCAGGACATGGCCCACCAGCTCCAAACACCATGCTCACATGATAGGTGACTTCTGCATGGTACTTCCATACTCAGCCCTGCATCAGGCAGTAACACATGACATTTATGCAGCAATACATGACACTTATGCAGTATTTGGCCCAGGGTCCAGAAGGGCTTGGCTCTCACACGGCATCAGCAGCCCAAAGAGGACCATGGAAGCTGTCAGCCAGCCTGCACCCTCAAACACTGTGACTGTGTGAAGGGAGAGGTGGTGTCTAGAAGTGTTAAAGGGGATCAATCATTAGTGTTATTAAGTCTTGCTAAAAGCTTAGCTGTGACTAAGAGCAGCGGGGTTTTGTTCAAGTTTTGACTTCTATGTATTCACACCTCCACACTTTAAAGATGTCTGTACAAGTATTCTGAAGAAAGCTTTGCCTTCAGATTAAAATCACGCATAAATCATTGCAGCAGTATAAGGAGGTACCTGTGTATTTTATTTTCAATATAAATTCACTTTCCCTCCATAAGTGTCTGTTTCTGATCCCATTTCCCATGTTAAAAGGAGCTGAAGGCCAGTGTTGCTAAAAGAATAATCGTGTAGAAATCCTAGAGCCACTGGCAGGAATTCAGCAGAACTCACATGATTCAGTGATGACAACTGGCTTCACAAAGAGCAGGAATTTCTCATCTCGTGAGTGAGCATGAGGCAGATGCTAGTCCTGCATTTTTTTGTTTTGACACAAGTTGGACACATCCATCTCAGGTCCAGCCAGTGAGATTCTTGCAGCTTGGGCTTTCCCACATGTGGCAGCACAGTCCTGTGGTCATGCTCCATGTCAGCCCCTGCCAGTGCCAGCCACAGCAGGATGAGGGAGCACCCCATTGGGGCAGGGAGAAGACCCCAGCCCACTGCCAGGTCCCTCAGTGCAATCACAGCAGCACAGGAGCAGCTGGAGAAACTCTGCCTCTGTGTGTGCACAGGTTTCACCAGGAAACCAGCATGAGAAACACCCACAGCAGGTGCACAAATTTGCTCAGGTCCCATGGAGACAGGCCCAGTGTGAAGGTCATGGGAGGAAATGATTTTTTTGCCTCTTACTTAGCAAAAACTGCAGCACATTGTGGAGTCTGGAAGAGGGGAAAGGTATAACATCTCTGTGTGAACACGCTTTTTCTGTCAGTCTGACAATCAGTTTTACTCAATGCTATAGCTCAGAGAGGAGCCAGTGACACAAAATGTGTTCTGGGCCCCAGAATAAATGCTGTAATTGCCCCCTGCCTCCTGCCCTCCCCACTCTCTCTCATCTCCATTGGCTGAGGTCAGAGATCCTCAGGATGGGACAACGTCTGTCTCAGAAGAAAGCCAAAATGATGAAAACAGCAAGGTGTTGGAAGAGGAGACCCACAAGTGACAGGAGTGCCAACCAGCACTCTGGCTGCTCTCCACAGCTTCAGGTTAAACAGTTCCACTCCTCTGGACTGCTGCCTGGAGAATAGGAGGCTCGGGGGAACTTCTTCTCTACAATTGTCTGAAGAGGGCTTGTAGTGGAATGGGGGGTGGTCTCTTCTCCCAGATAAGAAAAGGACGAGAGGAAACGGCCTCAGGTTGTCTAGGGGAGGTTTGGGTTGGATATTTGGAAGATTTCTTCACAGAAAAGTTGTCATTGTTTGGAACAGGCTGCCCAGAGAACTGGTTGAGTCACCATCCCTGGAAGGATTTAAACGGTGTGTAGATGTGCTGCCTAGGGACCTGGTTTGGTGCTAAACTCGAGGATCACCGCGGTCGTTTCCAGCCGCAGCAATTCCCTGCTTCTGCCATCTGCCAGGCTGTGTCCCGTGTCCGAACCATCCTTCAGACGCTCGGGCAGGGATCGGGAGGGGGGCACAAGGCTCGGGCAGCCCTGCGGGGTTTGGGGGGGTGGTCAGGCCGGTCGGTGCCTCCCGCAGCCGCGTGTGCGAGCCCGGAGCCGCACGGTGGCACCACAGGCGCGGTGGCCGCAGCCCGGAGCCGTGCGGGGCCAAGGCGGACCTGGGGCATCCCTACCAGCACCCTGTGAGCGCCGGGGATTCCAAACCCACCGGAGCACACCCGTGTACCTCTGAGCCGGCATTCCCCAGTACAGCGCTCCCTGAACAGGAGTGACAGGGGAGGAAAGGCTTTACGGCTGTTAGCACCACTATTGATAAAGGGGTTTTGCTGTTATGACCCATTCTGGAAGCGTTCAAGGCCAGGGTGGATAGGGGCTGGAGCAAGCTGATCTAGTGGAAGGTGTCCCTGTCCGTGGCAGGGCAGGGTGGAACGAGATGACCTTTAAGGTCCCGTCACACCCAAACCATTCTATGATTCTATATGCACCCTTAGCCTGACCCTGATGGCACCACAATTGTAGAGTTGTCCCCAGCTGCAAGGAAAGTCACCTATTTGAAGATATATCACTTCAGTCTGCCGCTATGGGTTTTTAGTTTTGTTGTCAATATTTATAAAGCGTTTCATTTAACTAATTAACATTGGACTACATTAGTGAGTAGCAGAGATGAACAACTTGGAAAAAGAGTTTTATTAGCTCCTTCTGAAAAGGTTTGGCCATCTCTCAGAGGAAACAGGCTAAACTGTACTTTTCTCACCCAAACTACAGGCTAAGAAAGGCCAGTTAAACTCATAAGGGTCTGACAATGTGACCTGGTAGCATCTTATCACCGAGAGAGACAGTAGCTTACTGACTCCCCTGGGATACAGGGTATGGCTAGGGACAAGGGATCTGCCCCCTCTCAGTGCCACAGCTCCCAACTGCTGCCCAAAAAGCACACCACATAGTGTATGATGCCTGTGTCATATTGTGGAGCTGGATGATAGTAATCATTTCCTTATTTTTCTTAACAGAAAAGCACAAAGCATTTTCAAAGGATCTTTCATTTTGGCTTCTTATTAGAAAAAAGCAAAATGAGTCACAGCAGAACAAATACCACCAGGAAGCCTGCAGAAAGCAGTTCCAGCCTTGCTGGGAATCAGACAGTTATACTGGTTCCTGCTGTTCTCTCCTGCATGAGCAGCTCCAGGCTGGTCTCCTCTTGCAGGGCACTACAAATCTGACCACCGGGACACTGCAAGACCTACAGAAGGGATCCCGAAACAGGAGAGAAAATTCCCACTGCTACAGCTGAAGATATAGTCTGTGCCTTGAATGCTGAGAGGAGACCCCTGCAAGGTCCATTTGTGAACACATGCATCACTGCAGGCCCCCTTCTTTTCATGTGGCCTGACATGATCTTATCCCCCATTAGAAAAGAGACACCCTTGAGAAACCTGTCAGATGTCTCAGTGTCCAAGCCGCTCTTTACTGTCTGATCCACCAGCCCTCCAGTGGGCAGTGTGTCCCCCACGGGGCACACAGTGTGGTGCCATTGGCAGCTCCCTTTCCCCACCTCCAGCCACCCCTTTAGCAGCATATTCAGCTGCCTTTCTGCAAGCCCTGCCCTAATGACACCACAGCTGCCAACACACACAAAACACTTTCAGAGTCACCCCTCAATGATCTGTACATTTGTGGTTGCTAGGATTAATATCCCATGGCAAGGCTCTGATCAGCTGGAACTGGAGCAGAATCATACCTCACAGAGAAAGGTCATGCTGCAAACCACACAGCCTCTTCCTGTAATTGGCTGTAAATAGTCTAAAACTCCTCTCTTTGTGCAGCTTTATCCAAAAATAAAATCCCTTTAGGCTGTGGTAGACCTCCCTTTGATGTTCGTGGGAACAGCACTCTCAAATTATATGCAGTACATGGCACATGGACTGTACTGTGTGGCAGTTCAATGCCAGTGACAGTCTATGGCTTATATTTAAGCACTGAAATATAGTTGAATTTCCTTGAGTAGCATTAAGGTCAGCTTCAGGTTAACTTATTTCTTCCTGTAATCCTGTAAAATAAATATTTTTCTGACTCATTTTAAGTTTAAACTCTCCGAAAATAGTTTTCCTGGAATAGACCTTGTCACTACACTGAAATTCATGTCTCCACTGTCCCCACATAATTAAGCACATTTGACAAAAAAACCCACATATTTTTAAAAGGCACTGTTAATATATTTTATTAGTCAACTGGTTACTGAATAAAACCTTTCAATTAATTTAGCAGCATGTTCCTATTTAACCTTTATTCTAAAGGGTAAATCTCTTTTTCCAGCCAATCAACTCAAGCAAATTCCATATTGCTTATAGCAAGCTAAAACACACCCTACAGCTGTCAGATCCTAATAAATCTCATACTTTGGGCTTGAAATAAATGACCTAAAGCGAAATGTAAGGAAAAGGGTTTTTTTTTTTTCTTAAGCAGAAAAGCATACAGAAGGTCAAAAGTTCACCTTCTTGCAATCTGACTACTACATTCCTAGAAGGCAAGGCCAGAGGTGAGGCAAACCTTCCACATTCCCCCTAAGAGTGAGGGGGTCCTAACAACTGGGAATTCTACAGACTGACAGAAAGACACCTCTGCAACAGCCTTAAAGACAGTGATGAGGAATCATTATGTTCCCTTACATCACAGCCTTGCTTTCCTGCTGCACAGCCACACACCTCCCACCTCCCCATCCATACCTCCCAAGCACAACCCCAATTTCACCACCAGCAGTATGCAGATTTCCAGAGAGTTGATCCCCCTCATCTCTAGGGGAGAATGACAGCTCTTGTCTCCCTTTCCTTGAAGCTGGAACTCTACTTATTTCCAGGAGGAGGAAGAAGAGAAGAAGGAGGACTTTCGGGGTGGTGAGCCTTACCTAGGGTCTCCTGGCCGGTTTCACAGCGGGGCGCTGGCTTGGTGGCCCTGAGCAGCCCAGCGAGGAGGAGCAGGAGCCTCAGGACCATGCTGGAGCTCCTTGCACAGGCAGCACAGTGATGTGGCACTCACTGCCTGATGGAGTGACTCCTCTGCCGAGCCTCAGCGTGGCTCTGGCTCTCCAAGCTGCGGAGGAAATCAGTGCACTGCAAGGGCATGCCCACGTCTCACAGTGCGTGCAGTCCAGGCGTCAGATTTCAGCTGCATTTGAGCTTGGAAAGCAAAAGACTTTGAGACAGAGAGGGAGGAGGAATGAGCTCCCCCTCCCCTCTGCCTCCAGACCGTCTCTCTCTTGCAGCCTGGTTTACAATTCCATAAACAGCTTCAGCACAGGGGGGTCCCGGCAGGGTTGTGCCCTGTGCTCCCCCCGCGGGTCCCTTTGCTCTTCATGCAGCGCTTTTCCTAAGGGGTGAGGGATATTCCTGAAAGCGTGTCTCCCTGAAGCCAAGAGAACGGTCTGGAGAGAGCAGAGGGAAGAGACAGAAAAAGCAAACAACTGGAAACAACTTTCCTCTCAAACAGTGGTATTTCATCACATACTTAACTGCAAGTTTAAAACACAGCATGGCAGTGAAGAGACTGAGCTGCATCTCCTCCAGCACACAGAGAATGGGAACGCACAAAACAGCCACCAGGATCCCCCTCTACTCCTCCTGGGCACTTTACTTAGGATAAGATCGAGTTATCTGGAAGGACTCCAGTATTTTCTAGCTATTCTTTAAAAAAAATAACTTCACAAATGCGTAGATAAGACTACAGGAGAGTGTTGTAAGGTTTAAACTGGATGGTACATATATATTAAGTTGACAGTAAATGGATCTTTTCATTTTCTTGTTTGGTTGGTTTTGGTGGAGTTTTTTCAGTATATTTTAGAGAAATATGTATTGTATGTTTTTATTTCCGTGCAACAGGTGTGGTGGAGAAGCATACCTTAAGATGCAAATTCCTCATTTCCTACCTACACATCAGATAACATCCCACATCACAGAAAAAAGGGAATTTTTCCTCAAAAATCTAGACCAAAACAGACGAAAGCATCCTATCTTTTCAGGCAGCTCATGTTCCTTTGAGAACAGATACCTGCTTACACATGAGAGCAGAGAATCTGTCCTTGCAGGTGGAGAATGCTGGCTGATCAGTATTGGAGATCAGTAGGGAGTTATGTTGCTGTATGATAATGTAATCAAGTGAATCCCTCATAGGGAAACTACAAAAGAGGCTGACAGGGCATTAGAAAGCTGTGTGTGCGCCTCAAAAAATAATTGATGTCTCATCTCGTTTGAAAGAGATGCATTGAGAAGCTCAGCAGTCAAATATGTCCTCTGCTTCCAGGCTCTGCAAGGCAGGTTGGCGTTTTGTCTCCAGGATTTCCTTCTAGATCTGGAGACTGCAGAGTCCACCCTGTCTAAACTGACTAAACAGTAGCAGAGCCTATCTGAGTTCAAAGCACAAATTTCCAAGGAAAAGAATACTATTTACCTGACTTATTTTTTATCCTGTTCATACAGGCAGTATGGCTGGACCTTCAAGGAAAAACAACAACAACAACAAAAGCAAACAAAAAAAAAGGCAACAAAGCAGCACTGGAAATGTGGCCTCCAAGGGAAGGAATACTTCATTTTCTGCCTAACTTCCCCAAAACTGGCAGCTCTGAATACCAATCTGCCACACTTGTGTCTGATGTGCTCAGGTACAGCTGAGGGTGTGTCCAAGCCTGAGGCTTGCTGTGTGCCCAGGCTGAGCATTTTGTGTTAAAGGGAAAAAGGAAGCTGCTCAAAGTGATGGGACTCAATTTTTTACAACAAAAGACAGTAGAGGTTATATCTGCAAACAGAAGCCATCCCTCGACCCTTGGAAATGCTCATGTCCTTACTGCAGTTTTCTGCAGCCCTTGAAGGAGGAAATTCTGTTGCATACATCCCAATGCTCGGGCAGTGAACTCTGCTGCAGAACTAATCCTGTACTATCTATAGTCCTGTCAGCTTTTCTCTTCTCTCTCTCTCTTTTTTTTTTTTTTTTTCCCCTGTTGGCCTGCTTTTCTGCCTGTATTTTCTCTGTTTCCTTCCCTCCAGCCTAGGCACTATGTCCTTGTGAGTGCCTTCTCCCCTCCACTGCACTTCAGCCACCGTTGCCAGTGTAGATTCCACATACTTTGGGACCATGTATTATAAAACACCAGCAAATGTAAGCCTTTACCAGGATCCCCCAAAACATTTTGCAAAGCACTGTCACCTTCTTTCACCAGTGCTTTTAGCACTGTGATACTCCACATTCATACTGTGCCTCGTACTTTGTTTCAAATACGAATGAGCCAAAGTCCCATCCCACTGGGAATACTGATTTGGTGTCATTTGGGAATGTTCATTTGCTATTTCCCTGAATTAAAGTATTGTGGCACACATTACATAATTTATTGTTTTCAAGATTTTGTATCCACCTAGTATTACTTGTGGCTTGTCCATGCATCAGTTTCCAGACCCCCACACCATCACCCGTGCCCAGTTCACTCAGCCTTCTTGCCTGTGTATCAATTTCAGCAGACTCAAATGGAGGCAGAGTAAGGACTACCCAGAATAAACAAGTGATAAATTAGACCCACAGACCCTCAGGAATTAACAAGCAAGTGATGAAGGAGACATTGACAGGAACTAGAACGTGTTGGTCAGTGCCTGATGGACCATTAAAGCAACAATTTGGCCAAAGCCTTGAGGAGGCTCAGGCTGAACTTTGTCAGTGATTAGAAACATAAAATGTGGTTAACACCATTATTATTGGATATTAGAAGTAAATTCAGGCCGTGTAAAACTTATGATGGCCTGCTAAGGGAAAGGAGTAAAGGGAAGGACCAGTGCACATCAGGGAGGCCAAGAGCAGGAAAAACAGCAGAGGAGATTAAAAGGAATGGCTGTATGCAGGTAGGCTGCTGGGCTGTGCACTCATCTGACTGAGTCCTGTCCTTGATCACTGAAATCCAGTCTATTTTCACATTCAATCCATTTTTTTTTGTCTCCTACTATGCAATCTCCCTCTCTGGCCTGGGTGTGTGAGCTGAATGGTCAGAATTCCAGCAACCTGAGAGACTGAGGTATAAGCTGCAGGCTCTGGGTGTCAGCCCCTGGAGACACCTGGATGTGTTTGTGTTTCCCAGGTGAGCACAGTCCTGTGTCCATGTGTGTGCAGGTGTCGTTTGCTAGCAATCTTTAGTCTGGATTAGCAGACAAGTAGGAGAGGGCTTATCTGAAAAGGCTCCAGGTGTGGATCAGTGGCTGGGTAAAGGGTGCAGACATGACATGAGAGCTTGTGCTGATGTTTGAGGAGTCTGAGTGGGACCTGTGAACCCAGAGTTGAGAGCATGTGTGTTTTCACCACTGAGCCTCAAACCTGAACACAGAGGGACAGCAGGACTGGGCTCTGTGCACTTGTGTTAGGACTGGGGGCAAACCAGCTTGTCTGGAATCGTGTGTGTGTGCTTGCCACCATGGGACTCACCCTCATTTCTGTCCAAACTTGCACATGTCCTCATTGCCTGGAGGACTCCACAAACATCACATCCTTCACAAGCTCCACTGCATCAACTAAATAAAGCTATCAGTACCTGGCAAGCACCAAGCTTCTTTGTTCCTCAGCTTTCGTCGATTTTTGACATTCAGTCAGGATGTCTATCTGATACCAGGATAAAAATAAATTAGAGCAGAAGTAGGATAGATGGGGGGTCTATGAATGACATTTGAGTAATTAAAAACAAAGGTAAATGTATCAGTTTGTCACTGCCATCTATAAATGTTTTCATGCTTGCACGCTCTAAGGTATGGAAAACAGAAGGTCTGGAAGGGCTATTTCACTTTTAGCTTAGGTTGCCTGTTCTTTTCTTCCTTTCCAAGGGATTTGATCCCAGGCTTTACAGTGTGTCTGTGTTTACATGTTTGTCACTCCTGGGTTCTCCTGGGGGCCTTCACCTTTCTGAGGGGAGCAGTAGTTCAGATACTGCTCTTACCACTTCTACAATATTTCCAGCCATCCAGCTTTTCTAATCTGTCTGGTTGTTTTCAGCCCATTATAAGCAGTTTGTGTAGATTACTTGCCCTTCTAATATTTTTGTTGTATGTTAACACTAATTATATCAAATAGGACTAGCAGGAATTGCACAGCTGCATGACCAAACTAAAAGCATTAAAAGCAGCTAGGGAAGGAATAGTTTGGAATAGAGTGATTTCTCAATCTCTCTATTTTCATTTCTGGGTTTTAGTAAATCTAGTCTTCTCAGGAAGTTGACAACACATTCTGGCTTAGGGTCAAATATGATATTCTCATCCCAATTCTAAAAGAATCTTAAAAATGAACCAGTGAATTCCAGACTGTTAAGCAGATGTAACAGCATCACCTGGGTTCCATCATTTGCATTTGAATCCCTGCAATAAAGATAGATAATTTCACTAGTTGCTATTGCTGGCTCTGTTTTTCCTGATCTGACCTTTTTGTTAGCCTACAGTCCACAGTACAGCAGCAATCCAGAAATCCTCAGACTGCACTAAATACCAAAAATGGTTTATGTCCTTGGCAGGTACTCAAAGGAGGATTAAATGCAGTACATTTAACTTGCTTGCATTCTCATGATTCTTACTATCATAAGAGAAATTTAGCAGAGGAATATCTTAGACTTAGACAAGGTTTAATTACCCAGTTCTTTTTTATTTTGACTCTGGTGAGAGGAGGTTGAACATTAAACAGAAGCAGTGCTGTCTAGACAACTTTTCTGAAGGACAAACAGACAGAGACCAGATGAAAATGCACCTTCCTGGTTTGTTATTCTCTCCCCTACTAGGTGCTAGTGAAGCTGGCACAAAGTGTTTGGCAGCACATCACATCTGCTCCAGCACAAACTCAGCAGCTGTGGTTTTAGGACTTTATAGTAGTTTAAATTAATCCAGGAGATATTTTCATTTGCACAGAAGCAACCAATTGCATTCTGTGAGTTCAGTTTATTTTGGGGGTTTTCCCCTCCCTTTTTCAGTTTCTGCAAACCAGGGCAGAGGAGAGGAACTGCTCTCAGGACAGACAACGAGTAAATCAACAACTTCCTACAAAGCAATAGCAATATTATAAAAAATCCAACCATATTCTAACTGTCTTTGCAAGACCTTGTCTCCCTGTGAATGGATTGAGTTTCATGTAACAGCAGAGAACTGAAAAAGGCCCACAAGGGCCTCTCTTTCAGCTTCTAGCTGCTAAGTTAAAAAAGGAAAACAGATTTGTTCTCCAAACAAATGTTTCTAATTCAAATTAACATGCATGTAGATAAGAGAGATGGCTGATTTCATCTAAAGATACACAGACTATTCTGAGCTCTGCACTTAAGCAGATATTTTGGGATATTTCTCTGTGCCTTCTGGGACCATCTACATTACACTTGAGGAGCTTTTAACTTTCTCACTGAGAGTTTTTTCAGTGGTGCCTTTTATCTCAACTGTCAGTTTGCTCCCCTTGTGACCCACAGGATTAAACTCACTTTAGAAACTGCCATACATAAACACTGAGTGCTGGAAATTTGATTGAGAGACTGTAGAGAAAAAGACCACAGGAACAGGTTTTCCTATACACTGTACCCTAAAATTTTAACCTAGAATGGATCATGGAGTGGAACTGCCAGTCTCAAATACTTCAAAATTCCCTGTAGCCTCTACCAGTTATTTTTCATCATTATTGATCAAGTGAATATTTGTACCAACTCACTCAGGGAGAAAGACTAATGCTCCAGTAAACCTCCTCAGAGTGAACCAGTTTCACCATACTCAAAAAATTAAATTTCCTACAATAATTCCAAATTTGTCTTAGTTTTATTTTTTAAATTTTGACGTTTTGCTAATTTATTTTCCCAGATGTCCTCATAAGCTGGAAACAAAAGGAAGCAATGAATGGATAGGTTTACTTCCCTCACTTAATATTATAGTCACAGATACATCTTCCCTTCCTGATTAAATATAATACATGTTTAAAAATGCAGCTCTTGAAAAATATTTAAATTATTTAAATTTAAAAAGTGTCAGTGATAATTAAATTCTGTTTTAATCTTCTGGCTTGTCACAGATTAACTAAGTCACTGACCCACAAAATGAGTTGCTTACACCACTTCCAGGTGATTCACTGAACTGATGCTGCCATAATGTGGAACACAATTAAAACTGGAGAAAGCCCTACCATCCCCAAAAGATTCAGCTGGATATATGCCTTTCTTTTAGCCTGCCCTTCATGTGGTCTCTGTGCTTGTTTGAGTTAATCAGTAAGAAATGAAGCCACTCAGAAAGTTTCTTTTGATGACAGGAGAAAATGATATCTAGTTAAAATTCAGCCATGATCAAAGGCACAAATGACACAAAAGACTGGAAGGGAACCTGGCACCAGATGGTAGAATGAGACCACAAAGGGACAACAGCAATAAATATGATTCTATATCCAGGAGAACATGTGCAAAATAACATGCACTGATCACCATATCCTGCTATAAGCACACAATATTATTTAAATTTAATCATTAAAAAGATAGAGCTGACATAAGGACCTTGTTATCCTCTCAAAGGCTGCCTCTTATTACTCCCACATGTAAAGTAGCAAAGCAGGATTACTGCTGAGAGGTTGCTGGTGATGCATTTTGCTGGTTTTGTTCAAGATGAGGCCCAAAGGTGACTCTGCCTGACTCCCATAAAGCATGAAAAATAATACAAATATGTTAGTGAATCATAGAACTGAATATATAACAGCCACAAGGAAAAATGTGTGCTCAAAAAAGATCTGTGCTGAGAACTAAAGATCTTTCTTTTCTTCTGATCACAGATGGAGTATTAAAAATTAATGTAAGTTCTACCAGAAAAGAACTTGACAGTCCTATTTTGAGACTCATTTCACTTCATCTCTTCTCCCTGTCTCACAGAACATTAATGCCAAAACATTCAAAAGAAGTTCTCTTGGGCTTTTCACATTCACAGAGGTGCTGGGAAGCATTTTTGAAAAAGTGATTTGGAGTGCTGTAGATACCTGATGAAAGAAAAACTGAAGAGACCCTGATGCTTTTGAAGCAGATCCTTGACACTTTCCAAAGAAAAATAAGACCCTCCAAGGCTGGCACTCCCAAGAAAACTGGGAGTTCATCTCAGATAGCAAGAACCAACAGCCATTTCCAGTGATACTAGCATGACAACTCTGAGGATTTTATCTTCACTTTCAGAATACACTTCTGAGACACAAGTCTGACTTAACACCAGGAGAAAAATGGTGCTAAATTAGTCAAAATAAAATGCTTAAAAAGATATTTAAGCACTTTAAAATTACATATCAGTGTACTGAGAATCTATACCACACCAAATATCTGTCCCATGATAATATGTAAGTTTTAATATTTGTTTTCTATATCAAGGTTCCAACTCCTTGGAGCAACATAGCCTATGAAAAATAAACAGAGAATCTTAAGAGATAAGGGGTTTTAGTTCAAATTTCGTTTTTCCACATTTATTCAAAGAATTTACAAAACATCTATCAGCAGAAACTTCAGACCAAATATAAAATCATAATTTTTTGGTTTTCCCATACAATCCTTGGAAGACAATATTTCTAGCCTGTAATATTCAGGTGTGCTCTACTCATCATGTTTGGGTTATAGAGGTGCTGAATTGCCCACAGACACCAAAGCTACTGGATAGAGATAGCAAAGGGGCAGAGACCAGGTTGGAGGCTGTCCTTGCAGGATCCCACTCTGCCAGGATTTTCAGCAGCACAATTCCCAGCCCCACAGAGCCATCAGCCTGCTGACCCCAGTGTTGCTGTCCCAGCTTCACCAATGTCTGCATGGGCACAACTCATGCCAGACCCACATGCAGCATCCTGGCTCCCCAAGTTATTTGTAAGAAACTCATTAGTTTCTGTATTTCTATTTCAAATGTAGGTTGCACAAAGTCCTGTGTGGGGAGAGCGGGGTGCTGCTACTGTGTGGCTTTCAGGGCTGCCTCATGGCTTGTCCCAGGGACCCCTAGAGAGCTACAGAGTCCTGCAAGCACTGCTCTGTGCCATCCTCCAGTCAGGCTATTGTGCATTCAATGACATGAGAAGCATGAGTGTTTCCATTTTGGGAAAAGCATTAACAAATTGTAAAGGATTTGCAGAGAGGTAACAAATTGGATGGGGGCTTAAGCATTGACTCATCATGAGAAATAATTTGAGCTGTTGAATTTGGTTTTTTTCTTGGCCAAATAATGACTAATTTGATAGTCAAGGGTCGGAAAAAACAACTTGAATAGAGCAGGCAAAGACACAGTTCTGAGGGGTCAAGAGAATCAGCAAAGGGCAGTAGGGAGACTAAAAGAACAGCTAAAAGGTCTCAATTGCTAAACTGTGGGAACAATACTAGTTGTGGGCTAAACTCTGGGAACAGCTCCATCAGTTAGTCAAATACTCCTCTCTTTTCTAAAAACTCAGCATTCTGGAACAAAACCTCTGCCAGTGTAAAGTAACCTAGTGCTACTGATATCATCAAGTTTCCATGATTAAAGAGCTGATCCAGAGCTCTAAATTTTGAACAGGTATGAGAAATGCCTTTTCATCCACATATCAAACTGAACTCTGTGGGAGAGATTTCTTCAGCCTGCAAGGCATCACAACAAGACCTTTAGCAGCTCCAAGGCTGCCGTTGGTCATTCTGATCATACCATTAACAACCTGAGCTACTGTGACATTGAGATCCCTATGAAAACTGAGAATCTGCATTTTTCTAACTTCCCTCAATTGTTCATATCACTGAGTTATCTTTTACTATCATTAGGGAACAAAAAAAACCTAGTGTTTCATTTAAAAAAATAGTTTTACTGGCCAAATTTTTATTAGTCCTTCCTTTAAAGCACTGCTAAGCAGGACAAATTTGGAGAACAGATATCCAGAGAAATTCTTGAGTTTTCCCATTTCCTTGAAGATTATTGTGATAGAGCTCGAATCACACCTTCTTTCTCCCTGGAGTAAACTGCATGGTACCAGAAGGCAAGTCCAACCTCTGTGAAGAAGCCAGGGTGTTTGAGTAAACCAGATACTCCACATTAAGTTGATCCTCTTCTGCTTCCAGTTGCCAAACAACAGCCACCCTCAGGCCTTATCAAATCAATGCCATGGCAGTGGGATAAATTATAAAGCTGAAGACCCTGGGATCCATTTATCTGGGTTTTTGCAGGTTCATATTGCGATATGAAAATCAACTGAAAATCAAAAGATGGCTGACACTCAAGGACTGAACCTGAGAGCATCAGATTTGGACATGGAGGCTCTGAAGTGCCAGGGCAATTACAGACATTCAGCCATTGCAGGAAGAGCCTGGAGAAACCCACTATGCATCCACATGGGGTAGGCTGCATTTCAGTCCAATCTTCCCTTCATTATGCTTATTAGGACAGGAGGTGGGAAGATTTATGAAAGCTCTAACACTAAGAATTTTATGTTTATGAGGAATTCATGCTGAATACCTTGATTCAGCCATAAATGGATATCTGGTAATTTTATCTGAAAGTGAGAATGTGACAGTATTCATATTATTACTGTCTATGTACGACTGACTGCAGAAATTGGTAGGCTGCAATCCCAAGGGAAAAAGTAGACTCAGTAAGATTCTTGGGTTTATTCCTGTATCAGCTTGCATTCTTGAGCAAAGAAAAGTAAGTGGCACAGCTTTCTTCCTAGTTTGTTTAATTTGCATTTTGCAGTCCTGCTCAGCTGCACAAAATTAAAAACTGAAAAGGCTGTTGGTGGAAAATTGATTAAAGACAACAAAGAAACCCCACAGGAAACCAAAACCACAGGGGAAAAAAAAAAAAAAAAGGAAAGAAAAAGTCAGAGTACCATCACAATAGCCCAAGAGAATGCATCAAGGAAAGAGGGGTCTGAATAACCTGTCTTTCAGCTGATATGAGAAACCAGAGGGCAGGCAAAAACTTTGCAAGCTGAGGAAGGTGGAGGAAGCATGGGAATTGCCTGAGCTTCCAGCAGTAGATAAGGGAAGACAGGCTGGCAGAGATGCAAAGAGCAAATGCTGTTCGTGTCTCTGTTCAGCTCTAAGGCCAGAGATTAAAATAATTGAGTAGGAGGTAATTTGTGAATAATAAGAATAAACAGGTGGTTTTATAAGGAAGGGACGTACCCTGGGTTTGAATGGCTTTTCAGAACCACTGTCACTGAGTTCCCCTGGGACTGGAAGAAAGGAGCTTACAAGTGCCACATTTGGTTGGCTGGAGTGATTGCAGATGCTCAGCAAGGTACCCATCAGAGAGAGGAGAGCAGGAGTGTGCAGAGCAGCCTGAGAAAGCTCAGGGAGAAAAGGTCTCAGAGGTGTAAGTGACTGTCAGAGCACTGAGTGCAGGCTCCTCAATAGCCACATCATCTGAGTTTTCAGTCTGCTTGACATCTTTTTTGTCACTTTTAGAAGAAATTACACCATAGATTGCATTTCCATTCAGTGCTGTTACAGTAGTTTCCTAGGGTATACAAGAATCAAAGTTTGTTTTTCTTTAATGTGATTCATTCAGTGAGCAGACTTCATAACTGGTCTTACACGACCTTCTCAAAAGATTTATTCAAATTTAGACTTGGAGTCTACTGATGAAAACCTTCAAGTAAAATCTTGGCTTACCTCCACTGGAAGTCAGTAAAGTCAGGATTTTTCCCTGAACTTATTTTCTGATGCAGGAGTCTTATTTTCTGCCCACTAACAAAATGAGTAGGATGTAAAACACAGATGGGATATAAACAGCCCTCAAAAGAGAGGTAGAGGCAGAATCCCTCCTTTGTGGTAAATGCTCTGCCCACTGAACTTCACCATCCTGTACATGGAGTCTGCTCTCTCTCGTACACAGCATTTCAAATTTCTACCAAAACTCCAGCCTGGCCAGGGTGGTGTTCTCCAAGAAGAGAGATCCCAGCCTGAGCTGTCACACCCAGAGAAGAACCCTGAAGCTTCATCTAGAAAAGCTCAAAAGGGAGCTGTAACTTCCACATATGCAATTGTGTTTTATGTGTAAGGGCTGTCTGTCACTCCTTTTTTTTTTCATGGTGCTGGCACAGCAAGCTCCTTAGGATGAAAGGAGGAGCATCCTATTCTTCTGTCCTAAATAGCTTTCTCCCAAAAATTCAGATCTGCTGTCAACTCTGAGCTATGCTTAACCATCATGAGAAGCAGTTTTAAATGCCTGAGAATCTTTGAGCAAAAGATCAGCAGACAGATTCAGGATGACCTTATTTGTCTTCCATTGCTGGATATCTTCTAAACCACATTTCATACCGTTTGATCCTTTCCTGGCTGTGTGGTCTTTTATCTGTCTGTGCCTCAGGTGTCCTGAGAATAGCAGTTCTAGTACTTATCTGGCTTCCAGCAAGGTATTAAGAATAAAAGGATAATGAAGTATTCAGACTACTGTGTGAGAAGCTCAAAAGATATTTTAAATGCCTAAAGCAGGCTTCATTAGCAGTGATAACAATAAGGGTCTGATTAGCTGAAAAGCCAGATTTCAAGCTGAAAGCCAGCCTGAGCTAAGAAGTGCAAGGAGTGATCAGCAGCCTTTTGTAACAAAGGTCACATGTCACCAATCAACATTTTGTTTTCCCATGATAAAAGACAAATATGAAACATGAGACCTAAAACATGTTTAAATATTTCCATGGAGGCACACACACAAACCACACAGACCCAATCTCCAGTCCCATGCCATGGAGCAAGGGCACTGAGCAATTTATTGGGTTTCAGAAACCACACTGAAATTGTGCATCAGGGTTGACAGCTGCAAGCAAAGAGAACTGAGTGGTTGGATATGTAAGGACAGGAATTACAAAAGTGAAAAGAAGGTGGTAATGAGTCTGCCACTTATGGTCAGGCTTCATTGAAGTACACTTTGAGTGCTACGCCTTGGTTGGAAAAAGAAATCAAATTGGGAAAGTGGGTTAAGTAAAACTACTCTAGTGCTAGGCATGAAGATTTTTCTTGGAAAGTGTTTGATGATTTCAATCCATTTGGTAAAGGAAAGGAAACTTGGAAACTTAAAGATATGTTGAATAGTTTGCTCCTAATTTCCTGGATACAAACCTGTATATGAAAGAGCAGAATGCAGTGAGATGGATGAAACATGCACAACAAAACTTAGGTTCTGTCCCAAAGGAGATGTTTTTTGGGGTTTTTTGGCATCTTGACTGTCCACAGTGGACTGCTCAACAATTTGCACTCTGGTGATAATGGATTGGACACTGAAATGAAGGTACTTCACTTATAGTTTATAATATTGTAAGGCATCTAGCCAAAAAGTGATTGGAATGATCTGCAGTTCTCAACACTCAAAACTACCTTTAAAACCATATGGAGCCTATGACATCTAACATACCTGCTTTGCAAAATGTTTCATTTGCATAGAGAATGTATGAGAAGCCTGGCTGGGAGCAGCTCTTGGTTCATGCATTGCTCACTTACAGAAAAGAGCAGAAGCACCAAGTTTGCATCATGCATCCTCCTGTCCTGGCAAGGAAAATCTGCTGTGAAAGGGAGAAGAATCAGGGATATGCAGAAATGAGACCAGTCATTTGGCCTGTTTCCCACTCATAAGCCACAGGGAAAAGCAGCTCCAGCTCAGAGAAGGAGCGGGCTGCATATATTGTGCCAGGTGACATTTTGCTCCCCCAGGCTTCTGGTACTAAAAGATATTCATATATTTACAACCTTTCTTAAGGTCATCTCTGCTGTGCCTCCAGCTGAGCCATTAAATATTAATTGGACTACTTTCCAAAAATAAAGAGCAGAACCTCTAATTTACTTGTGTAATTAACACCTCCCACAAAACAGGTGTCCTCCTGAACCAGACTGAACAAGCCATTTTCTCTTCACAATACTGAAATATGCTATGTGCTTTTGAGACAGACACACAGTTGCTTGTTCATTCCATATGCACAAGTGCACATTATTATTTTGGGGAAAAACAGCGCCTCAAATGCTACAGAAAATATGCCCTCTAGATGATGTAGTCAAACCTTCCCACTCACACTAGATAGTTCTCTTCAGTTTATGTTTTGTGTTTGATATAATTTTTTAAGCATTTCATATAGAGAGTCTTGAATATCTTGTTATAGGTTGGTTTTTTGTTTTGGGGGTTTTTTTCCCAATAAGTCTCAATGCTGCTAAATTTATCAAAGAGCTCAGATTTTTATCCACAGTTGTAAAGAGCATGATCAGTCTCTGGCCATATCCAAGCACTTGCATTAAGAAACTTGGATTGTCACTTAAAATCATACGCCCATTTAAGTTGGAAATCGCTTTTGAGATCATAGACTCCAGCTGTAATCATATTTTACCATGTAACAAGCCTAACATTGCAATTAGTTCTGAAATTTAAGTTCAATACCAGCATTACTCACATTAAGACAAGGTAAATATGTATTCAGTAATCACTGAGCTGCACAGATTATTTGCAGAGTTTATTAGATGCTGATTTACCCAGACGAATCAAATGCCTGCTCTTCAGTGAGGCTAAGGAATTTGTGGAGAGAAAATTCACAGAATTTGAGGTCCTCAATGCTTAGCTGCCATGTAAGCTCAGAGACACTAAAGTTCTCATCCAAGAAAACAAATTTTGTAGTGAAGTACATCCATCCTGTCAAGATTTAGCAAGGTCATACCTAAACCTTTTGGGAATCTGTAGTCTAAGCAATACTTCCACTTTATTGCCTCAGAAACTGTCAGTCTCAGAGCTTATCTGGAAAAAAAAAAAAAAAAAGCTTTATTTTCTTTTTGAAGAGGCGACCCTCTTTTTCATAAATGAATATCTAAGCATTTACCGATGAAATGAGGAACACAGACTCAATTTCTCCCTCTGAAAAGGCAGATTCAAAATGCTATCCTGGATCTCACCTGAAAATATCCAAATCATCAGGTTTGGAAATATTTTGGTGAACGTGTGTTACAAGTTAAAGTGTAATGTCTCCTCAGTTGCAGGGACTAATTAAAAGTTTGTTGTGCTCCAGAGTTTATATCCTGACTGCCATTAGGTGGAAGATGTCATTCAAGGGAGGTGCAGTTCTCAGCTCCAGTCTCTGCAGAAAAAACACATGTTTGGAGAAGAGCAGAGGACTTTGTGAATTTGAATTGCAACAGGAGCTGAAAAGCCACAGCCCAGGAACTTTTTGTGGTCTCTACTGATCTGAGAAAATTTCTCATGCACACTCTTTTAACAACTTGCCATCCTTTCCCCTCAGCAGCCACAGGTGGGTGACAGCATCTCCTGCTAAGGAAATCACGGTTTTAGGCAGTTCCTGCTGACCCCTGTGGCATTTCCACCTCCACAGCACACCTGCTGAGTATTTGCCAGTCCTGTCTCTTAGCGAAGGCACCCCAGGCCCTTGGGCAGGAAATCCAGGTGAAGTTTCCTAGAGCAGTACTTTGAGTTGGCAAGAGTGTGTCAATGGCAAGAGGCCATTTTGTATATTAACCTTCAGCTTTGCTGGAAATCTGATCCAAACTGCTGCCAGGACTGTGCACCCCTTGTTTTATCTAAAATGTCAAGATGCCAGTAAGAGGGAATCCACAACCTCTGGTGAATGTTCCCATCATGACAGACATGTGTAGCACTAAATCCTTGGATACCTTTTGGGGCATTCCAGAACAATGGGGGCAGAGTGTGGTTCCCCCCTGGTTCCTCCTGTCACTGAATAACCCACAGCATGGTGAATGAAGCACAAACCTGATGAGTTCTGCCTGTGTCAGGAAGCCAAGAGAAAGACAGCGAGACCTCTCACTGAATGTTTCCTACTTCCTTAAAAAGGAAGAGCAAGACTTTCTCTGGTGAGGAGTGAGTGGTGAGAGGAACAGAGAAAGGAAAAATTTACCTCTGTACTAAGCAAGGGGAGATGCCTTTTGTCAATGCTAAACAAGCTCTCAAACCTCATTTAACAGGACTGAGAGCACTACAGCTTTCCTTGCCCTTCCTTAGTTTCTGGGCTGCAGCACTGTAGGTCTTGGCTTCCTAATTCCATGTGGAAATTAAATCTAAAAGATGTTCTGCCACACCTAGTGCAGACTCAAATGTTTCTCTTTTTTTCCATCTAGACCTGAGCACCTCCAGAAATATTCAGTATTTAGTGAGGTTGAGTGGTATTGTAAATTGTACACCCTCAACTGATATATGTAAGCATCATTAATTAACCTAATAGCAGAGGTAGCATTTTAACTAGGTTCTGTTTTATACCTTTAAAATGTGGCTTATAGCTTCTTAGCTTTAGAAGTTTATTACTGTAATAGCTTTAAAGTTTATTATTTTTTTCCTCTTCTACCATTTTCTCTAATAATAACTCTTTATTTCATTTATATGTCTTGAAGGTGACAATTTAATACACTTAACTGTATGTAAGATATTCCTTTCCCAAAGTGAGGACCATTTTGTTTAGGAAACCAAGGGTAAGCTAACAACTGTAGGTATCATTAAGCTCATGTTTATTCATGGACAGATACTGTAGGCTATTAAAACTTTTTTGGCACAAAACTGACTAAAAAATTACTGAAAATTTAGCATCCCTCCCACTCTCCACAGAGTTATCAGGTCCTTGTGTTGCAGCTGAAATGAGAGACTGGAACATCAGGTTTTTCTAGCAGCATGGAAGAGGGGGAGGCATGGGGAGACAGGAAGACAGTTAAACTGAAAAGATTCCATAGACAGCTTTTTTTTTTTTTTTTTCTGAAATACTGTATTTACACAAAATTGAAGAGAGTACAAATACTTTACTAAGAAGACAAAACCATTATAGTACATTCAATTTAAACACAGGCAGAACTATAGATGCAAAGCACAGAGGCCAAAGGTACTTGCATGGGGGAAAGAAAAAAAAAAAAAAGAGCATCATAAAGGCCCCAGAGATTAAAAGCAGGAGGTAAGAGAACAGTTTATTTGTTAGGCAGCATCATCTTTCCTTGACTTCAGTGGGATTGAACAAGACACTCTCCTTCCTCACTGTGGATGGTGGGAAAAACCCTCTCAATGTGCTGACAGCTCAACACTGATTTTGCAAAACAGTTGAGTGTGTACTTAATTTTCAGCATGGAAATAGAAGCGTTAGCTTCAAAGAAAATTATATTTGTGCCTAATCACATGCTTATATGCTTAGTTTGACCAGAAATAGCCTTCTCAATGCTTTATAGGGTCAAGTGCATTGTTACGTAAAAAATAAAAGTACTTTACTGTCATCTTTCTTTTTATTTTTCTTAAAATATACTTTAGAATTGCTTTACTTTTCCTCTTATGTACTCAATTAGAAAATAGTAGTTTATTGAATGCCATAGAATTCTTAAATTTTAAGAAATGTCTTACATAATCAAAGGAATACTGTTCAAAAATAATTTCCACATTTTTCCAAAACCGGTTTAAATTTAAAAAGAAATAAAAGAGAAAAATACATATAATAACAAAGCAGCTTTATATTTCTGGGCATTTGGCAGCAGGTCTATTATAATATTTCTCACATCTCTTGTTGTCAGTTAAAATCACCAGATTAATTGATCATTATTAAAGAAAAGATTGTACAGTATTATGACAATCCACCATATATAGCCAATGCATGAAATATTTTACACACTATATATCTCTTTAAAAGAATTAATATATTTTAGCCTTTTCTTTGAAAACAGATAGCTTCTGAAATAATATATCTTAAACACGATGGTATCTGTCACTTCTACTGGGTTTTTTTTCTGAATAAAAAGCTTGCTTGAATAGGACTACTATCTCAGTGATGGAACTACAGTGCTATTTAACTAAATTCCATTCATGTCTTCATTACTGTTGCTGCAGTTATTGTAATCACATACCACTGAAGTGCTAAATATTAGTAACTCAGATATGTGGACTTTGGTTATGCTTGATAGAATACTGGCATATCAAATATATGTACCACTTCCTAAAGGCTATGTTACAATCATGATGCCTAGTAATAAATAATAATAATAATAGTAATAATAATAATAACAATCTCAGATTCAAAGTGCTGACTCACTTGAGGCACCAATACAATAAATCAATCAATTAAAAGATCTATTTTTAATGTTCAAAGCTAACAGCAGATCCTGGGCTGCCCAGTTGCAGGTGCAGCACAGAGGATCTGAACCTGTCCTTCCAGTGTGGGGATTCCTGTGCTCCCAGGAGACACTGGAATATCATGTCTGAGAGGGAATGCTCCAAGACATACCAAGTCTTCAGGCATTAAACACTGAGAGCTGTCTAAGCTCCTCTAAAGCCTTGAAAGGCTCTCTTAAAACCCCTCAAGCCAACTCTGTTCACTGGGGGACAAGGCTTTGCCAGGAGTTGTACTTGGCTGCAGACCAGAGAAGAGCCTTTTCACGAAAGTCCACGATGAGTTGTGTCACGTTAATGCAGCCTTCACACCCTGGAGTCACTGTCACCACTGTCAGCATGAGAGGAGAAAGGCTGTTTTCCAGCAGCAGCAAACACCTGTCTCCCTGGAATGGGAATGCTTTCCTGTTGTCAGTTTGTTCTGTGCAAGCAGTAATCGTTTTCCGTGTCGAGAGAGCTGTTGTACCCCGATGATGGATACAGGTCCCTCTTGAGTATCCTGTTGACGATGTTGATCAGAACTTTTTTGTACTGTTGACGTAAGAGTGAGTAAACAAATGGATCTGATGCAGCCTTACTGTAGGTGAGGCACTTGCTTATAATTCCCCAGTAGTAATTTATGGTAACAAAAGGAATGAGCTCTATCAACCTGTTAAACATTAAAGAGAAAAGGAAACACTTGAGCGTTATACTTACGCTGAACCCAGTGCTCAACTCATGCTTCATGAAACATTCAAGTAACATTTATTTTCTTACAGTACACAGTCCCTGCAGGAGAAGGGCTGTGTACTTACTCCTCACATTCAATAAGGGCAAAGAGAACTTTCCTAGCAAGGCCACTGGGAGACAAAATCAATTCCTACTATGGAAAGAGGGAAAAACTGTTTTCAGTGGTAATGCTTCTGTGCAGAGGAGATAAGAGTGCTGCAGCTTACTGCTCACTTTCTGAACTGACTGAGCTGTGCTGGTAAGTAGTCAAAATTGTGGTGACATTATTGACTAGCTCTCTCCCACAGCAGGCTTAAGACAGACACATGTGGCTTGGGGCACCCAGACTCACTAATCTCAGTTTCCTGAGTAGAACTGTCTAGTGACACTTGAGACATTTGGACACAACCCCATTGGCATCAGGCTGCTGCTCCTGGAAGGTCTGCTTTAGGTCCCGTGGCATATCTGCCAGCCTAAGTAAAGGACTTGGATACCATGCAGGATCTCAAATGACACCAGAAATGGTCTAGGTCACTGAATCCATCCCCTCAGACACAGAGCAGTGAGTCTTCATTACACTGCTCTGGTGAATTAACACGGATGGAAAGCAGATCCATGTCAGACCATTGTAGTATGAAGAACAACCTGGGAGTATCCCTGGGAGCTCTGACTGGCACCTGCAATCCCTCAGTATGCTTAGCAGCACACCTACAGCTACTTAGCCATGGAAGTTTTTGTGTGCATTTAGCTGACTTCTAGATTGGCCAAGGAAAACAAGGAGAGAACACCTTTATCATCATTATATGAGCAGTCAGCTACATCCAGACCTGTGTCTCCTGGTCTGTGCTTCATGGATGATTAGTGGCCTCAGCACCTCAGCTGAAAGGGATGGATTAATCATGGGGGCAGAAACCACAACTAAGTTAAACAATTTTTCCACAGAAGTGAGGGCAAGCCTTCAGACTGTTCCAGCAAATGTCTCACCCAGCTCCACTGCAGAGGGCAATTCCTCCAGGAAGGTGGAAAGAACAGAGTGAGGAATTTTTATTTTGTGTGTATCTTCTGTAAAACCTTCTGCAGGAGCAAGAGTGTGCTACTTTGGTCTGTTCATCCCAGAAGTAAAGAAAATGTTCTGGGAGATAAAACAGCCCTTTTCTATAAGACATCACTGTTTGAAGATGTAAGATCAGAAGCTTTCTCAAGGCTTGAAGAACCTTCTGTCCTCTTTCCAAAATGCAGAGCTACTGACTAGCAGGGTGCTGACTTTGGAAGCTGTTCTAGTCCCTCCTCATAGAAAGCTGACTTACCATCATTTGGGCTGAACATCACTACAAGTGACAGGAAATTTTCTTATTTATATGGCTAAAAGTTAAATCATTCCTATGCCAAGTGCATTAAAAAAACCCAGGTGACTTCTGTTTGAAACTGCTCGAAAAAGTTCCAGTGAATTGAAAATAGGTAGAATAGAAGATACAAAATATGAGAAATAAATGTACAATAAATGACACTTGCTATGTGATTGCTTAGGTTTATCCCATGCTGCATATCATCCTAATACAAGAAATATATAATTGATGTTTTTATAAAGACACTAAATAAGAAGAGTAAGATATTTTTCAGTCTTGAGAATAGATGTATTGCTATGTTCCCATTAATGCATTATGGATCCAAACTTAATTGCACTGAAGCCAACAGAAGAAAAATTACACAGATTTTAATATGATAAAAGGTCTGGCCAAAACAAGTCAGACTTAGAAATACCAATCTGAATGCCTCTTAGTATGATTTTCTTGTTTTCAGTGCTGTTATAAAAGAGATTAAATTCATCTGTTGTCTCTTAGTGAACAGATGAATATATTGCTAATGAGCCTAATCTCGTTCAAAATTCTGAAGTAGGGAGCAAATACTGAGCTCACAATGCAACCTGAGTCACCAGGCCAAGAGCAAGATGACAGGGAGGATAGCTTTTACATTGCCTCCCCAGAGACTGCTTCAGTTCCACCCCCCTAAAAACCAGAATGGGGGAAGAATGGGGAAGCAGGCACAGCAGCAAGTCCTCCAGTCTCACCTCCATCACCACCTCCCATGAAGTGCTGTCTTGGCACTGTCTTGTCTTTGAGACAAGGAGGCTTCTGGGATGTCCTTCCCATTCTGCTGTCACTGAACCAGCTCAGTCTCCGTGACAGACAGGAGTCGTACCTTGACACACATTTCCATAAACCAGCCCTCAGCCCTCTCTGTAGTGATTCAGTAGGGACCAGCTTGTCACACATAGGAAATGCACCATTCTCATGTTTGCCAAATGCAAGGTCTGAAGAAGGAAGTAACTTTTATTTTAGAAGTTTATGAGAAATACCTCCACCCTAAAAAAATGTGGCGTTTGGAATTTGCTGAGCTTGGTAATGTTCAGATGGAAAGAAGATGGCAAAATCCACTTTGCTCAACATAATTACATCCTGATTATGGCAAAAGTGAATAGAACATGACTCAAAATGTACTGAACAATGATAAATTAACCTTTTAACTATGTGATGTAATGTTAATATTTGTAATAATCCTTTCAACTGCAGAAAAAAAATGTAGTTACTCAGGCAATCAGGAAGGAATCCCTTTCAACATGTAAATGGGAACTGAAATAAATGTCACTTTAAAAATTTTTAAAATATTGTCTGTTGAGTGCACTGGCTTTAACCTGTCCCCTACTCTTCTCAGAAAAGGGCGGTGGCACTGACCATAAATGGCCTGTGTGTGTGTGACTGTGTGAGATCAGAGCACTAAAGCCGGCCAGTTTCTGTGAGCTGCTGTGGCTGCAGACACTGGCAGCTTGGTAACAACCTTGAAGAAGCCCTCACCAGGGGGTTCTGCACATTAGTGCACCTCCCTCAACACAAGTCAGCACTCTTCAAGGCTGTCTTGAACACACCGTGAAAGTGGGAAATATTTTTTAAAAATCACTTGTGAAGGATGTAGCCCATTTTAGTTTAGAGATGAAAGGCTAAATGCTGGGATGCTGCAATTCAGTGTGGTTACACTGACTTCCAGCTCACCAGTTTATACAAGATTTAATAATAATAATAATCATCCATCGTAAGGAGACTACACAAGTAGATAACAACAATCATTCATGGACACTTCAAAAGGTGCAAACCACCAGGATGGATGCCTATAATTCTGCCCAGTTGAGGAACATGATGTTTCCTATACATTTAAGAAGTCTAACTATTGCTTTTCCTGGAAGATAACTTTTACACCTCATCATAAGTCTGTGCTGCACCATTAGCAATCTATTTCCAGGCATTAACGTTTCCAGACTGAAATCTTATCTGACAAATTATCAGCCTGGACAAATTTAAATTATATCAACTCAGCTTCCAATAGCAGCAAGCTTGGCCTTATGCCTAAAAAACCCCCCAAAAACCTAAGCTAATCAAGAAAGTCTGTCTGTTTTCCTCTCTAATGCTAGGGTTGTGCAAATAAGGAAGGGTGGCAAGTCTTTTAAAGTGCTTTTATCTCCCACTGGCACATAATTAATTCCCGGTACTTGTCCTAAAAGCCACTTGCTTTTGGCAGAGGTGCCCAGACCTGGCTGTGATGAGGAAAGGAGAGCCAGGTCCTGCCGGGGCTGCCCCCTGGGAGTGGGTGTGCAGACAGGAGAGGCGTGTCAGGGTGTGTTTGTTTGTGTTTGTGTGCTCTGCCCCTCAAGACCGGTCCCGGGGGTCCGTTTGACTCTGGCCCCCAAAATTAGCAGTAGGACCCCCGGGTACCTGCACATCACGGGACATCCTGATCCTACAAAGTTCCCCACCCCGGCAGGGGATACTAACCTGGTGATAATGTAAGGACCAAAACAGATCACGAACGACCCTATAAAAATACTGATTTTCTTGGTAGCCCGCTGCCTCCTCCTTTTCTGCTCGTTCAGACAGCGCTGCTTCACACTACGGAGGGAAAAGAGTAGTAAGGGTGTTAAGAAGGGAGAAGGTGAGACGTGAGCCCAAGGGAGAGGGGAAGAACCCTCTCCACGCCCCGAAGCCCCTGCGCCCGGGAAGGGAATGGGAGAGGAGGGAATCCCCGAGGGAGAGCAGCAGGGCAGCCCCGAGGGAGAGCAGCAGGGCAGCCCCGAGGGAGAGCAGCAGGGCAGCCCCGAGGGAGAGCAGCAGGGCAGCCCCGAGGGAGAGCAGCAGGGCAGCCCCAGCCCCGCCGGGGCCCGGGACAATCGCACTCAACAAAGCAGTGACTCCCGCTTGAAGGGAGCTCAGGCAAGTGGGATAACCCGGAGAGCCCGATGAGCGTTTAAACAGGGAAGACTACAAATGCACAAGCCACCGCTCCTGGCACTGTAAGCAGCGTTTGAAACTGGAGGCAGGAGCGCTCTCTGTGCGGCCGGGGCAGGCAGGAAAGGGTGCTGCAGAGGCGGGATATCGTTTCCGCCCGGGGTAACTACCGCGAGTGACCGGGACTGAGAATCCGAACGCGCACGCATTACCTGGGATGGATATCCACCAGCAAAACCAGAGTCTGCATGGTAATAATGTCTATCCGCTTGCAGTGGAACCGGGCAACTTTCAACACCTTTAAATAGGTGAAACACAAGATCACCAGAGACAGCATGAAACTGGTGGAGTGAAAGACAATGGTGAACACTGTAAATCTTCTCCGCTCCGTCTCTTCCTTCAGGTGTAAGGTGCAAGAGGCATAAACGCTGTTGTAATCTACCCATGAGTAAAACAAAGATACCAAGGGGAACGTGAGGGAATGGAGCCACGAGTAGCCCATCAGTATCACAGCGTCCTTATACCGCATCTTGCTGGTGTAGCTCAGGGGGAACACCACGGCAATCCATTTGTCGATGCTGAGCGCTGCCATGCTCAGCATTGTGTTGGAAGTCAGGAAAGTTTCCAGGAAACCCACCGCCTTGCAGACGCAGCCCCCGAGGGGTTGCTGGCTCCTCAGGATGCCCAGCAGGGTAAAAGGCATGTTCAGAACGGTGAGAAGCAGGTTGCAGAAGGATAAGTTCACCAGGAAAACCCCGGCGACCTGCTTGCGGATCTCCGTACTGTAGACGAAGCATAGCAGCACCAGGAGGTTGGAGAGCAGAGAGACAACCAGCACCAGCACGAGGAGCAGCGCCAGCAGCACGCCTGCCAAGTCCATCTCTCAGCGGGTCGCCTGGAGCGGGCGAGGGCAGGAGGAAGGGGGCACCCGCGCCGGCACCGCAGCCTCGCCTGCCACCCTGCGCATGGTGCCGGCGGCGGGGCAGGGGCCGGGGGCAGCGCCTGGGGCAGCGGGGCGCGGAGAGACCGGCAGGGCGGGGATTCACAGGTGCTGACAGAGGGGCGAGGGGACCGCGACTGGGCGGCTGCACGGGGCAGAGCGGAGAGTCTAGGGACAGCGGGGTCGGGGCGCTCTGACAGCAGAGTCAGGCAGCGGAGGAGAGGGGCCCGGGAGGAGCGTGGCCGGAGCCGAGGGCAGGGGCTCCGGGGCACAAAGCGACCGGATCGAGAGATAGGTGGGAGATGGGGGTAGCCGAGAATCGGAGCTGGAGATAGGGGGC
>VWYP01021168.1:94476-157992 GCA_013400435.1 Pycnonotus jocosus
AAAAAAAAAAAGACAAACCAGCACCTAAAAGCCCCTCTTTCAGTAGGGTAAAGAAAGAAAATCAAGAAACTGCCAGGACAAAACTGCCAGGACAAATTGCATAATTCAAACTCTGTGCACTGGCATGGCAGGGGTTCCTACAGCAAGTGAGTTGCTTAGGAACAATAATAACATGTAGCCCCCAGTCATCCCCTCCAAGTATGGAAGAGAGGCCTGGTCCTTCTCCAGAAGCACAGAAGTGAAATATTTATACCTTTCCTTGAGTCTCACTCCCATCCTTTATCTGGGATGGGTTTTATCTGGAGAACACAGGACAAGATATTCCCCAGTCCTGCTGAGAGCCCCTCCACAAACAAATGCTATCAAAGGCAGTAACACCTTCACAAATTCACAGGAATGGGAAACCAAAGCACAAGTGCAAACAATGGCTCTGCAAACCCACTGCTCCTACACCTCCTACAAGCACCTTTGCCCACCTGTGGGGCAGACTGCAGGAAGGGTTCTCTTTCCCCAATGTGATGGAATAACCTTGCCCTGACCTGTGTCTGTGGTGGCAGAGGCTGAGTGACCCTTGTTTTTTGGGTCTGCTTGTTTGCCACACAGGGTTTGCATGCTGCTGCCCCAAACCTTGGTCCCAGGGAGGAAGATGAGAATGAAGGTCTGTCACAGACAGGGGGAGAAGAAATGCCACGAGCTCCTTCTCACACAAGGGCTCTGGGAGACCACCAGTTGGAGCTCTCTGTTGTACCTCACTGCTCACAGCTCATCAGGAGTACCCCAACTCTTACCCTGTGAGCCCAGTGCACATCAATTACTCTCAAAACAACATTTTTCCTCCTTCTGCTGATGAGGTCCCTCGAGTTTTGTAACCTCTGCAATTTCTTTGGAGATGTGTTACAAATTAATAATTTATTCTGAATTCAGTTGGGTTTGGGGTTTTTTTTGTTTTTTGGGTGTTTTGGGGTTTTTGTTGTTGTTGTTGGTTTTTAGTTTTGGTTTTTTGGTTTTTTTTTTTGTTTGTTTGTTTGTTTGTTGGTTTTTGTTGTTGTTGTTGTTAATTCAGTTCTTCTTTGTGCCTCTTAAGGTCATTTAGATTTTTTTGTCTCTTTCATGGATAATTTTTTTCATTAAGATAGCAGTAGTCTTGGAAACAGCTAAGCAGAGCTTCATACCCATCATCCAGCCTCATGCCATGAGTTAAGCAAGTAAAAATATGCACTTCTCATCTGTGTTGTCATACACAGAGCTGGTGTGGAGAGCTGCAGTGAACTCTCCCTGCCACTCCAATACACACTCAGCTTCTGGTATTTTTGACACAGCAGTTTCAGAAAAAAGGAAAAAATAATAAGAAAAAAAGCCTTTAATTCTCACAAAAAATGTTCCAGGATTTGGAAAAGCTCCCTTACTAATTGAGCCAATAAAGTTGCAAATTTAAGATAGGAAAATTTTGGGTTTAATTCCTAAATCTGCCATAGTAATCCAGGGTAAAAATTCTGCCTTGTTTTAATATATCTGATCCCTGTGTGTTTGATATGCTAAGTGCTGCTAGATTTTATATTTGTTTAGTAGAGCAACGTTTCACTGCACATTTCCATGGAATTTTTTTCTCAACATTATTCAATAATCTTTGTATTTCAGCATTATATATTTCTTTTCTCTAAAAAAGTGTCTTCATTTTTATCACATTCCTTACTGTATTCTTCAGGCTAAAAAGAACTCCACAATTTTTTTTGGAGAAACTTTCAAGTGCTGGGCTTGAGAGGAATAGACACAAGGTTGATCTTAAAACCAACAGAATCCCCAAAGTCATTGACAGAGTTAGTATATATGAAACTAGATTCCATGAGAAGTCAGTGAACTTGATATCTCAGTAAAGCACATTGTTCTGATATCTTTTAGAGGTAGAATTCCTCAAATATGCTCATTCAAGCCAGCATTCCTCAACGTTTGTGAAGGAATATATCTAGTAAAAAGGTCCCAAAAACAGGCATTATGTTCATTTTGTAAAAATTCTCCATGTTCTTTAAAATTAAGTATATGCTATTCCTTTCCAATTATATTGTGTAATTGTATTCAAAAGCAAGGCGCCTGCTAACTTTAAATGGGTTTATGCATAGCCTTGAAAGTTGTGTGGTTTTGTTTTTAATTAGATAATGTTAAAAATCAATAATCAAGGTATATTAAGAGGATTTATAGATCATCAAACCAAATAAAGGGAAGAGCTGTGATAATTTCTTTTGACATTCTTTCAGAAATGGGTATGCAATTATCTTGTTTGTACTACAACGTCAGTAAAAATTCAAACTTGATGACAATAAAAGGGAATTATGGAGGGAATCTGTTGCAGAGGATCTATCACATTTGTCCTGGCTAATTTCTCTCACTGCTAACAAAGATGTGGCTCATATTTGAGCTGCATGTGTTCAGAATTAACTTCAGCTAGGGGATGGATTATACATTTCTCCACTAGATTAAAGAGCCAGTAATCTAAATTCTATTACTCTAAGCAGACAGATTAAATCCACCAATTTCCAGTACTTAATTTGAGCCCTCTCCAGTTCAGCATGTCTTTAACAGGGGAAATCACAATCAAGCACAGCCTTCCAGATGCACTCACAGGTAATACCCACCACACTGATTATGGAGCAAAATAATCTGCTATAAACTGAAGGTTTCTTTTAAACAGCATTTGTTTGCATCTGTGGCATCTGATACAACTGATTTCAAAGTTACCTGGAAATTCATGTTGCAGCCCTTTCTTCCTGAGTTCAGAGGGGTCCTTCTTTACAACATAAGGTAAATTAAATGGTTCTACAGGTATGATTTTACACTGGCTGTTTTAAAGCACACACTCCACAGTTTGATCTGCACCACTGTAGGCCATAGACCACTCTTCCTCATTGTTACTTGTCTCCATTTTCTTTTTTGAGATGAAGATTTTGTCAGTGATCTTATGTTATCTCCCAAGTCTCTGATCAAATATTGCAGACCAAACCAACAGACAAACCAAATTTTACATGGTATTCTCTAAGAAACATAATCTCATGGTATTTCTCAGTTTAAAATTGCCTTTTATGTAAATTGACTTCTATAATAACTAGCTTGCAAATAAAACCTGACAACCTTATTATGCTGTTGGAAAAAAAAAACCCTCAAACAACAAACAAAACTTTCGTTAAGGTAAAGATTGAAAATTGGTCATTTCTACATTCAGATTCCCTAAATTATATTTTTGAGTATGAATGACAAGCAGATTGTTTCTGCAGGGTATGAGCAGCAGTCCTGTAACACAAACAAGAGCTGCAGCTCCAAAACCCAGTATATTCTGTTTTATAAGACCAGAGTTTTTAAGGTACTCTTAGGGGAGGATGGAAGCATCAGGAATCTGAGGAGTCATTCCCATCCCTTCTTGGATTTGGGGTAAGCCCAGTTCTGCTTGTCTGGATGTGATTAAGCTCCAGGTGACAGCAGGACACTGTGCAGAGCCCAGGGCAGTGTCTGCCCCTCTCACAGCCAGGTGATCTGGCTGTGGCCATTCCCTGTGCTCCTCCCTGGCCCCGCTGGCTGTGCAGCCTCCTGGCAGAGCTCAGCCCAGCAGCTCTGCTCAAGCCTCACTTTCCTGGTTCCCAAAGGCACTCAGGGAGATTAAACTGGAGTGACTAAGCATGCACCTTACTTTTCCAAGCAGCTCTCCTCAGAAAAAGAGGTTAAACAGATAGTGTGCACTGTTATGTTAAACAGCAAAAACAAAAACAACTGCATGAAAACAAAATGATGAAAAAATGTTTAAACACAAAATGTTAAATATGGAAGAAGAATCTATGTTAACTGGGAAAAATGATGTCCAAGTGGTCCAGTTTGAGGGTTTTGCTGGTTTGTTTGGTTATTTGCATTATTTTTATCTTTCTGAAGTTTGATTTTTTTTTTTTTTGCTAGCACTTTCCTATGTCCTTGGATGGTACAAGTACAGAAAAACAAAAAAACCCAAAAAATTCAGAATTTTAAGTTTCTTTTCCCCTGAGACTGCACATATTGGGGCACACTGAATAAACTGCAGCATCCTAGCATATAGTTCTTTCACCATTGATTGCCTTTAATTACACTCAATTTATAACATTAGTGCTGCAAAGCAAGAGGTGTCCTGTTCAGAGTTCTTTTCAGCTGGCTAAGCATTAATGGATGATGATTAACAAAAAAAACCCAAAAACCCTCTATGCCTTGCCAGTCGAGCCTAAAAGCAAATTGATAATTTGGCCAATGTATGTGTTTGTTGTCCACATATCTGAAAAAAACAAGGAGCATTAGTAGTGTTGCTATATAAATGTGTGTTGCATTAATTAGTAGACCAACCTAGGCATCCTTTTTCTTGCCTTTTTTTTTTTTTTTTTCAGATTAAATTTCAGTTCCAAAACTGCTTTGGTCAAGCTGAATACATTGGAGATTGGTTTGTTATAAAACTGTACATGAAGATCCACATACCAGCTGGTAAATGCTGGACTCTGACACCAGATGGTTGAGATTTGGGTGGAGGATGGGGCAACAAACAGTCAGGAGTTAACAGATAATGCCATAATGCATCAGGACACCTAATTGACTACAGCATTTCTCATTAACTTAGTTTAGAACCCACTTGGCCCATTCCTTTCACCACGACAGAAACGGAGCATTTGCAGAAATGATCCCATCAGATTGCACTTACATTTCTCCTCTCTTTTAAATGGGAAGCAGAAGCAGTCCCAACACCTATCAGTAAAAGTTTGCATTGCAACATCTGCCAGCTTTAGCACAATTTTTTGATGGTAAAAGGCTGCAAACCTTTGTAGTTACTATAGAACTGCCAAGATGCAGACATAACAGTAAGATGGTGAAATAAGATTAGTAAGAGTGCAAATATATAGAATGTCTTTCCTTATGTCATGCTACACAGTTACCAGTGATCAGTAGAACCCATCTATTTATGCAATATTTTGTAAGTAATTCCCTTTTCATTGAAGAGAAACCAGATTTACCAGAAGCTGAAGATTTAACATTTGGGAGTTTCTTCTGAAAAATTGATGTATCATAAGACAGTTTCAGAATAAAATTACAGTGAAATGATGGTACAATGACTCTTAATTAACATGCTCCTTAGTCCAGAGATTGTGGTTTTGTTTGCAAGATACATATTTTGAATTCTAAGGAAACCTTCAAATATATTTATGTTTACAATATAAAGGTTATTTTAAAAAAGTTTATTTTTGCTCTTAGGTTTTTCAGTGTATTTCAGTGAGTCTGTAATGAAATAAAATGGCTCTAAATATTTTCAAGGAGGAAAAAATCTAGTACTTCTTATTTTTCAGAAAATTCTGCAGGTTTGGCTGTTTCCTCAGTCAAGCATAGTCCAGTTTGTTTGTTTTACTTCTCTGAATTTCCTTGGTCCTTGCTGCGGTAATATGAGCCCTGCAGCCCTTAGGAAGGATACAGTCACTAGGAGATACAGAGAAAAGGCATCTCTGTTACTCTCTGTATCTCTGCAGCAGCAAGAGCTGCCTCAGAGCTTCACTGTCCAAACTGCTGTTCCAGCACCAAACAACAGAAGAGCCATTTGATTTTTCATGTTCTGTAGGAGAAAGAAGATGATTTCAAGCAGTAGTAGTGAAATAATTCTGATCAGCACAGTTAGTAGCTATTATCAGAAAAAAAATTAGTCCATTACATCATGACTTTGTATACACATTCTGAAGTCAGTGGTTTATTTTTTTCTTGTATCATATTGCAAGGTTTTGTATAATGGAGTTCTTGATTATCGTCAATAAATCTTTACACCTTTCTAGTATTTTTCCCTCACTGCATTTTTAAAATTATTTTTAGGTTCCTTGGATAGGTTTTATTATTTTGTTTTGCTTTGTTTAGGTTTGTTGGGTTTTTTTTCTGTCCAAATTAATCTCATTTCTAATCTCTTAGCCCAGTATTTATAATCTTTTTGGGACTTCTGATCTCTAGACTTCAAATATATTAATCAGCCTCTGAAGAGCCATGTCTGTCCTTCAGTTTTTCCAGATTTGGTTCTCTCTTTCCAGTTAATATTGAAGATGTTTATACTCATAATATAATGAGATGCAGTTAGCTGCAGTTCCTACAGTATGTGCCACCAGACTCTTATCTCGAACACTGTGGAAGGAAGACTCTTTATCAGTGCCACGTGTTTACAATTTGCCAGGCAGTTTCCAGCCCACATGAGAATGCTGCTATCCAAGCCAATCTGAATTAATTTAGCAGTAAGATTTCATGAAATGCACTGCCAAATGTTTTACTGAACTCTAAATATGCCACATCCTCAATTTTCCCTTCACACATTTATTTAGAATGGCTGGTGAGGGAAATTTTCACAGACATGCATATTTAAGCATGGAACCCATTAACTTTCACTTACAGTTTCACTTTGATTTACAAAGGCACTTAGGGACCCAGTTTCCATTGGTGTCCTGTTGTGACTTGGGAAAAAACATTCCTGTATCAAAAAAAGAAACTGCATTTTCAGAGCAAGTTTTTCTTCCCAGCCCTTCCCTACTCAGTTCCTTCCCTGCTATCTAGAAGAAGAAAATTATCCAGTGGATTCTGGAATAATTTCAACCTGTAATAAGGTTTCATATCTTCTTAGGAAGAAAGGCAACTATTCCTGGTGGATTTTTTTTTTCATCTGCTGTGCAAACAGGTAATAATCACTAGGGTCCATGTTTTGGGGAAAAAAAATCTCATCAAAGGGGCTTTTGTCTCTCATTAATAGTACTAGAAAAGATTGTTGTGGATTCAGTGATCCCTGCAGGGAAGGTGAAGCAAACTGCACAGTAATCCCACAGGACCACTGTGTCAGTAGGGAATATGCTTCACAGGTAATTTTGAACAGCATGGGTTAAAAGGGGGTAAAAGTAATGAAATAATCCCCTGATACCTGAGTGCATTTAAGGTCAGAGCTCTGACAGGGCACAACTGTTTGGCTGAGTACCACTGCTGTTCATGAAGGAGGAGGTTAAAAGGAAGATAGTTTAGCAAGAGCAACTTTTAAACCACTCTGGCTCTCAAAATTACTATAACAACCTCCATGCAGCGGTTCATTATCAGCATGCCATTAAAGTAATGAACTTCACTTAGAGTTTCACCAAGTTCCCTTTGCACCACCTGGGCAGCGTGAATAGGTTGGTCTTGAAATGAAGGCACAAGTGATCACTTTTTATCTCTTTAACTTCCCAGAGCAGCAGAAAGAGGTTTTGACATGAATGCTAACCAACACCCTGCTTCACAGTGTCTTGGTTGGGAGAGAAGATATCCTGGAGATGATAGAGGTGCTTAAAGATTCAGGTGCAGATGTGTGGGTCCTAATGAACATCTTGTTGACCATGAGCCAGCAGTGTGTCCTTGCTGCAAAGGGGGCAAATTTTATCGTGAGCTTCATTCAACAAAATATCCTTGCCTCTACTCAGCCCTGGTGAGGCCACACCTGAAATTCTGTGTCCAGTTCTGGGCTCCCCACTGCAAGAGAGCCATGGTCAGTCCAGAGAGTCCAACAAAGGACCACAAAAATGTTACAGTGACTGGAGCACCTTTCCTCTGAGGAAAGGCTGAGAGATCTGGGACTGCTCAGCCTGAGGAGAAGAGGGCTTAGGGAACCTTATCAATACACATAAATACCTGAAGGGAGGGTGCAAGGAATATTGATCCAGGACTTTTTACGTGGTGCCCAGTGACACCAACACAAGAGGCAATATACACAAACTAAACATAGGAGATTCCATCTGAATATCATGAAAATGGTTTTAATTGTGACATTGCCAACACTGGCATAGGTTTCCCAGGGAGGCTGTGGAGTCTCCATCTTTGGAGACAGTCAAATGCCATCTGGGCATTGTCCTGGGCAACTGGCTCTACCTGACCTGTTTGAGCAGAGGTCACTTCCCACCTCAGCCGTTCTGGGAGTTTGTGCCTTTGTAACCACTGGAAAGTATCAACACACTAGAGCAAAATTGTTGTCAGGAATGTGTCTGTTTTGATAGGATTTTCAAGCAAGAAGGTCATCAAGGTTTTCTATCTTTAGCTTTCTCAGGTAAAAAGATTGTCCTCTCCCTGCTCTGCTGGGACTGAGGTCTCAGGTAAAAAGTGAGAGAGATATTTAGACTTCTCTTTTGCCTTATTAAATTTAGTGTTTAATCTCATATTTCACTGATCTGACCTGAACAACACTACAGGTAAAGTTCTCTTCCTCCACCTTCTCATTAAAAATAAAATCACAAATAATAGCATTTACTTTCAAGACTCATTTACTTTAAAGTCTCTCAAAATGGAGACAGATGTTGAAATCTCAATTTAGGCTTGTGAAATGTTTGTTCTTTGGTCATCTGTATTCATGACCTATAATTAGAGACTGTCTGCTTCCCATTTCCAGGAAGTTCTATATTTGATACACTAATTTCTGATGGATTTTATATGTATTTAGTACAGTTACCTTTTATTACATTTTTCTACAGTTTTTTTTCCTCAACACTGTTTAATAATCCTTGTATTTCAACTCTGAAGCTGTGTCCTCATTGTGATCACATTCCTACTGTATCCCTTGAACTAAAAAGAACCCCACAAATGTTTTGTGAAACTTTTAAATGCTGGATTTTAGCTTCTCATAGGAATGGACCTTAGGCTGAGATTAAAACCATAAAATCTCCTGAAGTCATTAACAGTGCTAGCACACATGAAACTGAATTTTATAAGAAATCAATGGACTTGGGATATCTCAGTAAAGCACATTGTTCTGATGTCTTTTCAAGGCAGAACTCCTAAAATGTACTCATTCAATCCAGCATTATGGATAAAAGCACATAGTAGAGGAAACATTGGGTCAATAGTTTAGCTGTGTGCTTCAGTCATGTAAACAAGGCACAAGCAGACACTATTTCCTGCAGAAATAATGTAGATGACCACATCTGAGAGAAACAGAAGAAATAAACAAACAAGGAAACAGAGTAGTCATAATATAGAGAAAACAATGCTTGAAAATTATTTTCATACTGGTTCTGGAAACTTTTGTACTTCATTGCACTGGGCTTCAATGTGTCCAAAGTCTTGCTCAGTGGTCCTTTCCAAACCAGTCAACCTTTCAACAACAGGGGTTTCCACTTGGGTCAGACTGCCAGGCAGGTTATTGGGGTTTTGCTTTCCTGTGCAGTTTGAAAAGAGCCTATTCCCTGAGGTCTTGCTGCTTATCTTCACATAACAATTTTCCTGTTGCAGCTGTCTGGGCAATGGTAACATCCTTGATGTCTGTGTCTCTCTGCCTGTGCTACATTGTGGTTTTGTGGCTGTGGCCCTTTCAGGGTCAATTCCCTGTTAAAATTAGGAAGAATTTTCTGTCTGTAACATGTTTGAGGGGACAGCCATAGAAACTGTGAATTTTTGGAGCCTCCTGGACATCCACTCCATGCATGTGATGGGCAGGGACAGCAGGGGTGACTCATGGCATACACATAGACCTGAACAGAACAGCCTTCTCTCAGCTTGGTGGTGATGGTCTGATCTAAATTACTCATGAATCCTTGAGCTTTTTCCCAACTAGTGATCATTGTGTTATTTAGATATCTCATGGTCTCCAGGAAAATTGTATTTGAAGTTAACCTCTATATATGTTATCCTCATAAATCTGGACTCTCCTGTGTAATTTTTTGTACTTTTTCCCTCATGATCATCTACCCAGGAAAGTGTTACATCCATTAAAAATACATAATTTTTTATAATTCAGGTCTTTACTACTTCTATTGCTCTGTATATATCTATTACTCTTGCTGTAATAATAAGCACAACTTTCTGTGCCTAACCAGGTTTTGGCATCATTGGTTTCTAGTAGCTATGTACAGATTGAAAATTTTAGGGCAACTAAAAGACATTGCCAAGAATCATGCATACTTAAAGAAAGGAACAGCAGTCTTTTAAAAAGAATTGTTTGAAAAAGGGCATACACACAGAGAAAACAAATATCTAGAGCTAAAATGTTCCTGCTTCTCTAACTTGACATTTTCCCCCTCAAAATTGCTACCAATTTTCTATTCCTTACACTACATATTAATGGGTTTTTCTTGATAACAACTAAGCTGGTTGGATAAAAATACACAGCAGCTGCAGAGCCTGGTGTTTTGCCTAAGCACATGAGGCAGCCCAGCTTTTCTTGGAGCCCTGCAGGGAAGTGTGGCTGTGCTCACTAACCTACAGCCTATGGCAGAGTTACCTTCTGCATGTCTTTCCTCATTGGAAACAGTAATTCAGACTATCTCTCCTTACCCTTTTTTATAGAAATAGTAAAATCTTAACTATGGCCAAGACTTTTATTTTTAGTTGAACCTGAATTTATCATATGGGAAGTTAGAGACAAGCAGCATGAGAGCATTTCCTTTGGAAAACATGTAAATTCTTAAGAAAAAACAATCAGGTAAAATTCCAGGAGCGGAAAATTTGCATTGTTTTGAACATACTAAAAAAGTCTTCATGTTTTCTTGGGTTTGCTTTTCCATTCCCTGGTCTGGAGAAGGAAACTGAAATTTGTCAGAGCCAAGAAAAAGCATGTATGAGGAGGACCAAAGAAGTAATGATCCCTATATGAACTTCTTCTAGATATGGCCACCCTAAATGCTTTTCTGAAGCACATTTTTCTGTGCTTAGTGACTTTGCCTCTGAACAAGAATCAGACCCCTTTTGGCAGGGTGCTGCCCTGCCTCCTGCCCACAGAGCACCTGAGAGTGTCCCCAGTCCTGCTGTGGCAGCACTGCAGCTCTCAGAGCATCCCCCATGCAGGCGTTTTGGGCAACACTTGACTTACTGTGTGAGACAGTTAACAAATGCTCTCATTTACAAATGTTGTAAAGCCTGGCCCTGGTTGAAAGCAGGAGCTTGTCTCACCATAACTTAAGAAATGGGCAGCCAGGCAGGGTGTGGGAGGCAAAGCAACTGGTTTATGTGATAAGGGAAGAAAAGCCAGAACCAAGGAGATGAAGAGCAAGTTGGCAGAAGCAGATAATGAGCCTATTTTTTAAATTGATACTGTGTAACATCATAGAATCATAGATTCAAGATGACTAAAGGTGACAGAATCAGGATTAAATAATACAGTAATCAAAGCATTTTTATGAATTGGAAAGCCACCAAGTTAGCTGTAAAGCCCCAAGCATGCTAACATTAACAATGGGGAGCAGATCAATTGCCAGTTCAGGAAGCAGCACTTTCCCACTTGTGAAAATGCCAAGAAACCCATGGCCACGACATCATGCTGAGAAGTGTCCTTTACAGTCACACAGATTTATACATCTGACTGCTATTTCATAGTGCAGTTCCTGTCCTTCTTAAAACACAATTCCTCCCTGCTCCACTCAATCACCTCCTGTTCTTTCCTTAGGCCACTGATATATAAGGGCTCTGATGTGCAAAAAAAGCTCACGTCTGTAGAGTACTGTGAATTGAGAAGCCTCTGCTTCCTTTCCCTCTTCCCTCATTTTCCTTCTGATTTTTTTCACTCCCTGAGATTACATATTTTCAGGGACACACAAACCTCCCAAAAGCTGGTATTAACTTCTGTCTGTACCATATTAGAAGAAACTCTGTAGCTTAGAATTATTATTTCTTCTGTGTATCGCTATAAAATTGTGTTAAAATGAAATTCAAGTATTTCCCCCACCTTTCTTTCATGAATGCATCTGGTAAGAAGCTACAGGCATGTTTTCCCCGCCTTAAGCTAATTGCCAGCAAGATCTTATTGAAATCTTCTTTTCCAAGCTGCTGAGGACAGTCAGAGAGAAAACACAGGGCTCTCCCACACCACCCATGCCTTCCCCCTCAAACAGACTCTGGGTTGCAGCCTGTGGGGTCTCAGGGCCCACAGCCCTTTCCCAGATGGAAGATCCAAGTATGCAGCTCTCACTGTGGGATCATCTATTTTGTCAGCTGTGTAGGGAGGCTCTCCCCACTGCAGGACACTTTGAGAAGGCATCTGGAAGGTCAGCAGGTTCTGCCTGATTGTTTTCACTCCCCAGGCTGCTGTTTAAAGACACAGTCTAGCTTCCAGAATAAACTGAGAAGTGAGGTTATGGGGCTAATTGTGAATGTCTGTCTGTGTAGTAGAGAGGTGTGTTTATGCTTTTGTGTATGTACATATTCTAAAGAATCCCTGAAGTTCCCCATTTCCTGAAAGTGGACATTACATTCAATTCATAGACAGATATGTGAATTGAAAATTAAGGGAACAGTCAAGCAAAAGGAAATCTGGAAGACAAGATATCTCTACTGCAGGTCCAGAGGCAATAAGAAAAAGTTCCAGTCTATGTATATACCATATTTTCCTCTTCAATCACAAATATTTTTATGTCTTAAAGTTTAAACAAACTGTACACCAGATTAATGCATTTTTATGTATTTTAGTTTTAAATTTAAAAAAAACCCAACTGTAAATTATTAATTTGGCAGTCATCCCCCAGTTGTTCTAAAAATATGGTTATATTAATGCCTTAAGAGTTATTATGGAAGACCTCAATACACTTCATAGAGTTGAAACTTGAACAAATTTTTCAAAATTTGATAAAGTAAATATGGATCTCTTTTGTTCATGATTATTTTACAGAAATTTTAAATTAAAAATATGGCCTTTTTAGTTTCTTTTTTAAAAAACTTGCACCATGAAATTACAGCAGAACATAAGTATATGTGAATACAAACACAATTTTATGTTTTCCTTAGAATTTTCAAAACCCTGATTAAGAATGTATGGTCCATTTTATATCTGCAGCAGCTTATAACTTGTTTTGTAACTTAGATATTTCACAACTGGGAAAAAAAATCCAAAGAATATCAAGAATCTTTGGGTGAAATTTTGCTTTTGAGAGGACGTTTTTGGAGTGATAAAATTCGGGTAAGCAATCCCACCCAAGTTTAAACAAAATGTATTTTTCTGAGGAACTATATCTGAGTCCTTGATGCAAACCCACTCTTTTCCTGAATCCCTGTCCTGGCAGAGATTTAGCACATTTTACGACGCAGGAGTGTGTGGGGAAGGATGGCTGTTATCACTCAGCAGCATGCTGGGAGATGTAAGTTGTTAGCTATAAGTGATGCAATTAAGTATTTCTTGGAGTGATCTTCATATATAATTATGGCTCCATTTTGAACCACGCATCACTAATAACACTGTACCTGCTCTGTAATTAGGTGACTACCTTGTATTTCTGATGTACTCATGAGCTGTACAGCGAGAACAAGCTACTCCGCAGCACTGTAAAAAGCCGTCTCTCACTGAGACACAATAGACACCATCTAGTCAATACAAAATGTCTTTTACACATTGTTTCCAAAGTTAGCAGTGATCAGAACTACGTTTTTTAATCCCCCAACAGTATAATTACATTTCAAACTTGAACATCTTGTGGAGTTTCAACAAACATTTTCATTGTGGCGCACAAATGTTTATAGTTCTCAAGTGCACAAAGTGTTTCTTGTCTGTTATATACACCACAGTGGACTCTAAAAAGAGACCTCAGCAACCTGCCATGGCAGCAGCTACTCACACAAAGCACCAGAGACCCTCTGCCTCTCTTGTTGGTGTGTGGCCATGTGGGACCTATTACATAAGGAGGGGACCCATTGGATCTATATACCCGTGATTTATTCATAGCTGCACAAGACATCTGTTAACCTTCAATAAAAAAAGTCAACTAACAGTTAGCTTGAGAAGGACAAAGGTGTTGGAAGATGCATTTTCTTATGGAAAGCACCTTGGTTTCATAAAAGGCTCTCTGGTTTTTTGTTTGTTTGGTTTTTTTTTTTTGAGAAGAGTGAGATAATTTTTTAAGAAAAAGTTGATTGACAAGAACGTATTTCCCAAACAGATTAAGATTTTGGGTTGTTCTAGCATTAAACAGTTCCCAATGCCAAAACTGTCAAAGTCACATATTCTTCCCCACATCCATCAAGACCTTGGCAGAGCACCATTGTCCCACCTCTTCCTGCACCCTTGGGAGCTGCATCAGCTGGCACTACACATCTTCCACCAGTGACAACTCAGAGTGAATTTACCTCATGTAGACACAATTATCAACATGAATGATGGGGAAAAAATGACCCCTGAGAAGTGTCTAGAGCAAGGTATCTTCTCCTCTAACTAACCCTGTTAGGAGAAACATTCCTGAGCTGGGGAGATCTGCTGCAGGCAGACACTGTGTGGTTCTGCAGCAGGAACACACCTTTCACTCTGTGGTGCCTCTTTTTCCCCACACTACACTCAGCCCAGTGCTGGTCACTCTGACATGAAGCTGCCTGAAGAGAAAAGCACATTTGTTTGTGCTGCCTGCCTGAATCATGTGTCTCAGCCCTGAGTGCCATGTTTGCAGGTGCCATAAACATTGATAAGAGCAGTGAATATGAAGACACACTGCTGCTCTGTTCGTAATTACAGGTTTTTCAAATAACATCATTCCCTAGTTAACATTAGAAAAGTGACTGACAATTGCTATAAATGTAAACATATGGATGTGGGTGCCTCTTTCCTGATATCAGCATTTTCTTGAAAGCAATTTAAATGAGAGAAGTGCAAAAGGAATTTATTTTTAGTGTGTTTTCCATAAGTGTTTATAGAGCTGAATGAAGTAATGTAGAAGAAGTTTTCAGAATAAAAAGTGCAGTCACCTTGAAATGCACACTAATATGAATTTTAAATAGAACTCACAACTCCCTATTACCACAAATACTTTACAAAATACTGAGCTGAATGACAGAGCATTATTTGAACCTTTCCAATTTATTCTTTATAATCTGAACATTGGAATTTTTTGTGGGTGCATTGATTAGATCTTCACAGAACTTTAAACATCACAGCAGATGCAATGACATCCCAGGGCTTATTTGAGGTGAAAGACACTGATAAGGGGTTTTGCTGTGACCAAGTTACGGTTTTACTCTCTCCTAAGCTATCTGCCTTTCTGTTTGTTCTGACTGCAAAGATCCAAATGGATTTGCACAAATGCACTTTAGTCAATGTAATAATTGAGTAAATGGGAGGAACTGAGGTACTGGCTCACAAGCCTCACCACAGGCTGGGTCGTGATGCCCCTTTATCATCAGGTGCTCCTCATGTTTGGGTGTATGAAAAGAAGGGCAGTGAGGTCTTAAATCCAGAGCTCAGAGATCCTATCTAGAACCACAAATATAAATGAATCTTAGAATATAAGTGACCATAACTGCAGTTGATAGAGATTCTCTCATAGAACAACATACGGAGGGAAGGCCCTGGTGAAGACATGGGGCTTAGTTTGATACCTTGTGGATTTATTTAATTTCACCAAGAAAGCTCTTTATGGTTGAACATTGACTTTAGAAAAACTCTAAAGGCCTGAAAGAAGAGTTTTGCAATGGAACGAGTACATACTGGGGAAGAAATGTGATTGCTTCACTTATGTTACCTGTGGAGTTTGAGTTATTGAAAAAAACTAAACCACAATTTTTAAACATCTTAATCATACCAATAATTTACATTGCATCAACAGAGCTTGGGCATCATTGGAAACATTTGCTCTTATTTCAGCAAGTTTGGAATTAAATCTTCCACATCCTCATCAGACCTGTTGAAAAATCACACTGACTGAAAGTAAACTCCCCAGAAAGATTACAATGCCTTGGACTTCACACAAAGATTAATCTCTTTTTTTTTTTTAATCCATGTGCTCCAAATGACATGATTGTTGTAAAATTCACCAAATAACAGGCCTATACATATCCTCAGGTGCTTTTTGAATCAAGGCAATATTTTTGCCTCTTGTGGTAATTAATTTTTTCCAGCAGTGATCAGTGTCAGGTTTAAGTCCCACTGTAAAAACTTTTTTTTTTAAATAAAACCAAGAAAGTAAAAAAAAAGAAAGTGGTGACTGTTTTACTAAGAACAGTTATGAGTAATAGGACTATAGAGTGCCTAATTGCAGTTTTGCTATTCACAGAATAGAGAAACAAAGTCCACCCACTTGCTGAGGATGAATGGGTTGATGCTGTAATAGAGACAGCTGCATGTGGCAAATCAAAATTTAAATTTCAGGATGCAGAGATTGCATCAGCAAGGTGGAGGGGAAACTGCTGTTGTGCAGGTCAGAGATTTTTCAGAGGCCCACTGGGTTCCTATGACCTGGTTTCCCACCAAGGTTGAGGACCTTCAATGAGAAATCCAAACTGAAGAAGCCTTACTGGTTTCCAAATATCACCTTTTAGGTCTCCCAGTGCAAGCAAAACCCGTGTGGGATGTCGTCAGTCAAGCCAGTGCTGAGCCAGTGTCCCTTAGCAGGAATCTGACTGGTAGGCAGGGAGAAGAATGAATAAGCTGCTTGCTGTATTGTCATCTTATAATCCACAGTGAAATTGGAGTTACCACAAACTAGATTGTTCATATGATGAGAGGATAATAGAAAAGGGCTTTTCCTGGCAACCCCATCAGACAAAGTTAAGCTTCATTTTGAAGGATGCAAAATCTGTATTTTAAGTCTGAAAAATAACTTTTTTTGGTGGCGCATTGTGGGACAGAAACACAGAGAAACGGAGGCTTCAAGGCCATACTGACAAGACACAAGGAAAATTAACAATAATATCTTCAAAGCACAAAAGACATACAGCCCATTTAATGCTCTTTCACACCAAGCTCAGCTGTCCTCAGTAGCAGTGCTGAGCTGAGCTGAAAGGTCACAGAGGCTGAGCTGAGCTGAAAGGTCATGGATGCAAAGCTGGTATTCTCAACCCCTGACTTTGGACAAGCCCAAGCCCTCTGGCCATCTTGTCTGAGAGAATATTCAATGCACCTAGGTTAGGCAATCATCAGTCAGTTAAATTAGATGCTCTGGACCATGGTTTGCAGGAATTCTTCTCATTCCCTACTTGCACAGCCTATATTCCTAATTAAGCTACAGTGAATATCAGCCAGAATAAGACTTCTTACTACTGGGCAATCACGAGCTGGGATTTATTCTTTTAGAGTTTCCTCTAAAGCCCAGAAAAATAAATGCTGCTCCTGAAGACAGCAGTGTATGACCCCAGGCACCCGAGCAGTTCTTTTGACTGCACTGAAATGGCTCATATGTGTGAACTCTGCCTTCAGCTGAAGTTAGAAAAATGCTTCACAATCAATAAAGTGTGACTGCTTCCTTTTTTCCAGATGATAGCATTCCTCAACATCCACAAGAAACACATATAAGTCAATCTATTAGTCCAAGAGAACATTGCACTGCTCCTGTAATGATTGATAGGATATTTGTTGGGTTTTATTTTTCTGATAAGATTGTATTTTTTGTCTTTGATACAGTTTTATAGTTCACTGATGAACTGGATATTGTCCTGGAATGAAAAGAGGTCCAGTTCTATTATTCCACACTCAGTTCATCTGGTTCATCCTAGTCATCACCTGTTTCTCTCCTATTATTGTCTTTCTTCCTGAGGATCTATTCTCTGCTTATATGCACAGCAAGTTTTCCTGGGGTGTTCACCAATGAGTAACTTTATTTACAGGAAAAGCAGCCAGACAGAGAGACTCATGTTGAGATCAGGCGTAGGCAAGATTTCTTGGCAGGAGCTTGGCATGGCTGCATCATACAAAAGCATGAGCTGCAGCAGAATATGTTTGTGTTTGAGGCACAAATATCTTTCAGTGAAAAATGAATCCCTGCTTTCCAGTGTACTTTAATAAACTACAAAACTAAGTGAAGCCAATTCAAGGTGATTATAAAGATAAAATGAAAACCAATGTCAAGATGGCATGTGGAGCATCCATTTGTGGTGCAAAGGGCTCCAAGAATCATTGCCATTTATTCTGTACAGCTCCCACGCTCTCTATAGAAAGAAAAATTTTAAAAATTCTTGGTGAAAGAATGACTGGCAGAAATTCTGACTGTTTGAAGTGCATGCTTTAAAGGAACAAGACCATGATGTACTCACCAAGCACATTCAGTTGCAGTCAAGTTCCTCTGTGCCAAATTGAAGCAATCAAGGAAAAATTTTGAATTGTCTTTAGGTTTGTGTCTGACATCACTCTGGATGGCTACAGGAAAAAAAATATTTGGGGTTTTATGTAACAGGGGAAAGCCAGGATGGAAATTCTGATTGTGATATCAACCTTGGAGAAAGAAACTCACTGTTCACTGCCCCTCAGAAAAAAAAACTGGTGGGCTCAGCCCAAGGACAAGCACTGCTAGCAAACATGCCCCCTCTTAAATGATTCAATCCAATTTATATTTAAAAACCCAAAACCAACCAACCAAACAAAAAAGTAGTTTCTATAGTTTTTTCTCATTTCTTGTGTCTTATAGGTTCTAATGTATCAAGCCAGTTGAAAATCAGGGTTAGAAATGTACACTTGCCCTGGAGACACCTGAGGCTTCTGTGCCAGCCCTTCTGAGGAACCCATCTGAGTCTGGTATAAACATGCAGGGAAACCAACCCTCCCTTTGGCTTGTTCAGAGGGTAATTTGATGGTATATAGTGGCTGATTGGAGAGGTTTAATATATTTATCATCAAAGTGGACTTTCAAACAGTTTTTTTATTTTTCTGATGTTTCTTCTCAGAGTTTCACTCAGCAGCTGAAAATCACATGCTATGTGGTCTCAAAGAGCTTATTATCATTCTTAACACTTAATTCTTAATCTAGTACTACATTGGCTAATATTTCTTCAGAGAAAAATTAAATCCCCTGATTTACTCAAATTTCAAGGGAAGATGAACAAATTAACATTTGGGCTTTCAATTAGTGGCTTGGGTAAGGCTGTAATGAGAACATATCAGTTTGCCATTTCCTTCCAAGCTGCAGGCAAATGAAATTATAAAGGAATGTTTCTTTACCATATTTTGAACCTTTTCAAAAAGCTATAGAAATTCCTTATGCTGTGAGATTTCTGTCACACAAAGTGGCTTTTATCTCAAGAAACTCAAGAAAATAAATTTTCCAGTCTTGCAAGAGCTGTGTGATCCAGAAGAGTACGGGTGAGTATTTATTTGCAAAATAGATGATGCTCCAGAGTCTCTAGTGAGCATCTGTATGCTGCTGGATGGAATCTAAGCTGCGTTTTTGTCTTCCCTGACGTGCAGAGATGGAATGCTGTGGCAGCTCAGTTTCCTACCCCATCACAAAAGTGTGGGACATGTCCAGCACAGCCAGAAATAGCAGCTAAAACTGGGCTGCAGTTTTTTTCTCTTTAAAGCCCAGCCACTAACAGTATAATTCACCAAGATCAGAATGCCAAGAAGGATGAGGTCTGAATTGATACTTTGCTCTGATTTTTGTTGGGACTGAGCAACCCTGTGAAGAGGCCAGTGAGACTGCTCACCTGGAGGAGATGTGGAAGTGTGCTGCTCTCTCCTCATGATAGACACACCAGTTCTGTGGCCTGGGCTCAAAACACATGCAAGAGGTTTTGGATACAAAGGTAAGAAACCCACCTTGGAAATAACTTGGGAAAGGAACACAAACTAAGGACTCTTAGCATCTTAACTCATATGGAAAGCAAATTATAAAGACATTTTCCTCTTCTTTCCCCTCCAGGAAATTTTATGACACAGCACTCATAGTGAGTGGGGAAATAGCCCACCGCAGAATTCTGCTTTTCCTATGGTCATTCTGAATGGCTGCAGATGTGAGTTTCTTTCTCCTTCAGACTGAAGAAGGACAATAAAGGTACATATATTCTATATGAGTTATTGCCATTAGACAGCTATAGAGGTTAGTAAAAAAGACATCCTAACAAAAAAAAAAAATAAAAGAGAGAAAAGCCTCAACCCTTCTCTAGTTCCTGTAAATAACCTTCAAGGGTTTTTATTTATATGGTAGGGAGATTAGCATGGATTTCAGGTTGCTGAACACCTGAGTCAAGCTAAGATTTGAAGAAATAAAGGATTTCAGTGACCTTCCTATCACCAGTTTTTCATAGTAGGTAATTTCAAGCATCTTCTTACCAGCTGTGTGGGGTTTTGAGACCACCCAGAGGTTTTGTGTAGACAATATAAAAGATTTATATTTTATAGATATATAGGTATGCAATATATGTATATAGATAGATACAGATATGTATATAGATATATACGTATGCAAATTGAACACATAAAGGTGTTATCAACCTAACTCTGGGTGATATCTGTGGAATAGGTGACTAAAAGCAAGGTACTGGGATACTTTGGTTTTACTCTTCATTCAATGCACATTTTTATTTGACTGTCAGGTTTAATAACCAAAGACAAGTGAAGCATAAAGATGTTTATGAAAACAAGCAGTCCCTGTAGGTTTTATGGAGCATTCTATGCAGAATTTTTTCATCAGCAAGAAAAGTCTAATAAAAATCAGCAACAGTGGAATGATTTCTTTCTCTTCCTCTTAATCAGCAGGCAAAAAAAGTCTGGAAGTAGAGTGGGGAGAGTTTTTTTCCTGACAAAATATTTTTCAGCTGTCAGACACAATGAGAACTGTCATTTATATACAGGTAATAATGTATAGACAGAATCATTGAACATTTCAAAGTTGAAAAATTTAGAGTGGAAGTAATGAGTTAGTCATATGGCTTTTCAAAAGCCTTCATTTTTTCAGTCTAGTTTATGCTTTCAGCTTTTAATATTAGGATCAAGATTACATCTCATTCTTTGAAAAATAAAATCTCTGCTCTCTGTGAGCTCGATAACAGGAATTATTTGGTAATGTTCTGTTGCCTATATTTTATTTTTGTTTTTTCATGCAGGAAATAAGAGTAGGTGACCACAATGGTCCTGCCAGGTTTTAAGTTTGAATAGAAATGACCAAATTTGACATTATAATGGATTTTTTTCTTTTTCACTTGAAAGGCAAAGAAATGCAAATTCAAACCCAGGACAGTGCAACATGTAATGACTGAGCAACTAACTCTCTTATACTATTAAAATGAGTTGGTTCCAGTTTTTGCACTTAATAAGCTTCTCACATAATAATTTACTTCTTCAAAACAAAAGAATACTTGCATTGAAAGAAACCACTGAAAAACAATCAGGCAGAGTTTTTATTAAATGGCATTGTGGCTCTCTATACAGTTTGAAGGTTTTTGGGTCTCAGGACTGAGAAATCTTGTCAGTCACTGGGACTGCTGGTTAGGACCCCAGGGACACTTGCAGGCTGAATTCTGTGTCAGCAGCAATGTCACCATAGCATGATGGCCAGAGTGGCTCTTAGTGAAGACATAACTCAAGAAGATGGTTTCTCAGTGCCTATTGGACATTATAGCCTTTATTCAGGATATTAAGATTAGACTAGAGTCTGCTTTTGTTCAGTGCAAATAGTTCAACAGCTGATAGATGCTCAAACCTTCCCTAAGAACTTTAGTGGGTAAAAGATTTCCAAGTAGTATCTTTAGCCAGATATATAGTCCCATGCAATGCTACAGGCCTGGGACAGAGTGTTTGCAAACCTGACTGGTGGAACCTGGGGCTGCCACTGGGCAGCAGCTGAACAGGAGTGTGCCCAGGTGGCCAGGGAGGCTGATGGCCCCTGGCTTGGATCAGAAGCAGGATGGCAGCAGAACCAGAGCAGTGAATGTCCCCCTGTACTCACCACTCATAAAATTACACTCAAATCCTGGTTTTGGTTTGGACCTCTCACTACAAAGAGAACACTGAGGTGCTGGAGAATGTCCAGAGAAGGATAACAGAGCTGGAGAAGGATCTGGAGCAAAAGTCTCATGAGGAGCAGCTGTGGGAGCTTGGGTGTTTAGCCTGGAGAAAAGGAAGCTCAGGAGGGACCTTATCACCCTCTACAGCCCTCTGAAAGGAGGCTGCAGCCAGGTGAGGGTTGGTCTCTTCTCCCAGGTAACTAGTTACAGGATGAGAGGAAATGGCCTCAGGTTGTACCAGGAGACACCAGCTGAGGGTGGGTACCAGGGTTGTACCAGTTGGATAGGAAAACTTCTTCTCCAAAAGGAGCCCCAAGGAAGTGGACAAGTCCCCGTGCCTGTAGGTAGATGTGTAGGTGTGATGCTTAGGGACATGCATGCAGGACATGGTTTGGAGGTGACCTTGGCAGTGCTGTGTTAGTGGTTGGACTCAATGATTTTAAAAGTCTTTTCCAACCTTAATGATTCCATGATTCCATGCAAGCACAATTGATCCAAACATTAAAAGATTAGAAATAACTCTGTGTTTATTGTTTCATACTAAAACCAGGGAGCACTGATCAGTCTTTCCAGAATGATTAATTGACTATTCAGTTCCTTAACTCATGCTACCTTGTAATCTATTCCTTACTCAAACCAGGAATGTGCTTTTTTTTGACTAATTACATCAAGCCACTTCCTTCAGCCGTGTAAAACTCCCACTGACTTCAGAGGTCAGGCACAACAAAGTTAGAAACACAGGATTTGGCTTCTGAAACACCACCTGCAGCTACAAGTGGGTGTCTAAATAATGTGGTACCTCAGACTAAAAACTGTCTCAGGAGCCCAAAGATTTTAACAGTTAAAGGGGAAGATTTGAGGATGTTTTGTACATTTACAGCTCATGCTATTATAAGTGAATTGAGAAGTCAGCTATGAAGGTTTAATACTCAATACAATAAAAAGGGACAATCCTAGTAAAGGTTCCAATATATTCCCTTTTCCTCCAGGATGCCTTTTTCTGTCAAACTTATATTGGCTTCTCAGTATATTCTGCAAATAGGGACTTGCAGAAGTACACTGGTAATGAGAAAAGGTGGAAAATAATATAAAGATGTGAAGAACAACTTTTAGAGTGTTTGTGTTGGTGAAGGATGAAATTAAAGCAATAAGTAGAACCAAAAAGAATTCAATAAAGGAAATGCAATCTGAACATGTCAGCTAGTGAGTCCGTTAAAGCAAGGGGAGGTACATTATTTTAAATAACAAATTCAGACATGTCTAACTTGTATATCATTGACAGCATCATTGCCAAATAAAATCTTTAAATTTCAACCTATTTTGTTGTCTTTTTCCAGAAACCTCCTGAATTAACTTTTACCATGAGAAGTAAGGACAAAGGTGAATACAAATAAGTAAATACCACAGTAGTCTTTCAAAAAATAGGAAAGTAACAGCCAGAGACAATGAGGTGCAAAGGTTCAAGTTTTGATTTGTACATTTTCCTTAGAAGGATAATGTCTCTGAATCAATACTTCTTGAAGTCTGAGGCACATTTGCAAAGGTGCATAGTCTGTTGCACACTTCACACCATCCTCCCAAGCTCTAGTGGAAACCACTGGAAAATGTGACAAACGTTGCAGAAGGGTTGACATTTCTTCTGACAAATACTGTCACTGGAAGATACACTGGCTGAAAGTAATGAATGTTTTAAATGTTGCTTGTTGTGTTATTTTGTTATTTTTTTTAAGGTTATAGTGATGGTAAAGGAGTTTATGGATTGTAATAAGCTTTTGATCAATATGCCTGTAAAATTGGCATTGGAAGAATTTAAGAATAGCCAAGGCTGTAAATAGTGCTGAGAATATTGATGTAGTAATGGATGAAGTGGTATTAATTGTAGACAAAATATAATCTTCTTTGCTGTCTAGGGACAGTTCCAGAAGAAGCAAGGAGACAAGCTGAAAGCAATACATGGCAAGAGTCTCCAAACCACAGGAAAATCCCTTCCCTATCTTTTCCTGTATAAAGCTGTGCAACTTCCCCTCCTACCCCCATCAAATGGTGCAAAACCTTCTGTTGCTTGATGGCGAAATACTCATTAGGATTTTTTGCATGGCCAGGTTTCTGCTGTTGGTTGTGGGACAATTTAAATGAATTTAAATGTCATCAATTTCATTGACTCCAATGGGTGCTCCATCCACAGCTCTGCCCAAGAGTGCTCCCACTGACCCTGAAAGCGTGGGTGTCAGGTTTTCTACCCTACAAAGCAAATTTCATTATCTTCAGCTGTTAAATGACTGTTTCCTGTCAGTCTGGGGTTATAACTTTGTGGACCAAAGCCTACTGGTCAGATGGGTCAGGGACTTGTATTTGAGGGTTCTTGTAAGATGTTGAAAATCCTCTAGAAAGCAGAGGCAGGGGGACTGGATGTTCAGCACATCTTTTTGAGTTACATGCCCAGTGCAGGGCTTCCTGCAGGTGCAGGGAAAGGATTTGATGATCTTTGCTGTCCTTTTTGTTATGATGTTCGCACATGAAAGAGAAGTGAGATTGTTTTCCCATGGACACTTAAGAGGCAGTAGGAACTAACAGCAGAAATCACTGTTCTATTAATAGGAACAAAAAAAAAAAAGAGAAGAACTTGGTATCCAGTGTGTAGAAATAGGTAGAAGAACCAAAAGTAACCCACATGGCAGAGAAAAACTTATGGGAGGAAAGATATGAATCATGCAGAGGGACTGAGGATAGAAAAAAAATTAAATTATACTTTTCTATAAGAAGTGTGATGTCATTCTATCTTAAAATATTTAAGAATAATTATATGCACTTGCAACTGCTACAGTTGCTGCAAGTTGCTGCAAAGTTACAAAGAGATGAGTCTGGAGATTATGTGGGTTTTAAGATATTATCCATATTGTAGTAATTTTGGAAATTCCTTACCAACAGTAGCTTTACAAGATGTCAAAATTACCTTTTCATGTCTGTTTACTTATTAGTTCTATTTCTTTGAAAATGTCACTCCACAAGAGATGTTTTTATGGTTTTTATATGTTGTCAGTGTGTTTCTACAACACAAACCACAGTACGAACCACTTTCATTGTACCCATCACACCAAGCTCCACAGAATTTACATAACAAACTCCAGCAGCAGCCCCATCACCACCCTGGTGCTCTACAGCCTCAGAAAAGCTCTTTAGTAGTTTGTGGGTTATCAACAGTAATTCAGACAGGATGAAATTTACTTCTTCGACATTGCAACATTTGATTCTCAGCATGTTTTTTTAACTGCAAATTTAGAATTTCTTTCTCACTACTCACTGAACAATAAGAGAACAAATAAAAAATTAAATAATAATAATAATAATAAAAACAAAATCAAAAAATCCACAAAAAAAAACTCTAACCAAACAAAACCAAGCAAAAACGCAAACAAAACAAACAAAAAAACCTACAAAAAAAACCCACAGAAAACCCTCCAGATAACAAATAAGCCAAACAAAACACAAGAAAGATAAACAAGACCCAAAAAAGCAGTTGAAGACTTGGTAAAACATGGGAAGGTTTTATCCACAATTTTCATGGAGCACTTGTCTCAGAGTTCGTGAGAAAAATCCAGCACAATAGATAAACAATTCTGGGATTGATAGACCCTTCTGCTTCCGCAAACACCTAAAGTTAATCTGATTTTAACTTTTGTTAACAGCTTACCGACTCCTGAAAAGTCTTCATCTCTAGAAGAGACCAAAACTACTTGAAATTGCTGTCCTATGCCTGTGAATATGTATTTTTCCCCCTTTCTTCTTCTTCAGGTGTCATAGGGGCACCTGAGGCTCCAGTCATCAGCAATATTTTCCAGTTATATTCCTGTTCTAAATGCTGACTGTAGACTTTAACCAAAACTACCTTCAGAGAGCACAGCTTTTTTCTGAAACAGGATGAGAATAGATGAGATATCTCAGTGGTTTGAGACAGCTCACCTAACCTTGCAGTGTATCTATAATTCAACACATTGCACAAGTTGAATTTTGACAAATAAAAATAAATAATGCATCTCCCTGAAAGCTCTGGGAAAAGGAAAAGTGTATAGAACAAGAAACAGCATGCTTATGGGAGAAAAACAACAAAACAAGTGAAAATAGGGAGAAAGATTATTCACTAAATGTAGGGAGATATGGAATAGTGTAACTTCAGAATCCTCAAAAATAATCTATTCATAGCCCATAAAATGGCTCAGTCCCTACTACATAAATATATTTTTATTTAAAAAATTGTTACTGAAAGTGAGAAATGTTGTATTTAGTGGAAATTTAATCTTTGCCCCTAGCTGGTGCAAAATTAACCCTAAAATTCCTACCAAAGTCTCTGAGCTAAGCTGATATTTTTCCAGTTTCCCAGCATGTTTCTGACCTTCAGTGGAAAGCTGAAAGTGCTAAATTCTTGCCATTAAACACCTGCTTAATTCCAGATTAATACCAGAAATAGATGCATTAGCTGAAAAAAACCCCACTCTTGATTGTTCAGAATTTTAAACTGCTGCTACTATACAAGAAATCAAGCTGGTTCTGCCTTTGTGGAACTCTATGACTAACTAGTTCACCTGTTTTCTAGGAAACCTCTCTGCATAATGGATGTGACTTTTAAACATTAATTACATATTCTATTACTTCTTATTATTTAGTTCTTAATGCAGGTGTACTTAAAAGGAAAATTAGCATCTGGTACCCAGCCTATGCAGCTTATAATTTAATGTGGATTGAATAGTTCGAGAACATCAGTCACCTTTTCCAGAAGCAGAGATATTTTTCATATATACTTTCCCAAATCAAAATAAAAAAGTGGTTAAGATTTGCATGTCTACAGTGTATAACAAGTTGGAAATAGCTCATTTCAAGAAAGTGAAAAGGATAAGGAAAAGCAAATTGTTTATTCATGAGGACTGATAAACTAGATCAGTAACCTGTAAATTAAAAAGACAGAACTAAGGAAGAAATACAACAGGAAAATATATTGCACAGGGGAGGGGAAAAGAAAACAGAGTAAAAAGACAAAGCAAACCAAGTGGAAAGAGCATATGGCAGGATGAAAATCACCTGAAGCAATACTAGAGGAAACTGTGGAACTCCTTGTGACAGAGGAGCTTTCAAGAGTGCTAGAATTTTGTCTTTGTTCCAAAGGAGACCTTAAAAATTAATAGTGGAAAGCTACACGGATAGGTCTTAAGGAAAGAAAAACAATACAAACCACTGGAAGTGGAGAGCAGCTTGCTGCAAAATTGCTGCAGGTCTGTCTGGTTACAATATGATTTTATATTGTGGGTCAGAAGAACCTAGAATATGTGACCACTAAACCTAGACTGAATGTGAAAGATAGAAAAGACAAATCTAGGTGGTGTATAACACAAACAGAACATTTTGGATGGATTTCAACTGATTTGAGCTCCATGTTTTAAATAAAGATTTTTTTAGCCTATGCAGGAGAACAGGAAGGTTCCCACCTTTTACCACAATAGGCAAGGTCAGAGGAACAGACAAGGAAAGGAAATTAACTTAACCTTTGTGGGGATTGCAGAGAGCCCCAATATCAGAAAGAGACACTGTATGTGCATAAGCAATAACTAAATGGTGCAATAGTTGTTCCTCCTGGTGGAAAACTCCATGAAATAAATTGGGGATACAAAATATAGAAAAAAAAAACCACAATGAGAGAAACATGTCTCAACAAAATAGAAAAGATTTGAAGCAGACAGGAATTCACTCTTTACACACCAGATGATTAAAATAAATCTCATTTTGGTGAGGCAGAATACCAACATTCCTTGTAGAATAGGCTCTATGTTGTATTTACAAGACAATGGCTGCAGAAATACTATTCTTTACACTGACTTGTGAAGACATGCATTTATGCTCACACATTCACTTTATCCAAACTGAGACTAAACTGAGGAAGAATCAGCCAGTGACCAACTCCTTCAATTTTGTGTCCAAGCTTAGTTGTTAGATGTGCACAATGAAGTGCAACCGCCTGTTCCTTCCCTCTGGCCACAGTGAATTATTAATTGCTGTTTATCTCTGAGTTTGTCACTCCTTGGAGAATTTCATTAAAGAAAACGACAAAGTGAAAATGAATACTTGAGATACCAAGTCCTCCACTCCAAAAATATTATTCAGGCACATCTGTTCACACAATAATGTAATTTCAAAGGCATTAATCCTTATATCAGAACAGTTTTATAGTTATGAATCTCCACAAAAATAGTAATTCATGTGTGTGAGATAAGGTTGATTAAGCCACAAAGAATGAACAGTTTAGGAACAAATTTCGAAAAAGCAAGAAATGAAACAAATTATCAGGTTTTTTAAAAGAAGTTCAACACTTCAAATCCTTTGACAGCTTTATATATGAAGAAAAATTTAGACAATTTCTTAGTTTTGGAACCCCACTTTTCCTTAGGTCTAAAAGCCAATGTCCTTAAAATATTGGCTCTGTTTAGAAACTCAGGCCCATTGTATGCAGAACTCCCTTCCCTTTATAATAACCTGATGTAATATTTCAAAAGGAACAGTCTTTCAGCACACATTATTTTCCAGTGTTGAATTCATGGTTATTTGTGCCTCTGTAAGAGGATTAACATGATGTAACAACACAAAGTGCAGAAATAATGAAATGCTATTTACTTGCCAAGCCATTACAGAATTATCTACTGCTCTCGAAGAAGTAAATATAATTTCTCATAAAGTTTTCCCAAAAGTAGCAGAGATGAGCAGCAGCTAAAATAAAATAGGATGATTCCTGTTTCAAAAATAGTTTCTTATTGCAAGAATGACAATAAACTGGAGCAGCTTATCTCTGATTTACACTTGACTGATGATACAGTCTGAAAGTACGAGGTATTTATTTTATTGTCATATAAAAGACAGAAAATGCCAGTTACTAAGGTCTCCAGTAAAACATTTCTCAAAAAACTTTATTATGAAAGAAGTTTGAAGAGCTGTCACTCACTTCCTTAAACTGCTAAGAAAAATTGAATAAGACACAGGACCAATTTTCCTGAGATTCTTCCAGACCAGAAACACAGTTGTTTTATTGAAATCCTGACATTGTTGAAATAGCCACATAAATTCTATGTTGAAATAATCCAAGGTTCACAGTACCATCATAACATCACATCATATCTTATGCACTTCAGCAAGAATTTTCCTTTCGCGGAGCCCTAGGAGATAGTTACTAATTGTATCTTACTCACTCTCTGGTCGTTTAAAGGCACACTTGCATCTGACTACTTAGATATGCTTATTCTAGTTTCAGCTTGGGCTGAGAGAAAGCTATTGTCATGGATGGCAGAAATGTCAGATCTATGCTCCTACTGTTTAAGAACCGCGTCTTCCAACATTATTACCTCACCTTCCTCAAAACTAATTGTTTGGAATTTTGCCCAAGTTAAAAAATATCAAATGAATGCATATCAGGAAATTATATTATCTTTTGACTCAGTTGCTCCAAAATAGCTGCAGGAACCCAGGTTAAAGCTTTGCAGTCAGGACCTATCAGCATGCACAGCCAATGTTCAGGGGTGCATGTTAGCGGGCAGCCATGTGATACCACCACATCTACCCTCACTTCTACTCCCTGACCCAGTGAACACTTGCCCCTGCCTGAAATCCTATTCTTCAAACGGCATCAACTCAAAAAAATGCAAAAAACCAGCTCCTGTTTTTGGGGGAAAAAGAGCAGAGACAAAATTCTCATTCCACTTAGAAAAATTTGTCATTTAGTTATTTTTGTTTTGTAAAGAGAAAAATGTAGAAACACAAAAAGAATAGATAGGGCTTTAAAGGTTCTCCAGAAATGCAGATAATCTCCTTCTCAAACTGAGCTAACTTCAAACTTTCAGCAGTGTAGGGCACTGCCCCACCGTTTCTGGAATGCATTGCTATCTCTGGTGTCACTAAGGATTTAGGAATAAAAAGCAGATCTGGGAGAAATATTCTTGCTCAAAACAACTATTTTCCCACCACTGCAAAAAACAACCTCAGAAACAGCTTCAGAAATGTCTCAGGTCCCATTTGCAATCCAGTTTGGTTCCTGTCTCCAGTATTTCTGCAGGCAAGTCTCTCCAGAGTCACACTTACAACCATTAATGCAATAATTGACCTCATCATTGTATTAATACCTACACTGCCTTCAGTTTAAACAGTATTTCTTTCACAGAACTGCCACTTATCACTCCTAAGGGCTGCACATCTCTCCTTAATGTATTTATAGAAGACAATAATGTAATCTTTTAATCTTTACATACTCATATTGGTAGGACAGATAAAGAAGGGCCTTGAGTCATAAAGCAGTTTAGCACGACCCCACCCCTGAAAGTATTTAGGGTCAGGCTGGATTGGGCTCAGAGCTGCTTGGTGTAGTGGGAAGTGTCCCTGCCCATGCAGCGGGGTTTGGACTGGGTCATATATTAGGTCCCTTCTGAACCAAACCATTCTAGGATTCTGTGACTGTATTAAATATCCACTAAAGGGCTCTATCTGAAGAAGAATGGTCTAGACTAATCTAACAATACGTGTAGAATTCATATGGGATACAAGTGAGGTTATTAAAGACACAACCCATAAGGGAAGACACTGAGAGGAGCAGACCCTGGATGTTTTCATGTGGGGAGAGATTTGTGCTTTGCTGCAGCAGAGCACATCTCCAGGGAGGTCTGAAAGGCTTGTGCTGCCTGTAGAGACAGAATATCTGCAAGAGACACACTTGAAACATTCTTTAAAATTAAACTGGTCCCCAAAGCTGAATGAATCCTTCTGTGTGGTTGTATAATGACCTCTGTTTTCATTCACCTTCAAACCAGCATGAATTCAACTGGAATGCAATGTTTTGTAGACCATACCAGGGGTTTAGTGATATTTCCCAGTGCGTTCACCCAGCTCTGTCAAATAAAACAGCCCCTGGAGTGTAAAGATAGAGGATTACCTGTAAGGAGAGCCACGTGAAACAGCCCTCAAGGAGAGGGCAGTCAGCATTTTAAAACATATGTAGAAGATCCTGGTTTATGAGAAATTCTGATGAATTTCAGACCAGGGAGCTGATCAAAGTATGTTCACTACTCAAACACAGGGGAAATCAAGCAATATGCCATGAAAGGACAGAGGACTTGTAACATTGCAGGGTTAGTATGGGAGTTTTCTTGGACCAAAAAATATTGAAGGAGCCACATGAGAGTTTCAGAGGTTGAGGCATATGGAGGAGGGAAGATGAAGAATTGAGAAGCTAACAAGAATTTCAATGACACAGTGATGTCTTTTTACTTAGTCTGATTACAAAACTTATAAAAGAATAAATAAAGCAAAAATATAATGTATTGACTAAGCTAAAAGAACGACAAAAAATGTTTAAGATCAGTCATTCTGATATGTTACAGAATGTTGGAGCGAATAATAATGTAAAAGAAGCCACTATTCAATAGATTTAGATTTCCCTCTGAGAATTCAGTTGCCAAAATTGACTGACCTCTGAAGTGACCCAAATATGCAACAATCAACCCTTGGTTTTATGGTCTGTCATTTCTGAACAAGAGTGCCATGGGAGACTAGTCAATGAGCAGAGACACAAAATACCCAATATCAATTACTCATTTTAGAGAAAGCCCACCAGAGACATAAGTCAACTTTTAGCTATGGATGACTGTGAGAATTTAAGATTATAAGTGTTTTACCTCCCTGTTCTGAACTTTGCTGCAGGTTAGAGCAGTAAGCTCTGGACTAGATTCTCTATTTAATATACTGATGGAGGATTGACTTTTTGTCTGTGTGTGTATGACAGAAATGAGCTAAAATAGTCTGTAACTAATGAATAAAAGCAATTAATCATAGCCAGGAAAGGAGCAAATTACCACAAAAAGAACCATCCTTGGAAGGGCAGGAGAGATTTTACTTTTTAATTTGATCTCAGCACCATCTTGAAAATGAATAATGCTTTTCTTATCACTTATGTAATGCTTTCTTATCAGCGGAGCAAAGGCAACATCCAAATGGAAACAGATTTTGTATTTCCAAGTTCTTCAATGTAAATCAAGAGAAACAGATTAATTTTCAGCATTCCTGTTCATTGAGCTGCTCAGTGGAACACAGAAGTTGAGCACTTCATTCTCCAGTGCACAGAACAACATCCTGTTGGCTGGATTTGGCTGGAATTTCAGGACAACTAATGATGCTTGTAAGACTCAGCAGCAAGAGTTATAGCACCAAAACACTCTATAAAACCAAATACCATGTCTATCTTCAAAAAGAAGAGCTGCAAAGAATGTATTGATTAGCCAACTGTTCCTTAGTAAGGAAACAAGGAACATGTAACACAGAGTTGTTAAGTATAATCTTTATTTATTCTATTAAAAAAAAAAATCCTTTGTATAACAGGATGATCCATCTTTGTAGATGGAAAGACGAAGTACGAACCACATATCTAGGTTTTACAAGTCTATTAATTTTGCCTTAGGGCAGACTCTCAGTGTTCTAAATGAAAATGCTAAAAAAGAGTTTGGCTACTCATTTCCAGAGGGTTATTCAGTGGATTCACTGACAGAGTGGAAAGGTTTATCAAGCAGGGCTCTCCAGAAGTCTGCATAATTCTTCACTTTATAATCTCAATGATGAATGTTCAGTAAGCCCTTTAAAAATGCAGATAATGCAAAGCTAGAAATGACTGTCGATACGCTGTAGGAGGGGATAACAAGTTAATAATGACCATGACAAATGCAATGGTCCAAAACTAGGATGAAATTCAGGGTATGTGAAATTCATCAAGTGCAAGGATCTAAAGATAAAAAAAAGTGGTAGGCTGGGCAGGGTGGGGAACAACAGATTGTATTATTCATATATACAGCAGATAGGACAAAGAATATTCAGACATCAGAAAAACTTGCTAATTACAATTCTGACTTCCAAGGATTTTCAACTCACAGTGGAAGAGAAAGAAACTCTGAAAGAAACACATAGTTTCCACACTGAAGGTAATTTTAGAAGTTAGGCACACTTCTGTGGAGGATGATATTGTTGATCCTGTCTTTAAGCAGAGAATAGATTAAATGAGCTTCACATGTAATTTTTAACCATGTTAACTATAGTTTAAACTGTCAACTGTGAATATCCTGTTTGCCAGAAAATGGTCTGCTCGTAAATAATACTCAGTTCTTTGATGGACAGCTGGGAATTAAGTAAAACATCATTTATTGAGGTAAGAATAGTGTGCAGTTCTCATTCTCCCAACATTTTGGGAATGATTGCAAAGCCATAAAAACATCAAGACCACTGTGGATGCAGAGCCTGTCAGCTGCCTCATGATAACCTCTCTCAGGAACTCTCATGCAAAGTAGTGTTTGAGCATGTTTTGAATCATAGAATCATAAACTCCTTAGGGTAGAAGAGACTCTTAAGACCACCAGGTCCAACCATAAACTTTGAGAAGCAAGTTATGCCAGATTTCTCTGTATTCTTCAAGAGTAAAAGTGTGCAAGTGGACAAGTTCCATGGACCAGCTGATAGTTTTTAAGTGCACAACCTACCTTATCTCACAGTAATTTATTCATGTAGCCATACCCCTGTGCTCCATTGGAGATGCAAGGCAATGAATTCTAGACTCACACAGAGTAAATAATTGATTTGAATTGTAATGCCATACAGAACTCTTTATCATGCACCTGGACAAGTATCAGAGACTGCACAGAAATGTACAGCAGAGGCACACAGCTATTCTAGCAGGCCTACATGTGGGTCACCCTGTTTGGAGGTCACAGGCTCATTTCCTATGCAGTGGTATTGCACAGTTACCTGAAAGCTTGTTCAAAATAGGTATTTTTCTTTCTTAAAAAACAAACAAGCAACCAACCAATCAACCAAAAAAAAAAAAAAAAAGTAGTGACCAGATGCTCTGCACACATCAGAAAAATAATTTAACAGCACTCCGTGGTCATGGCAGGAGATGCTGCCAGGTCACATCTCAGGTCACTCTTCTAGCTAATTTTTTTCCATCACTGATTCTGTTCTTCCTTTGGAAATTCTGTGCTTCCATCTCACTTGAATATTTTCAAATAATTTATCACAATTTGTCCAATACATCCTTTTCCCAGTTTAAGTGGCTTCCTTGGTGACAAAGGATATTTTCATACACTTCGTTGTTTTGTGTATTGAATGTATCAGAAGGAATTTTATGTAATGATGGTGAAAAACTTCACATGAGATTCAAAAACTAATTTCTGATGTTTACAGGCTAATAATATTCACTCAGATCATAAAATTCATTCAAATTAAGTAACAAAAAACCCTTAAAATCTGTGAGACTACTTGTTCAATAAGGTATCACTCTGATTATCATAAAAGTATTTGAGTCATCCATATGATACATTGCTCTGCTATAGATTGAATGTATATATACACAACCTTAAAAAAGCTCCTGAGAAATTTAACAAGTATGTTTTCCAATTTTTTTAAAAGGCTCTTTGATTGCAAAGAAGAGGCCTTCAGAACGATAAGGATTCAATGCAGAACTGACATTCTGCCTAGAAAGCAGCCAGGCTTTCATATGCAAATTCTCCAGAGTGTTTTGATTTTTACTTCTAAAAAGTGTATTGTTCTGTGTATAGGATGAATATTTTTGGAACAATTGCATAATGTTAAATTTTGCCCTTGGTGAATTCTTCTTTGGTTGCCTGAAAAAACTATTGCTTCACTTTAGATTTCCTGAAATGACAGATTCATAAGTGCCCAAAGGCTTTTCTACATTAACTAGTTAATATGAGATGTCATCATGATTAATGAATGAGGGCTCTTTTTAAAAAGCAATACTTTCAGTACCAGTTTTCATGACATGAGCCTGAAATGACAGCACTTAGTTGCATAAGAAGTAGAAGAAAAAAACTTCAAAATTTTTCAGGTAAACCTGAAAAAAACCTCAACAATGAGAAAAATGCCAGCATAAGTGGATTACATTGAGATATGCTTGTTAAAGAGTAATTACTTATATTATATTAAAAATGTTTGGAAAAAGTTGGTGAATATTTTGAGGACAGGTGAACTGAAAACAAGGCAAAGATGCACTTTTAGCTATAATTATCACCCATTTATATTTAAAGATGAATAGAGAAATCCAGAAAGCAAATGTCCATGGAGGTTGCTATACTGGAAGGTACTAATGGCTGACATCAGAAGAGTCTGAGATCTGAGCCTCAGATGGAAAAAACAGGCTAAAGGCTAACTACAGAACAAGCTACTAACAGAACAAGCATTCAGCCCACTCTGTTGTTAGAAGCAGATGTGGACAGGAGGGCCAGATGTGGAAGAAAATATACCTGCAAAAAAAAAGAGGCAGTTGAACCAGGGGTAGTAATAAAGACTTCAACAGTATTGAGAACAGGAACTGGGCTGGTGGATTGGAGGCAGCAAGTCAGTAAAGGAGAGCTGTCACTGTGGGCAGAGGTGGATTCAGTGGAGGAGGACAGTCAGACATGCCTGGTGTCCCCCCACACCCAGAGAGGTTGTGCAGCAGCTCTGCTTTGCATGCCAGGTAGAGGCTGAGCTGTTGCAGTTTCTTCCATTCACCTGCCACAATCCCCTTTACACACACAGCCTGCAACAAACGCAGAGACACCACAAAGGATATGCCAAATTCTAATTTCTGTCTTCTCAACACCTATCATAAATTGCTTTACGACATCTTTTAGTTTCAGTCCAACCACTGGGGCCGTGTAGGGGAACAGAGGATATGACTGCCTGACAGTCTTTCCTTGAACTGTTCACTCAAAGACTCTTTGCCTTGCATGGCTTTCCATCATTCTGAAGCAAGGTAATGTTCTCTGCAAAGTCATCCTGCTGAAGAACAGGACAAGAGAATGAGGAGTTACATGAGAATAATAATCAGAATTTCTAGAACTAAACTCGACACTCTCTGTTACCCCAGTTCTCTCCTCTCTGGTTACCCACTTCTATAAAAATTGATGGAATTCTGTTCCATTTGAGCCACCAAATCAGGATGAAATCAGCCACTGGTTTTAACATGTTCTTGAGAAGAGGACGGATTGTTTCTCTAGGTGACTACAAGAGCAAGCTCAACAGTAGTGACTTTGGGGTGTGAGAATAATTCTGGACAATTCAGCTTCTTCCTCTGTCAGAACCCAGGGCATCTCTTTGGCTGCCCTGGAAGCTCAGGAGACCCTGACCAGACAGTCTGGGAACTGAGCAAAGGAAATTTGAGTTTTACCCTAGAGCACTTTAACATCCTGCACCCGTCCAGGAGGGTGAACAGGGNTTTCCTAAAATGTAGGAAACTATTACTTCCAAGAAATGTTCTCAAAATAACATCAGCCAAAACTCTTTTATTCCTTGGTGGTTTTGGGGGTTGCTTTTTTTGTTTGGTTGGGTTGGGGTTGTTTTTTTTTTTTGGGGGGGGGGGGTTTTTTGGGGTTTGTTGGGGTTTTTTTTTTTGTGACAGGAGCCGCTTTTTCTTGCTTTCTTTGAGGTGTCATCACTATGTGCTGCACTGGTTCTCCCTTCATTCTCACTGTCATCTTCCCTATTTGGGATCTGTTACTGCAGACTGTGCTTTCCCTCTCTCCACCAGTGTCCTCTCCTGCTCCTCAAGATCTTTGAATCCACGTGACACCTACTTGTGTCACAGCATCACTTTGCTAGTGGCAGAGAATAAAAAAGTGTCTTATTATCATGGGAAAAGCCAGCACTTCTCCTGTTCTGTACTAAAACATTTTGTGGGAGGGAAAAATGGCAGTTTCTGCAGTGCTCACTTTTCCCCAGCACACCACAGCTCCCTCTGGGACCACAAGAAAAGAAAGTTAAAGAGAAGATATTCAGCCTGACTCTGGAATGTTTACGCTTTTCAGCAGCAATTTGCATAGGAAAAGCATTACCAAAAGGATAATGACACTGACGTTGAAGTTACTTTAACTATGCAACACAAGATTTCCTAGAAATGGGGAATGATGGTTTTTAAAATGGCCCAGAACTTTTCATGATTTCCAAAGGCATTGCAAATCATCCTGATTGGAATAAGAACAAGTTTCCAAATGTCAGAATTTCCTACAAAACAGTAATTTGGTTAAATTGAGCTATTACTAACATCCTCACTCACAAGAGCTTAGAAAATCCAGTTGTTTCTGGTGTCACTCATTCAGGAAAATGGCAAGGAGATTTCCCTGTTTGATGGTTTTGTCCACAAAAAATGGATGCAATAACTTTACAAGTAAAAGTTAAAGTTTTAAAAAGGGTTCCAGAACACCATTTAATAGCAATACATGCTATGTACATGCTGCTTAGTCACCTAAATCAGAAAAAGATAAAAAAAAATCTGATTATAATGATTACTGAAATTAAAGGCCAACAGAGATTGAGGTGAATGAATTGCCACCTTTCTGCAGAAATAAACTCCTTGGAAAACATAATAAGCAATCATGGCTCTGTAAGAGTGCTTATTCATACACCTGCATAATATATTTATGGCAGGTTTTAAAATACAAAGTTCTAGTTTGTACCTATACTGCCTGAGCTGCATGATTAAGTTTTTTTCCCTGGATTTCAAAAATGCATGTGTGAGTGGGAAGGCAGCAAAGAAAGTGTAAAGGCTACTTGTATGCCATGTTTAAATTCAGATATTTGTAGACATGACTCTGCTCAAAGAAGTCAGCTTAAATCCCATGCAATGTGGGTTTTGACTTGTGCCCATGAAAGAGGGGCTTTGGCTCCTTTTCAGACACGCAACAGTGAGACTGTGCTCAACAGTTCAGCAGTGCTGCCTGCTGTGATCTCAGGTTCCTGGCCCAGGGCAGAGTTTGGTGCTCTCTCTGCTTTTTAATGCCCACGGGGGTGGGATGGCAGAGCAGGGCATGGCTGGAGCAGCAGGAAGAGCCACTTTGCCTACCTGGGTTCATCAGGAGCCACAGGGCCTTGGCTCAGCACAGCAGAGCAGCCCTGGGCTGTGTGTACACAGGTAAGGTGACACACCTGCCTCCTGGGTGAGGAGCAGATGGGCCAAATCCAGCTCTCTCCCTATGGCCTCTTCTCTTGTTAATAGAGAGGACTGGAAAACAAATTGAGTAAATTACTGATTTGTTTTCCTTGATGGGAAATGACTGAAAAAGCAGCTTTATGGAGACACTTGGGAAGAGATAGTCTGATTTAATTCTGGACATCAATCACCAGATGCTGAGGTTTACAAACCAAGATGCTGTTTTGTTGGGGAATTCTCCGCTTGCCAAGAGCTGCAGCCCTGGAACTGCAGCCAAGGCCACTATTAAATTTGACTTTTTGTCCTTGTGCCCTTGACCTAAAGCAGGAATAAAGCTGCTGCTTTAAAGCTGGTTATACTGGTTGCCATTAGGATGATGGTGTGCCCTTTCATCCCTTGGAAAGATGCTCTGAAGGTCCAGAGGGCACCCATGCCTTGCTGGGGTTTGGCTGCTGGGGCTGGGGCCAGCTTGGGGCCACTGCAGCCTGTAAACAGGGTCTGTCCTGGTTCCCAGCACATGCAATCCCTCACAGTGTAAAGCAAGATGCTCTGCACATTTATGTAACTACATAGACTTATTTTCTGCCTTGCTCTGCAGTGCAGCAGTAACCACACTGCCCATTAAGTTGTGTTTACCCTCAGAAAGCTCGGAGGCTTAGACAATACAAAAGAACACAAAAGATAATCAAGGCAGGCTCAGAGCAATAGCCAGAGACACATCCACACTTACAATGAACAACACAGTGCTGCATGACAAAAGAGGATTGTATTCCTACCTTCACCTCTGTGAACAGTCTTGTTCCAGTGAAGGACAAGAAATAGCCCTGGCAACTTGCCGTGGTCTAGTTCTCAAGAAAACTTGTGTAGAAAATTGTCTCATCTAAGGAGTGGCCTTAGTGGTGTTGCCTTCACTACAGATCTATTTTGTTCATTGCTGATACTTTTATACACTGAGAGAAAAAATTCTGAGTAAAGTCAATCCTGTTGTTCAGCCATAAGTTCCCTAACACACATGTCCATCCTAATGAGTGTTTTACCGCTAGACATCAATTATTTCTGCTTCTTTCTCATGAGAGAGCACCCAGTGTTTGAAATCATGTTTCTTTTCCCAGTGCTTGTCATTCTCATTTAGTCTAGAGGAGCTGAAAAATAAGTAGTCAATTCCCACTTCCTTCTTTTGCAGAATTACAGTAATAACCTAGAATTACTGTTCGACATCCAATCTTTTTCAGCAGATGGCTTTCAGCAAATAAATGTACTCAGCTTGCAAGCTTTGTCCTGAAGTACAAAAGCTATCCACATTGCATCAGGATTTTAAATTTTCATTTTCCTATTGTGATCTATATTTTGTTCATGAACCAAAACATGAGATGAGAAGTTAACTCTTATTTATTCAAATTTACATTATGTGTCTCAGGTGCAGATTTTCAAAGTAGGAGGTAGAAGCAGAAGAGTGTGAATGGGTCAAACTCAGCCCCAGCTTTTACAGCACCTGCTCTTTAGTGCTATAATTAGTTAAGAAACAATAATCAGCTTCCCTTTACTTCACCCCACTTTATACTAAGGATCTGTCCACCTCAGAGAAACACAAAGTGTTTTAGGAGCTTTTCTAGGGGTAAAAGGTAAGCCAAATGCCTCCCAAAACACAAAGAAATGAACTGAGGAAGGATTTTTTTTTTTTTTTATGTCCACCACATGAGACTAATATATCAAAACCAAACCACACCAACCAACCAAAAAAATATCACCCAAGACCATGGGATGGTACTTGTAAGATTTCTATGGCATTGGCTAAAAAGCCCAGTACAATTTAGTGGCTGGCAGCTAAAAATTAAGTTTGAAAAACTCAAGGCAGAATTGAGGATTTGAGATTTTCAAGTGGGGTTAATTACCAATTAAAAAAAAAAATCCACACAGGACTTGGAAATTCTCCATCCCCTCAACTGGCTTTCATTTCTGGTCTCTTTACATTGCTAAAACATCCAGGTAGTTCCTTCCTTACAAATGAGTCCCCAAAGACTTTTCTATCATGTTGCTTACCACCACAATAACAAGTGGGATTTATCCAGATTCCTGCTCAGATTTCTGGGGTTTTTTTTAACCCAGATTGCAGTAAAGTCTCAAACCTCTTGAACATCCACTCCTCTCACCACCATCCCCAGGCTCTCTTTCATTTCCTAGGACCACCTACAAAATCACTTACTCTCTCCTTAGCCTTGTGAACACCCACTCATTTGGCAAAACATCCAAACACATATTTACCTTGACAGTCATTTCTTTTCCCTCTCAGATCTTCTTTATTCAACCCCTCATTTGTCCCAGCTGAGCAGATGCACAGTCTTGCTGGTAAGTTTTCTCCCTCTTCCGCTCCAATTTTGTCCTTTCTGTCCCATGATCTTCTCTGTGGCTTTTTTATTTCCTAAGTTCTGCCTCCAGGGAGCCTACGCTACCACTTTGAGAACTACAGGAGATGCTCCTTAATTTCCAGCAAAAGTTCTTGTTAGAGGACAGAGAAACTGTGAAGACAGAAAATCCTATTTTTTGATGGTAATGTGAATAACTGTACAGGGTTCCTCTTAAAATGTCTACAAGCTCTTGACCAGAGCTAAACAAGAATGTGTATACAACATTAGTACAGGAGAAAATACCTTATGTGAAATTTTGCATTGTGGTGGCAAAATTTTCCCTTTTAGGAAAGAAAGGTAATGAGTATTGAAATTCAGAGTGACAAAAAGAATTGTTCTCTGTAGCTGATTTGACTTCATTTTTAATTTATTATGGAAGTATTTTGGTCCTTGTATATCCCAATACCACAAGACTTTCTCATTTCACTGTATCTAATAGCAATTATACTTTTATTGGATATATGTTTTCAGCATACCATACTTGAATACATGACACACACACAGAGCCTATGCTGCAGCTGCAGAGGTGTGAGTTTGTTGAGCTGGACAAAAGCAGAAGCCAAGTCTCAGGCTCCCAAAGGGCTCTGAGCTGCAGACAAGCTCCTTTCTTGCTGAAAAACTGTCCAGGCTGTGCCACATTGATGAGTGTGCACATGCACAGCTCAGAGAGACAAAATCACAAGTTGCTCTATTCAAGTAAGGTTTTCCATTTGTTTTTAGCAAGAGTACAAAGAGGTGATATATATGTACCCGAGAGACCTTTTAGTGCAAGGTTTTGCAGACTGAGGTCATGATTTAGAAGGGAGGGAGTAGGCTTAAGGCAGCCAGTAACCTAAACATTTAAGGATATGATCAAATGAAGTTTACATAGCAATGCCCTGGGTTTAAATGGCTCTGTACATGGAAGGTCCTGTAACCCCAGTATGGACATACACTGGGGTGGTTTCTGTGTTCCTCATTAGACCTGCTCTCATTTTCAGCTCAGAGCTCTCCAATGCTGCTCTAGCTTCCTCCAGCCAGATCAAAGGGCCAAACTGCAACTGAAGGTAAGAATGGCTCAGGGCTACTCTGGGCATATTTCTCACCCTCTCATCTCACCTGTCCTTCTGGCACTCAGAGAAGAAGAAAGGACCTCCTTGACCTGTGCAAACATCAGATACCTTCTCTGCAGAGAAGAAAGCATCTGGCTTTCCCAGATGATCCACTCATCACACTTAGATCTAGAATTGGTTGTGCAGAAGACACTTGAGGTTCAAAAATATTGTTATACACAAAGCAGATTTCACATGAAATTATCACATACTAATTCACATGCTAATTATCTCATGGCAATTCAGGTGTAAAGATGGACAACTTTGGTGGGCATAGATGTGATACAACTCCCTGGGCACCAAAGCTCACTGGGTATGACCTGGCCCTGCTCTGGAAGTAACTGAGCTGAGACAGAGCTGAGCCAGTATTATGGTCCTAAAGATAGCAAACACCCACTGTTCACATGGCGATATATCCCACAGAAGTTGTGCAAACAACACTGATGGACTGATGGAGTCTCCTCTCGATTTAGCTGGAACAAACTCTCTTCTCTTTTCCATGTTCTTCTTTAGAAGTTCAAACAAACCATGAGACCACAGCAGGCATCTCTTGAGGTGTAATATCAAAGTGAATTCTCAGGGATATATTTTTAAGAGATATGTGAACTCTTTTCTGAAGAGCTATTGGTTTACAGAACTTCTGTCGGGGTAATGTTCTTGCAAGAAGAATAGAAACTCTGTGGATTAATAGAAAAATAGTTTTTAATAGAAAGAGAGCTCACCAGCAGAACTGTGAGGACCTGACAAAGGACCCCTCTTGTCTCCATGTCTTTTTCTTTCTTCTGAGAAGATAAAAACAATTCTTAAGAGTAGAAGGGGGAGGGGAGACTCCACAACTAAGTCATCAGCAGCCAGTATCCTTTTATCCAATGCTGTAATCTTTCTCCCATCACCCCTCACACAAGAGCACTCACAGTGACCAATTCCTTCCACATAACACTCTTCCAACACGGGGAAGCACGTACAGAACCTGGAGTCAATGGAAAGTAATCTAGATCAAGTGATTACTAACAGTAACGGGAATCCAAGTGATTTTCCTCAGACCTCACAGTCACAGAGGGAGCAGCACAGCAGACAGGCACTGCTGCAGGAGAGAAACAGCCCCATGGGAGAGGCACCTTCTAGGGCAAGGGAGCCAAGGGGAATCCATGGTGCTGCACTTTGCATCATTCCTGCCCTCACAGCAGTGCTGCAGCTGGATGCTGGAGGGGAGGGAGAGCTGTTTCCAGCCCATTCATCCACCTCCTAGGTGTATCCCTATCTGCTGCAATGTTTGCAAAACATTAAAAATGGTTTAGAAACATGTAAGAAAAACTGAGGTGGGGAGATAGGTGTGTCTTGAGATAATCAATAAACATTTTAAAAAAATAAAAGCCCAGAGTATCTGAAAGACTTCTAGCAGGTGCTCACAGTTTAAAGCAGATAATGAGAATTGCATTCTAGTTGGATGGTTTTAAAGCAAAAAAATGAAAAGGAACTGATAGATCTAATTGACTAATTTTTTTTTTTCATAGCTCTCCCTACTTTTGTCTGAAGAAAGTGGAATGACCAGTACTGCTCCTTTCCACTTATATTTCTAGAGAAAATGGACATGTTTCCAAACTTCAGATTGAAATATTATGGCAGGAACTCAATCTGCACAGTGAGGATGGAGAGAGAGAACATGTCTGGGAGGAGAGAACCAAGCCTTTCTATCAGTTATTCAGGTCCCAGTTCCCCCATGCTCAGTGATCATTTTCTGAGACAGCAGTTCAGTCCCCAGTGTGCTAACTGTAAAAGTTAGGAAGTCATCCTCATTTTGCAGACCATTAAGTTTTGAGCTTCAGTGCTACACGAAGCCAGATTTCTAGTTTTACTTGCTACAGGTGTGCAGGTTGTCTTTACAGAAGTTTGCAGAAGCAAACATTGATTAATGAGACATGGCAGTAGTCAATGAAAGCAACAAATGGGTGGACTCAGGAGGACTGACTCTTGAGAACCAATTAATGTGTGGACATGCCATCTGGGCTAGCAGCACGCAGGGTAGTTCACTACCTGCTGCCTCTGCTGGCACTGCACCAAGAAGAATCAGAGCATCTGTCAGTCCCCAGGATCTGTAACAGAAAACTACAGCACAGAGAGCTTCAAAACATGCCTTGAACATCAAAACTCTCTGGTAAATCCCTAGAAGACAAAGGCTAGAGATAGTGTGGAAAAAAAACTGTATTAAAAATAAAATATTGAATTGTTTCCTATGCAAAAGAAAGTTTCATGTACATGGCCCTTTCTCTGATCCTCTTCGACTGCAGATGTAAATCTTTTCTCAAAATTTCTTTTGATTACCTTAATTGACATCAAAATCATGTGTTTTCTCTGTGACTATCTTAAAGTAAAACTTCAGATTTTCAGCTATGGGCTTCACTATTCTCTCCTCTTTCCCTCAGTTCATTTTAATAAGGTCAAGATTCTTTCCAAAGAGGGGCTGAATCAATTAGGAAAAATTATAGTATGAGCAAGTCATATCTCACTTAACTGCATATCATTGGCCTTCAAAGTTTTCTCTATTAAAAAAAAAAAATCTCTAGCACTGCTGGTTATTTAGTCAAAGTGCAGGGAGGAATGTCACTATTCTGCCTCCCTTTTCTTGCTGACAGAAACACAGTCTAGATAGGAGCTTCTGCCGGGAGTTGACACCATCACTCTTAAAAGGGGAAAATTGATTTTGCAATCTCACAGTGAATCACACAGAAGCAGCAAGCTAACCAGGGCTACCCTGGGGTCTTGTTCCCAGCAGAAACCATTATTGCTTTCGGTTGACAGGTTTTTGTGGGATGGGAAGTGAAATATCAGGAATCAGTGTCAAAAATTAGGATTTTAGTGCTTAATCACTATAATCTTCATTTCAGAAGAGATAATTTGACTTTCACTTAAAGACAGCTGTATTGCAAAAAAGCAGACTATTCAGAACTCTGTGAATAAATTAGAAAATAAATTAACCAAATTACCATGTTTATTCTTCTTTCTCCCATGCTTCATCACTTTGACCTCACTTTCTGAATTATCAGACTTAACATCAGCATATAAATATAAACTTAACAAAAATCGACTTGGCACTGCAAGCTGTGTCTACATCTAAGATGAATGGGCTAACTGTTATGAAGGGTTTTTTTGCAGGTCCTCCATGAGAATTTCTCAGGGCCTGATCCAAATTATTGGATCACTCTAAATGATTAGAAAATACTCTGTTAGCTACAATAGGCATTTGACTGGGTTATCAATGAGGAAGAAAGGCTGTATGTTTGAATTAAAGACATAATCAGTGTCTCCAATATTTGCTTCAGAGAATGAATCATAGAAAACATAGCTTTCAGCTGGGGTGTTTATGTCTGTCTTATGCATCAGCAGGCTTGATCATAGTGGAACTTTAATGAGACATTTGTGTAGAGCAGTTGAAGTTGTCTAATTACAGACTTTTCTAGGAGCATCTTCTGTTCCCAGTGGGACCTGGACTATTTCCAGAGTAGTCTGGCTGGAAAGAAAGGATTACTTTACCTGTCTCCATTACTGAAAGCTAACATGACTGAAGGCAGTGCCCCTTTGTACTTGCCAAGAAAACTCTCTCCTATTAGACATTATGCTCAGCTTAATGCTTTAATTGTTGGAAGTTTAGAAGGTGTTTGATTGAAGTTCAGTAATAAGAAGAGATGCACCTGATGGAAATTTGTGTGCTCACTGAAATTTAGAAAAAAAATTGCAAACTTCTGCTATTTTCAAGTAAGAAAGCTTGTAAGTTTTATCTGAGTAGATTCTGCCATTCCATGTCTTCACAAATAAAGATATCCTAGGGTGAAGAGACCATGGTGATGGAACTATCTTTCTTATTGACCAACTCACAAGCCACTGATTTTGTTGAGACTACTATCACTAGTCAAGAACCCACAAGGGAAGTTCCTCAGAAGAGAACTGAGTGTGGAGTCAGGTAGCTGAACTCTGAGTTGTATGTGGAAGATATGAGATGTCCTAAAATAGTATTCAAAATGTTCATCAACCCAAGATGGGTTTAGAAGGTGGAATGGTAGACCAAGATACGAATGCAAGTCAAATTCCAACAAATGCTGAGTGCCTGCTCTACAATGGCCCTTCTCCCATCAAAATGTCAAAATTACTCTGACAAGCCTAGGAAACTCTTTTGTGAAGAAGAAGAAGTGAGATCTTACTGCTTGCATCAGACATCTGTATTTTGTGAACTGATTGGAAAACATTCCAGGAGTTTTTTAGTGGGCACATATTTGCCCCCTGCTTTTATTGCTGTCTGAAATGTAAATGGGAAGAAACAGCAGCCTGTCATATGGAGGTCTCTGAGGAACAAGACACCCCAGCTTATCTCTGCTCTTAACTCTCTTACAGGCATCCCACAGGCTGGGAGTCTTTTCAGTTCTTTTCTTTTACAAAAGACTGTTATTCCAGTCTTTTGTAGAGGATGCTTCTTCTGGTGTCCAGGCTTTTCTATCCATTTTACCATTGGATAACTGCTGGAGTTTTGNGAGGAACAAGACACCCCAGCTTACCTCTGCTCTCAACTTCCTTATTATCAGGCATCCCACAGGCTGGGAGTCTTTTCAGTTCCTTTCTTTTACAAAAGACTGTTATTCCAGTCTTTTGCAGAGGATGCTTCTTCTGGTGTCCAGGCTTTTCTATCCATTTTACCATTGGATAACTGCTGGAGTTTTGGAAACAAATTCCAAACCTATTGTAAACTCCAGTAATTTCCTGGATCTCCATCTGAGGATGGAGATTTTACAGATGACTAAAACCAATCTTCTTGAGACCCTGTAAACAGCTGTCCTAAGTGAGCCCCTTTGAGCTCTCCTGGACCACAGGCTCCACCAGCACCTCCCTCAGAGTGGGACACCTCTTGGAGCTCACAAACCCCTCAGCTGACAATAGAAAGACCAGTGCTGATGACAAGGCTGATACCCCACAGGACATTCCTCAAGGTACAAGCCATGCCTGATGAGAAACACAGGGATTTGATGTATTTCACTGAACTTGAGATGAGTTTTTGATGATTTTGTGCACAAATAAAGAACAATACATCTCTGACTCTTGCACCCTTATCTTTATGTATCAGTATCCTTTGACTCTTACCCTCTCCCACCCCTGGTCTCAATGTAAATAATCACAAATTTATTCCAATCTAATTTTCCTATCCACGCTTCATCTATATAGAGTAACAGTGAACCTTGTCATCAAGGTCTGTTAAAGCTGTACTTTCATAAATTCTTATTAAAACCTATTTTTTGTCAATTAACTTGGTGGTGATCCTTTAAGTGGCCAAAACCACACATTTGCAACACAGGTCAAAATAACTTTTTTAGGTCAGTAAAATTCATGTCTAATATTGCCACTATGAATTAGAAGATAATCAGTCTAATCACTGACAGTGTTATTATGATCAGTTAATGATCTGCTAATTCTCATGACTCTCTTTCATTCAAAACCATGTAGAATGGTGTGACGGTAAAAAGACATGCAAATCCTAGCATTGGTATAGATTACACAACCATAACAATAAAAAACCTCTAAGCACCAATAGCTATTAGGGAGAAAAAAAAAAAAAAGAGAAAAGTAAAGAAAAATTAAAAAACCCCAAACAAAACCAACCAACCAAACAAACAGAAAACCAACCAAACAAAACAAACAAACAAATAAACCAAAAAAACCCAACCAAACCTGAACAGAAAATTGTATTAATTGTGGGAAATAGAAAAAGCAGAAAGCTTTCACAGCAGTGCAGATGTAGGCCTAAAGTTAAAAGGATACAAGAATAAGGACACAGAACAATAAGACTGTGTTTTAATGATAATGAAATCAGAATGCTCAGAGTCCACTACAGTTTTTCAGTCTGCAAAACAATATAACATTATATAATGAGTACTTTATTTCTGATCCACTGAATGAAAGCTGATGTCTGCCTAATTACTAAATTGACAGACATGTTTTCATAAACAGCAGCATACTTTTATGAAAGGCCTCTAGCTGATGTGCAAAAAATAGTAATACCCTATTTTGTAGCCAGAAACTGTTTAGGTAAGGAAGGAAATTCCCTGTGTATTGGCTTTTAATAGTCCTCTGAGGAGACCCAGGAGCATCTATCTCTTCTTGACAAGTGATAGTATACAAAAAAATTATCACTAAGCACATTTTGATTGCCACAGAAGTCATAAAACACTCTCTGCTAGACTTGATAGAGAACTAAATCCTAAAAGCGAGAGATTTCATGTGAAAATTCTCTATCCCCAGCAGACTCTGTGCCATAAAAATCAACAGTTGTAATGTCCCAAGCAGTTATTTTCAGATCATATGGAGAACTAAGTGATCTCAGAGATAACCAGGAACAACATATGCACTGATTTAATATGAAATATTTTAATTGTTCTGAGAAAAGGAGTAGGATGCCGATGTCACAGGCTTATTAAATATAGCCTTTACATTGAACAGGAGTACATTCATGCTTAGATAAAGTCAGAGCTGCGTGGCAGATTACCAAATTGGGAAAAGCAGTTGGGCTCATATCTCCCTCTACACCACCACGTCCTGTACATTCACATCCAGCTCTCCCTGTAGCCAGCACCTCCTCCAACATTCATTAGGCCTTGTAATGTGTTCATCACTTATCTGCTCACTTAGTCAGTCCCAGCAGGGGAAATATTTGCAGTAGGGTGTCTTCTGTAATAATCCATCCAGTATTTAGAGTCTGCAGACCACTTTCTCCCTCTCTGCAGAAGTTCAGTTGTGCGCGGGCGGAATTCATCTTACCCAAATATAGTCCACGGAAAGAAATAAGCACTGCTGGGCAAGATTTTTCTGCTCTATTTTAGGCACTGACCTCAGGATGAGACTCCTGTCACCAAGCACCTATTTCTCTTCTCTGACAGTACAGTGAGCCTGTGATGACTCACTCAGATGTAGGAGTCTACAGCTGGTCTGATGAGTCCTGCCTGGAGTCTCTCGAAGGTAAGGGCAAGACCTCGGACCGGAGGTAAACTCTTACGAAAAGCAAACGTAAAAATCAGATGTGAGTGGCAGGCCAGACTGCTGAGGAGATAAACTCCATCTATCTATCAGGCAGACTGAGGCATGCACTCACCTGCTGGTGGTGGATTTTAAAACAGCCCCAGTACAAAACGTTCCGTGATCCAGAAATACCTGGGCTTGTACCTGTTACACTTAATCTTGTTCTGGTGTGCTTTTATCTGAGTTATTGTTACACATTGCTAAGTGGAAAATTCGATGTTTCAGTGATTAACAAGGACTTGCTTAAATTTGATAGCTGCTAATAAAGAAAAAAATTAATTAATTTAAAAGGCAATAGCTATTCCTAAATAACAGCTTATGTAGATGAGAGGTAGATGGAAGAGCACGTCATTGAACCTCAGCAACACAGGTGATGGACGCTTATCTACCTGGTAAATTTATCTGATTGGGACTGCTCCCAGCATTTCATTTGTAATAGCCTATATCAATGTCTCTAAAAAATCTTTTTTTTTATATGTATGTTAGAGAACAAATAACTACACATTTTAATTTATTTAACAAACTATTATATTAAAATACATCAATGCAGTTATTCCAATATAATTATTGGGGTTTAGGTATGGGGATATTTTGGCGGGGGGGGGGTCTGTTTATTTTTCTTTTGTTTTGAAATTACAAAATCTTGTAACTTCCGTTATTTATAACTACAAAAATATCTTTCATGACTGTCAGTTTTTCCAAAAGGTTTTTGTGTAGACTGTGGCATTCTCAGCACTCATCAAGGATATCACCAGTGCCAGCAACCAGAGCTGACTGTGGACAAGCCATTCAAACGAGAACTTTCTGCCACAGGTAAACAAAAAGTATCACAGCAATCCAACAACAGATTAGAAACTCCAGAAGACTGTTGTCTAGGAAAAGGCTTTAGGAATAATATCCAAATCCAAACAATAACGAAAAGCCTAGTGTTCCTGAGAGGAAAAAATTCTTGGGCTGTCTGTTCTATCAGAATAAAGAAGAGTGTATACTCTGAATGGTAACACACACAATCTACATTACAGCTATATGGAATAAAAAACATTTCACACAAATTCAGAATCATATTCTATCATTAAAATCTGACTTCTGAAAACATGTAAGAGTTTCTTTAGAAAAAAGTAGAAAATCTTTGTGCAGATACTATGTACCTTTGCCTAATTCCAAGGCAAAAATCTCTTTTGTTTTGGAAAGCAGAAGCTGCAATCACAGAGCTAGATTTCTCTTCCTCCAAAATTTCATTTCCATCTCTATGAAACTTGAGGTATGGCACAGCATGAGGTAGAAAGCTGAGGTCTGAAATCAAACTCTATAAAGTATTAAAAGTTTTATTGAATAGTCAGTTGAATAGCTTAAAAGTTTGCATCATTGCACACCCACACCTGAGCACCAATTGATATTCCAATACTATTAGAAAAAAAAAGAAAAAAAGATGATCTGTTTCTTTTTATTTTGATGATGTCACTTTCTTCTCCAACTGTACAACATGAGCAGCACTCTAAAGTCAGTGAGCATTGCACTTGCTTTGTAGCAGAAGAATTTGGCCTCATTTTTAAAGAGCTTCCTAAAGGCATCTTCACCTGCAGAAATTGGCCCACTTTCCTCATAGTCAAAATATCTGACAGAGCCAATATCTTTTTGCTATAGCCACAATAGAGTTTGTAAGATATTTTTGTAAAGATTCAACTTTACTTCTCTAATTATACTTTTGATGAGAGCTTGGCACTCCAACTTAGTCCCTGAAGCCTTAAGATTTTTACAGGTACTTATTCCAAACGGGATTATATTCTCAGAAATTTTGGAGATAGCCTACAATCAATTGATATGATTTGCTGAGTTTTGAATAAAACATTGGATTCATTTGGATGCAGAGCTGCACTGAGTGCTCACTGCAGGAGTGTGACCCTGACAGTGCATTCAGGTGTGTTCACTCAGCTGTGGATGTCTGTATCTGAGCTTTCTTCAACACTAATGAATATTGGGGTTTAATGCTTTAAGACTGCTTTCATGATATTTTGTTTAATGCTTTTATTAGCATTAAAAATTGGAGGTGTTCCTTGTTGGTAGTAAAAATATTGTCTCTTTTGACTACTTGAAGCAGTGAGTGAGGGAGTAGGGGGAAAAACCAACCATGCAGTATAGAACAAATACATGAAGCTTTTACTTGTTTAAATCTATGCACATTTTTGTGCATTTATTTCACAAGCAAAGTGTCATCACTTTAAAGCCACCCACTTGCTCTCCTGTCTCTGTGTCTTTTCCAAAGTGTTCCTTGTTGGTCTTTGACATACATGACCATTTGATAATGGCATTTTCCGTGAATTTCCTTCCCTTTATTCCATGTTTTACTGGCAGATAAAATTTCTGGCAGTTAAATTTTCATGCTTACATTCTGTTTGAGAAAAAAAAGAAGAAGATATGAGAGAGGAGAGGGTATAAGAGAGAAGGATGAAGGAAGAAAGAAGCAAGAAGGAAAAAGGAGAAAGAAAAGAGGAAAAAAGTATTTTCATGAATAATTATTAAGATTTGAATGTAGCTACATTTTCATCTCTTACAAGAAAAAAATGCAATTCTTTACATGACTTGTATAGAATAGCACTCCAAGGATAGCACTCCAAGGCATGGCTTTGAATATTGATGTCACAATATTTTCCCTTAGAAAATTGAATTGAATGAATTTGGCAAATGCAATATTGCAACATTCACTTTTAGTCATCTTTCATATTTTTGCTTAGCTGAAAAGAGAAAATTATTCTGTAGAGATGAATCCAAATACAAGACAAATGTATTTATTGCATTTGCTTTATAGATGTACAGGTAAATTACTTTGAATGCCCATGTAACAAAAAGCGATTTGTTTAAATGGAAAAGCTTTTGTGTTTATTCTGTGAGACATAAAAATCTATCACTGAACACATGATTATGCTGAAGTAAGAGGTATTTGAAGCACACAAACATGCCACAATCTCCTGAAGGGGCAGGGTTCTCTTATGCATTTGCAAACACTCAATATTTCAGAGGTGTGTCAAGCCCTAATTCATGTTCCTTTTTAGTAATACTGCCCAAGAAGCAGCACTTTTAAAGAAGTTTTTAGCTACACATGAAGGCTGATTGACAAAAAAGCAGAAAGCGACTGTGTTTTCATCAAGAGCTATGTTGAAAGACCCCAGGTTTCATAAACTGAAATATCTTTAATCATGATCTGACCCCACAGACTGCATGGGCTCACAGTGGGCAGTGGAGCAGAGCAGGGAACTCAGCCCCTCTCCAAACACCCACAGCTTCAGCAGCCTGTCAGCAAAGAGTCACACCAGGGAAACGGCCTTGTAGAGAAATAGTATTATTTAGTAGAGTATAGTGCAATTCTAGCACAGCTCTATTACCTTCAGGACTCAAAATCCCATCTTTGCATGCTAGTTTACTTTAAACTCCCTTGCACATCACAGTGATTCGTCTAGACATATTCTCTGGGTTTTAGAAACCACAACCAAGAAAATATCAACATTTGTACAAACATTTAGACACAAAAATGCACTTTAAAATCCAGCTCTGAGACTTCTGCCAGTGGCTCATGTCAGCTGGTTCAGCTCCCTACCAGCAGAAGTGTTAACTAGCTCCTCTGGGTGTGTGCATCAGCTGCCTACAGCTCAGAGTGCTGCCATTCCCTGGAGACAGCCAGGGCAGTGCAGACTGTGTGCCAGCCTCCTTTCCCAGGCAGAAATCAATGCCAGTGATAATACCTTCCATTAATAAAGATAATGCCCAGAGACTTCATTCAAAATCACATCATTAGAAATTATATTGATTTCTTTCTGAAAGAGAATAAACCTGAGAAAGAGCTTCCAAACCCTACACTAATAATCTTTTTCACCATATTCAAGAGGTTAATACAAATAAGATTTGTTATTACAGTATTTGTGACAGAAGGTGATAGACCTGGGAATAACTCTTTTCTGATGAAAGGGAGAAAAATGTGTGTTTTGTTTTTAGTAGTTCTGGGAAAATGATGTCTGTGTTGTAGATTTAAACAGATTAAGAGCTAGCAGTACAGCAAAACCAAATATGGATAAATATTGCAAGCCATTTCTAGTTTCAAAGTTACCTCAGCTAAAAGTTACTTGGGTTTTATGGCCAGACTTTTTTTGAGATGCATATTCTTGACATGTTTTTGGGGACAGCATTGAGCAACAATATAGAAAGGGAAAAATTAGCAAGGAGAAGCAGTAAGATTCCTAATGAAGTATATAAGGGAAGTGGCAGCTGTCTTTGCATTGAAGAGAATGTGAATTGTTCAATAATTTTTCCTTCAACAAACAAATATGAAGTGAAATAGGAATGACCACTATTAAAAATAGTTTAGCTGCACTTCTAAACACTTTTAATCTGTGAAAGTCATGTAATCAAAAGATTATTTTACTAGTTCAAGACAGTCAGGAGGAAAGTGAGTCAGGAGGAATGTGAGTTAGTTACTGGATACTGTAGATGTGTAGTGGGTTAATCCTGGCTGGATTCCAGGCACACACCAAAGTCACTCTATCCCTCCCCTCTGCAACTCTGTGAGGGGAAGAAAATATAATGAAAGGTTCATGGGTTGAGATAAGGACTGGAGAGATCACTCTCCAAACACCAACACAGGCAGAGCAGACTGAAATTAGTGATATTAATTGAATTTATTACAAACAAAATCAGAGCACAATGATAAGAAATAAAACCTTAAAAAAAACACCTTCCCCTCAGCCCTTCCTCATTCCCAGCTCTACCTCCTTCCCTCAGAAGTACACAGGGATAGGGAATGGGGGCTCTGCTCAGTTCATCACATTGTTCCTGCTGCTGTTCAGGGAGAGGAGTTGTTCCCCTGCTCCATCGTGGGGTCCCTCCCATGGGAGAGAGTCCTCCATGAACATCTCCAAGGTGAGTCCATCACCCAGGCAGCATTCCCCCCAAACTGCTGCAATGTGGGTCACTCTTCCATCCTGGAGCTGGCTGCTGTTAGCTCTGCTGGACACAGGGGAAGCTTCTGGTAGCTTCTCACATAAGCAACCCCTCTATTTCCCCTGCTACCAAAACCTGGCCATGAAAACCCCAAACAAATTCAAAAGCTACTTGATTTCCTTCTCTGATGAATAAACAGACAGAAACAGGGAAATATTCAATGATCACAGTCTTTAAAAGAAGATGAAAGGACCTGGTTCATCACTCTGTGAGACTGGAAAGCTAATGCACAGCTTTCTGGTATTCTGTCTTGTTTAGTCTTCCCTGTAATCAAGTGATTAGAACTATTAATCTTAGCAATAAAAAGGAAAGAACTTAAGCTTGAATAAGATAGTAAAAAAGGAAACCCCCTCCCCAAAAAAAAGCAAACAACCAAAAAACAAAACAAAACAAAGCCGAAAAGACCCCTCCAGAAAATACTTAGATAAGTTCAAGTTGTCCCTGTGAGCTAGGATTGCATTAGATGAACTCCAGAATTTATTTGCTGCCTAAATTATACTACATTTCTCTGAACAGCATTTCCTGGCTCAGACTGACCCAGTGGAACTCACTCTGACATGCACTGAGAACTGAGTGGTGCAATTTCAAGCAGTTCACAAGTATTGCTTTTGAGAATTATGGGGGACAGGTGAAAACAGAAACCTTGGAAAGAGGATGTTGCATACCCATTTTTTTAAAAAAGTGGGTGGAGTAGGAAGGCATAAATGCCAGAACATTAACCTTGTCAGGCTAGCTCTAACACTCAAAATACTGCAACAAAAAGCTATTTTACAAGCCCCTAAAAAGCCAGAAACAGCAGCATGAATTTCTCAAGGCCAACTTATGTCAGCCAATGCATTTTATGCTAAAAATGGATCCAAAAAAGTGAAAAGAAATAGATGTGATATGCTGTATTTTTACCTTAAAGACCATGAAAACCTACTAATTTGACTTTTTGTTTAAATCAGCTTGAGGAATGTCCTATAGATGAGGGGTCCCAGGCTCAGTTTCCTAAGTTAGTACTGCCACTAAGAGCAAAAATTCCCTGACTGCTCTCCTCACAGCATTGAGGTAAACAGGAGTCATTTTGCTGTCTAACAGTAAGAGTTTTGAAATAGCTTGAATACTCTCCTAGAGGTTTTTCCTAAATGACTGCTTTAGCTGGAATTGTTAGAAGCTATATACAATTGCCCGAAAAACCTAATGCCAAGAGCTATCAGTGTTCACTGTCAAACTAGAAGGATGTCATGTGGCTGCCTGCAAAAATCTGTCCTGTTTCTGGCATTTCTCAGTACTTCCATTAATGACTCATGCAAGAGCTGGGAGTGCTCCTTATGAAATTTGTATATAATCTGAAGTTTAATGTGAGTTTCAAGCTCTACAGGTGTAGAATTAAAATTCATCAGATGGAGGAGCAGTCTGAAATAAATAGGATGCACTTTGGCAAGGACAGGTGAAAAGGTAGTAATAGTCAGCTGCAGAAAGAGGAGATAGAAAACCAGTGGATGAAATTAAACCTTTTTGGAGAAAAGGTTCAGATCTGCAAATTGAAGGGTTCGCTGTGCCACACACCTGCAATGTTTCTACCTACCTCCTTCTGACATTTAGAAGCAGGTGGGCTTTATGCAAGATGTGAAGCAATCCTCACCTTCCCTCCAGCTTTGGCATGGTCTCAGCAGTAATCCTGCCTCTCATCCAGAATATGATAATTAAAGAGAGATGGAAGCACTGGAATACAAATCAGAGAGTGACAAGGATAATCAGAGCCCAAGGGAAAATGGCTTGTCAGGGGCAGGTGAAAGAAATGCAGCTTTTTAGGCTAGAGAAGACTGAGAGAAAACAATCTCAGGATGCATAAAAAGCTCTTGCAATTACTTTGAGAGCATTTCCCGGTGAGGGACACATCTTCCAGGACTGTGTAACACTTTGTTTCTGGTAAGCAAAGCAAGTATCCACCTAATACAGGCCTGATTTTGGATACTGAGTGGATCCATTCTCTTCATCCTAAATGCCTAAGCAATGTTTCTCATTATGGGTCACATTGAAAGGTAATGTACAATCAGTTTATATAAAATACATGTGTACAGGCTCAGTTACAGGCAGGTAACCAAACTGATTGGTGAAAAGCAAATTTTTCCAGTGGAATGCTGTATATGGAAAACATCTTTGCCTCAAAACATGACTGCCAGATTGCAAGTAAAGAGGACATATAGTCTGCAAACTCTTAAAGGTTGGTGATGTAGCAGTGTAGTTAACTGATGGCAGCGGTCTTCATGGGCCTCCAATCCAGCTATGTGCTTATTAGACCATATCAAATGAAAATTGAGAAGAGGAAGAGAAGGAGAAAGAAATACATGGCAAAAATTCAACTACCAGGTGAAGGGGCTTAGACTGTGACCCACCAGCTTTTTCATGGCAGAGAAGCTCCAGGGCAAATGCTTTCCCTCAACACCTGTGTCTGTCCAGCTGCACAGCCCTCTCACCACCACTGATTTTAATAGGCTTTTAAACACCCCATTCAGGCAGGGACACCAACTTATCAGTGATTTATTTAGCTGGGGTTCTGAAATCCACCCTGAGTGCTTGCAGTCATTTTCATGGTCCACCCATATTTGGTTTTGATATTTTCTTGATCTTACCTTTTCAGTATTTTCTCTTGATCCATTTGCTTCTCTGCCCCTTTCATGGGTACCAGCTTTCATTTGGACAGCCAACAACCACCGCACAGGCACTCCTTGTTCATGCTTTGTGAGATGCTGGAGTAGAGACCCTTGATATCCTCCAGAAAGGAGCTGCATTACTTAAAAGAGATCTTAAATAAATGAACACAATCAAACTTCTTTTGGTGAAGAGCTGGTGAGCATGTATATTTTAAGGGCATGCTTTCTGTTGCTGGGGATGAAGGTAGTGAGGATGAAGGTGAGCCTGCCTGACAGCTGCCTCTGTGCCTGTGGAGAGGGAACATCTTGAGACAATTGCGTGGTAAAGAGAGTCGTGTCTCCATCCTGAGTTGTCTGCACTCTGCTAAGATGTCTCCTGCCTTCACATTCAATTCATTTCGTGTAATTGAGCAGCATTTGTTTGTGCTTCCTCTTGCCCAAGCATCAGACAGAATAGCTTTGCCTTCCATCTTTTGTAAAGAAAGCACTTGTGGTTTTGTAGATGATGTAGGCTTCTGGGGGGAAGATTAAAATTGTCCAGCAAAACAAAGAAGAACCTCTGACTGAAGCATTTAAATTCCAAGTGTTGAGAGAGGGAACAAAGTGTAAGCAGAAAAGAAAGTGCTTTTGCATTCTGGGTGCATTTTTCTGCAAACACTCCTCATAACCCTGGGCTTGAATGGCAGCTGAGTAGCAGTGCTGCTTGCAGCAGTGTTTATTACCAGAGGCAAAAGCTTTTTGCTATAGCTCTCCTTTTAACTTTTGCAAAAAAAGGTTGTCAGTCACTGTGAAGGCATTAACAGAAGCATCAGAGAATGTGTAGAATGTAAATATTTGTGTTGTGGCTGTAAAACAGGCAAACTAAAAAGGCCTAACTTCTCTGAAGTTCCTGGGGAGTGGACCTGAGAGCTGTGAACCCACTTGAAGAGCTGCTCCCCCAAATGTCTGTGGAAGCCTCTTTCTTCAGCAGAACAGTATTAATCATAATGAAAGCTGATTGTATTGCAGGCAATAAGGGATATACTATCACAAAACTGTACACACATCCAAAGATCCACCATTTCTTATGTCACTTCTTAAAGAATCCACCTGCAGAAAGGCTCCTGTCTGGCAATTTTTCACACAGGAGTCTGTCCACACAGAGGGCTGCTACAAGAAAGCACAAACAGAAACCCTCTTGACAAATGACCTAAAAGAATCTGGCATCTATGCTGTGACCCAGCAAATCCATGCAAAAGAACCTGTCAGACTATTTGAGGAGGAAGGATTGGCATATCTGATAAACACATGGTAGGAGGACGTTTCCTCAAAGACTGATTAGCAATTTTTAATAGGACCTATTCCCCTCTACATGAAGGTTGGGCTTCATAATCTTGGAAGTCTTTTCTGACCTTAATGCATCTAAGATTCTATGAATATTTGTTCAATAATTTGCATTTTTAGCAGGAGCACACAGGTTTGATTCAGCCTTGCAAGGTAAATGCCCCTGCCCTTCCACCTTGCCTGCACTACCCATGGCAGAGCCTAGAAGATGCATTTCACAGGACTGACAGGCTCCCCACCATGCAGCCAGATGTCTAACAATCCTGGAAGTCTGATCTTGACTGGTATTTGCAGAAATTCACCTTCCATAAGTTTGCCTTGCAAGTATTTTGGCCTCAGAATCACTGGGGCACCCTCTTCATATTGCAGTCAAATTCAGGGGTAATACCTGACATTTGAATCCAGACCCATATATCATCCAGAATGAGTATTCCAGTGCAGACAGAAACTGTCTTCAAGGCAAGAGGAGTCACATTGGGGATCCTATGGGTCCAGACCTGTCCAATTTCATAGGGTGTTACTCATCAATAGGCAACTGAGAGCAACAAGTGCATACAAGAGCTGTTTGCCTCAGGAGGGAGTAGAATCTCCCCCAGAGAAGATTTTTTAAGAATAGGGTAGACTCACATTTGTCAGAAATGTTATAGGAAGAGCTGAGCTGCTGCAAGGTCAGGCTTGCTACCCGACCTCTGCAAGCTCCTCTGAGCCATGCTGATTTTTTTCCAGGTCACTGGACAGAGCACTGTCTGGTTCCATTTCAGATTTCTGCATGCTGGTTACATCCTTTGCATTTGAAGCTCCTAAGATCCAGGCAGATTTTAAGCACATTCTTTCCAAAGCAAACTTCCAGAAAAGGGTGGACTGGTTAAATGTGCAGATGGCAGAGGAAAAGCTGCATGCAACTCTTCAGGAAATGCTTGCATTAGCAGTGGAATAAACCTGTTCTACTTGCCAGGTACTGACAAATGGGAAAAATACAAACAAGTTAAATAGAATGACAGAGATGAGAAGGGAGAGAGGTCAGTGTCAGCTGCCTCAAACATGCCTTAACATGTCCTGCCACACAGAGTCTGAAGAGGCTGAAGTATTTGGGTCTTTCACCCTAAATATTCATGTCTGAGAAGCAGCTCAGTGAAACAGATCTCTTTCAAATGATGCAAAACTGAAAAAATGTACACCCCCTGAAGATGAAGCCTGCAGTGTGCTCACAGAGCTGGCAAATGAGGGCGGTGCCCAAGGTCAATATGGCCTCGTAGGGCCAATATGGCCCCCAAGAACAGCTCTCAGGGTCACTTCAGTCCTTTCTGGGGTCCCTCAGAAGCAAGTTGAGAGTAGGACATTTGCTGGGCAAAACAATTTAGCCACTCACTGTCTGCCACCTTTCCTATCTGCCACCTCTTCCTCGTACTAACAAGTGGGCAGAGGTCAGAGACCTCATCCCAAGCCGGGTGGGCATGGATTTTTGTGATGGGAGGGTGCACATGTTCATGTCTGCCAGTGAAATGCTTGCAGTTTGGTCAGACAAGAGGCTCAGTGAACTCAGTGGAGAAGTAGAAACCTCTCCAGTAAAGGTCTTAAATAATTAGCTGAAATTGGACCTGAAATTAGCTGAAATTAGCTGAAATTTGTTACTTTATTGTAACAAATTTCCTCATTTGCTGTCAGAAGTAGTTGCTTCTTTACTGTTATATATAGAAAGCCATACTTCCTCTCTCAGCTAATTTTTATTAGCATACCAATTTTTCACCCTTAGGGCCCAGTTCTGATTACCTGCGCTCTGATGATGCACAATTGTGTAACAACACTGGCTCTGACAGCAATAACTCTCTATTCAGGGTGGTATAAGCAAGATAGGAATCTGGCTCTCAGAGCTCTATTTAAACTTGACCTGGATGATTCATGCCTTTGAGATCTCAAAATGAGATTACTGCAAAGTGCTTTATAGTGGGCTGCCAAAAGGGCTAATCCATTCCCTGAAGCTAATGCACAGCACAGCACCTTGATTGTTATCAGAGGTGGACAGGGAGGGATCTGCCTACTCACTACTTGTCTGTCAGCATTTTCTGCTTTTTAGTGCCTAGAAAAGGTCTACAGTTTTGCTTTTAGCTTTTAAAGCTATTAACAGGCTGGAAATTGATGTTGCCAAGGACGTCTGTAAATGTGCCTTGGGGATGTATAAATACTTTATAGTATTGAATTGTTCCCCTTTTTGTTAGCCACAGGAATCCTATCAGACTGACGAGGGTAATTTCCAGTGATGCCTCTCAAACCCAACATGAAAACAAGATGGTGACTCTGCCATGCCTTTCCCCTGGACCACCCCTGTGAGAGCAGATACCCTCCATGAGTCTTTCATGATCAGATTTAAATTAATCTGAATATGGATATTCCTTTGTGAACTTCCTTTTTTTGCTACAAAAATTGAAAGCATTTATATCATAGTAAATTTCTTCTCACATGTAATTCTTCTTTCTGATACATGAGAATCAAAAGAGAAGCTCACACAACTTTGCATTGTACCTACAGGCTTTGCAGAGTGTTCCACAGGAGCAGCAAATGCAGCAGAGATGTATTTCTGCCTGTCACATGATTTGCTCAGAAATCCTTTCCTGTGAGTCCTGTGCAGCATTCAGCCTTTGTGCACCTGTGCCATGGCATAAGGCTCGATGTAGCTGTAAGAGCACTGGGAAACATACAGGAAAAAAAAGATAAGTGTGTGCTGCAATACAGAACACCAGAAAACAGTGCTGAAGGTAGGTAGAGATTTGCAGAGTATTGTAGTGCACTGAATTTCCCCCCAGGCAGGCATGAGGACTCTCTGGGAAGCTTAAATTAGTATGCATTTAATCAGCCCATATTCTTCAATAATGTCTCTTTTAATAGGGACAGCTGGATCCAAGGCAATCCCATCAATCAACACTGACAGCTGTGGCAATGGTATTTACTGCACTGGCTCTTTCTTGCACTTGCAGACCTCAAGCCTTTGGAATTACACACCTAGTTCTAGGCTTTCAAATCTGAAATGTTTGACAGCAGGAGATTGGTGAGATTTGCTGCCATTAGAAGGATCTAGGAACAGTCACAGGTGACAACTCTTGGATATATCTTCACTTCCACCTCACTGAAGGGAGGCAATAAACTGACACCCCTTAAAAAGTGGCTCTGATCCTTGCACTGACTGGCAGTTTGCTAATAAAGGTTGATGATTTCAAGAGTTAATTGTTACATTAGCCCTTGATGGAAAATATTAGCAGTGAACTGTAATATTCCCATGATTAAGTCAGCAAAATCCCACCTAATTTTATCTCCATTTCATGAATGCCTGAATCTAGGGAAGACCATGCTGTCATACCAGTGATATTGCCAAGCATGCAAACTTACCTTTCTTCCACGTCCATTGCTATGCTTCCTACTTCAGTGTTCAAGTTGTCGCATTTTGTTGCAAAGTACAAATCCAAATTATTTTGATCATAATCTCCATTTTTAACTAGTTTTTAATCCCAGAATACTTTTTCCTGTTATGAAAGAAAACTATTATAGCACAAACTTCGGAAGCCAGTAAACAAAGTCACACAATTTTCTTCCTTAGACACCTTCCATGTGTATGTTTTGTTCAAAAAGTAATTAAAAGGATTCTATTTGTTTATGGAATCATGTTTTGGATCATGCAACAATTTTTAAAGGAACAATTTGTTACTGTATTGATCAGGCCACATCTGGCAGTTGGTGCCCAGCTGTGGGCTCCCAGTACATGAGGAAGTTCCCCAAACCTGAGCAGCCTCTGCTGCAGGCAGCCTGGGGCTGGAGTACCCTGTGTGAGACAAGGCTGAGACAGCTGCCCCTCCTCAGCATGGCCAGAGCAGCCCTGGCTGCTGGGATCAACCATCTAAAAAGGACGTAAAGAGAAGACAGAGCCAGGCTTTTCCCAAGATACACAACAGGACAAGAGGTGACTGTGACAAGGTGCAAAAAAAGGGAAACTCCAGCTAGATGCTTGAAGAGAAACTACAAGGAAGGAGATAAAATGTGGAAACAAGCACTGAGACTGGAGTATCCAGCTGTGTGAAACCATTAGCTCACTGATCTCTGAAGCCAGCCTTCTGGTCTGAGCAGGATGTTGGAGTAGACAGCTACACGGGTCCTGTGACCTAAATTATTGTGTGATTGTGTGACTCTGACCTTTTTGCTTTAAGTGCTCTTTGAGATCACTATTTCAGAAAAAAAAAAACAAAACAAAGAGAAACATATCCTTGTAGAAAGCCATCACTGCTAATGAAGCAAACATCCTTCATGTAAGGAGCATGAAGGAGAATCCAAAGGTACCTACATGTGCATGCATTCACCAAACCCTACTGAAAATGAAAACAGGGAAAAAACCAACAGGTCTTTAAAAGCAAACCTAAAAGTCCTGTGATTTCGTCAAGTCCAAGCAAAAATGTAAAAGAACTTGACCATGATTTTGATATCATAATTTTGTATTGTCAAATCCTCAGATGAGCCTTAAGACTAAGAAAGAGTCATGTCTGAAAAGGGACAAAGAGCTACCAAATCTGAACATGTATAACAGATTGCTGGAGGCCTGAGGTTATCTCCAAAATGTTATTTCTAAGTGTTTCAAAACTTTTTGGCCGTATCACTCTGTTAGCCTGCTCTTCCCTTCCTCTCCCACCTTGTATTGTGCATTTATCTGTAGAAGCCGTTTCACAGAGTTGTGCCAGTGTCAATGTCTGCAAAGCAGTGAATGCACAATGCCCCAGGGAATGAATCACCTGCAGTAAGCTTTGGCTGGAAGAGCAGTGAGTTCAGGACTCCCAGAAATAGCCAAGGTCTTCCTAAGAAATGAGAGACAAAGAAAAACACAACCTAGAAAAAATATAGGCAAAATATAGAGTTGAGAAAAGTTCCACAGCATCTCAGACTGATGTTTTTGTTTTCTACAGATGCTGCCTTTGACATTCCTCCAAAAGAGTTTTGAGCATTCACTACATAATAACTATTTCCAAGGCCTGGATGGTATTCAGAGGTTTTAAAATAACCATCTCTTCCACAATGGTTAGCAGTTTCTCTCTTTTCATGTTTTAAATTTTGTCCAATGGAGTCTCAAACTCTGACAGAGCAGAATGACCTGAGAGACCCTTGCATAAGTCCCCCACATGGATGGCTTTTTCCTCTGTTAACTTTCACATAAGTCACCATGAAAGGAGTTAAAAAAATACCTGAATACGCAAAAAACCTTGGTCTGAAACAAAGACAGAACTGTAGCTAGGCTAATAGAAACCACTTCTCAGTTTTTCCCTAAATTTATCTAAGAGAGATTTTAAAAGCAAGTGGCTGTTCAGAGGCAACTTCCACAATTTTTTCATGGCCTCTATTGAAGAACACAGCCAGAGACTCAGCTGTGCTCTGCCCTTCAACAGCGACACACAATACACAAGATTTTTCAGAGGATGCCACGTGTTCCTGGTACTGAGAAAATAGCACTGCTGTAGTTTGTGATGACCCTAAACCACTTGGACTTTCTCTTGTTCTTTCCCAACAGCTCTTGAAAGAATTTCTCCAGGTTTCTAGATGTCTTTTTGCATCCCAGGCACACTTCTTATGTGTCCTCCCACTCTGGAGCTATTTATTGTACCAGGCTCTGTGCTTTTCCGCCTGAAATTCCCCCACTTTCTGAAGATGGATTTTCCTATTAAAAGTACTCTTTCATGCCAAGAAAAGGTTAAAGATTAAAACCCATGCATCAGCTGGGCTGTGGTAGCTTTACCTATGTACGTTTTTAGTTTGTTTTAAACAGAGTACAATCTCAACAGAGCTCTTTGCCCATCCATACAACTCTTCTCTAATTGTGGCTTAAGCACATGCATGCAATTACTGATAACTCTTATCATCTGCCAGTCCTCAGAGAAAATACTGCTTACCTGCACATTGATTTATAACTAATGATTTGGACCAGGTTATGCACTTGCTTAGTCATGAGGGTTGGTAGTAGACACTGAAATCATTGCAGCTATTTAGGTGAGCAACTGCCTGCCAGCTTGAGCAAGGGTTCCCTCACAGAGACTCCTGACAGCCATCATAATCCATCCTTCAAGAGCAACTTGGTAACAAACAGGGAGTTTGAAGATCTTTTATTGAAATTCAATGTGTTTCCATCTGCTAGCCAAATTTTTACAGTTATGAAAACACGTTTGGTATCTGAAGAGCACTCATTGCTTGCATGTCTCTGTCCTTGCACTGTAATGTCCTAGGGATTACTTAGGGGCACCTGTAATTTTTATCTTGATTTAGGAAAGATATAGAGAAAATTTAGCAAAGGTTTTAGTTTGTGGGCTTCAAACCTCTTACAAACTCCCAGGTTTTGTGTGCCTTGTACTTAA
>VWYP01021169.1:0-10694 GCA_013400435.1 Pycnonotus jocosus
TATATATACACACACACACAAGAGGGAAACTTGAATTGTCTACTTTAAAACTACTCTGAAACTTGAATTGTCATCTTTAGTTGCTGGCTAGGATTTTACATCCTCAGCAGTGCAATTAAAGAACAGTAGCAGCTGCATTAAACTGTCTTCTAGCACAGTGAAGTTCATGCATTCCCAGTCCCTGATTCACAAGTATTCCTTTACTTCCTGACTAGCAAGGGAGTTTCAGTTTAGCATTTATATCATTCCAGTACAGTCTGTATTCCTTCCTAGAGAGAGAAGCAACACCAGATTCCACCTATTTCTCCCTAAAGAAATGGAAGAAGATTACTGGTGCTACTTCTTGATTTTCTTGACTCTTCCATCAAAGAAGACAAGCTCTCCAAACCATTCTCTAAACCCAAACACAGGGGAGAAACTTCTCTGACACATAAAAAGACACAGTCAAAGGAAGGAATCTGAAGACCATCAAGACTTTTTTTTAAACAAAAAATTTAGAAGAGTCTTTCTCAAGATGATATTAATATTTAGAGATCAAAAGTGCATTGAAAAAAGAAGCTGGAGATCACATTGTCTGAACCTATTCACTGCCCTGAGGCAAAATTAGTCTTTAAGAAGTCAACCCTAATTTTAAGACATTAACTTCTTTTATTATCTAAAATGTATTACAGTCGAGTCTCTTTGATTAGTGTTAAACTAGGATCCTTTGAGATCTATCAGTATTACAGTGACAACATCATTAAACACCTTTATAGAGGTTTCATATTAACCAACTTCACTCCCCTCAGCAGCATTTCAGTCAAACATATTTTCTGTCAGCTGCCAACTTAATAACAATAATTTACAATGCAGATCTTGATAAATTCTGTAACTCTCATGAGGAAAACACACTTTTGTATTGTCTAATAGGTAATAACTGGTCTATGTTATTAGATGTTCTATGAGAGTGCATCAAAGACTCACCTAAACAAAAAGTACTTCAGAAAAAATATTTTTAAAATCTTACTCTGACATTCAGCACTTATACCTCCTTCAAAAATTTAATCAAATTAAAACTGTCAGCACTCAAGCAGAGGTTAACAATACATCACTTTAGGGTATATGAGACATCAGCTTATGCCTCTGATGTCACTGTGCACTCCTCACTACCTGTACATTTACATTAATCAGGTAAAAAGGTGAGATAAAACAGTTATGTAAAATTCTCCCCAAACTGATTACACAGACATCCTAAAATAACACATGGCAGACTTGGGCAATGCAGGTCACTTCAAATTATCACTTCCAGGTGTGACCATGATCTGATTCACAGTCTATGCACATAAATCAGAAATAAATGAGCCCTTCATTCAAGCAAATACTTAAAAGCACAAAATCTTGCATGCCATTGCCACAGAGGTGATACAGTAACACTACTAATGCAAATGTCAGTTGTGTAAGCGACTCAGGTGTAGAGACAAAAGCCTGGGCAAAAAAAAGCCAGAAAAACAACCAACCAAAAAAATCCAAGAAAAAAACAAACCATGAAAAAACCCCAAACCACCACAACTATCAACTACCAGAAAAATAGCAGGCAGAACACATTAATAACAGATGCAAAGCAACACAACAACAAAAACCAACCCCCTCAATTGATACATAGCACTAAACTGTAAACTGATCAGTTTGAGGAAGAGATGTAGGTATCATACACATTTTAATTAGTTCTAATTCTCACATGTACTAGTAGGCAAAAAAAGTCATGCACAAATGTAACATCCAGGTACAAGATTCTACAAGCTCCCTCTTTCCATAATAGGTGCTATTTCTGCTGGTAGCATAATCAGGTCCAGCTATTCCTTTTCAAAGTTAAGAAGAAGGAATTCAAAGGAGACTGAATGAAAAATTTCAACATCCAAACTCATCAGGTTTGGAAAGAGAATGCTACATGTATTTAAATGCTTTCTGCACGAAGAAAGGAGTATTCAAGGGAATTCAACGTTCCACATTAAGAACAATTTTACTTCAAACAGGAACTCAGTTCTACCTTTTACTCTGTACGTTTCAAAAATGGCTGCAAGTACAGTGCTGCATCCTATCTGGTAACTCCAGAACTAGACTAAGGCTATTTCTCAGAAAACCAGCACGATTTTATGATAAGAATACTGCTCCAAAAGCGTAATCATTATCTAATGTCCTTTACTTGAATGCAACATCTTTGTTACAACCTAATCCACTGAAAGGTTTCCTAGTGAAGCCTCTCCTCATGTTTATTTTATGCACCGGTCCTGATCGCAGCAATTTTACTTTGATTAGTAATCTAACAACCAGGTTTTTGATGACGTTAGTAGGAGTGTAAAAGACCTTTAATAAAAGCACAGTTGGATATTTCAGATGTTAAATATTAACATCCTGAAATCCATTTTTTTTTTTTTGAAATTTGGAGAAGAGGGCTGGGGAGAAGAGCAGGAAAAGAAGAGACACCCCTCAAACCTGCAAATACAATCCATAAAAAACATTAAAGAAAAAGCTCAAAATAGAGCTTGCCTCCAGCAGAGCTTGCAATCAAAGACATGTAGGCAGCAGACCAACCACTTCCCACAAACTGCAGCAAAATACACACTCCCCATGAGTAATCACACCTTTGTTTGCAGGGGAGAGGAAGAAGGGAAGAATAATTGGTGAAAAACAGCTTCCCATGTAAAGACATTTATGAAAGGACCACATTCTCCTCTCCTGCCTAGTAGACCATCAGGACAAGTAAATACTCACTTTATATTACCTCAGGTTTATCTGAGAAATAAGCCTATGATTTGAAATACAAAAAAAAACAGCTCCAGACTTTTAAAAAAACAAACAGAAAAAAAACCTCCAAAAAGTCTTAGAAGCTTATGCTGTATAAGATGCACAAATAGGTCAGATTGAATCACAGGCACTCATGACATTAAATGAATGCAGGTTTACAAAACTGTAAATTATGTTAGGACAGTAGTAATAAAATTGAACACGCACACCCTGCCCCACCCAAGAAAAGCAAACAAAAACCCAAAAACAAACTCCAAACCACCACATTGAAGAAAAAAAATCCATGAATAAAGGCAAATTTCCTTTCTCCAATCTGAAAATTAATACTGAGGCAAAGATGAATTGCTGGTTAACAAAGACCAACATGATGCCATATCTAAGTAAGACAGCTTTCTGCCCAACTGGAGTACAAGTCAGAGAATTACCTCCACAAAAGAGTCTATAAATATACTCATGCCTTTTTTCAAATAAGTTCTTTTCTACTTCCTTCTCAGAGTTCTAATACATTGGAAGTGCAAGGGCCAATCAAGTTGTGAAGCAGATTCGAAAAATCTGTAAGCAAAATAAGAATTTAACTAGGAACCAGGGCAGAATTTAAAGGGAACCACACTGAACTTCAGTGTTTCTTTCAGCCATCTTAGCATAGTGACAAGGAATATATTCATCACCTGTGTATGCATCATACTTGGTCACATGTAAATTTGTTTCAGCTGCTAAGCACAACCGCCATCAAAAGATGCAAAAATTATAAGCAAGAGTTTTTGTTTATTAAAAAAGGCAGAAATTTGGGGTACAGGAAAGTTCTCTCATTCCTCAAACTCCTATGAATATCATTCTGAAGAGCACCACAGATTTCACCCAGGCATGCATATTTGCAAAAATCAAATTTTTTGTCCAAAAAAAGCAAGAAACGAATAAAAGATTAAACAATCTGTTTTGTGTATGTCTATCGAAAAACATGTTGCCTACCATCTGAATATACTCAGGGAACTTCCTCTATTCAACAGAACAGTTTTTTAATAGGGAATATCCAAGGTATTTTAAGAACTCAGTAAGAGTTTCAGCAGAAGTACGCTTAGTCTGTTTACAAATATGAGGGGAAGGGGATTTGCTTTACCTTTTTCTTGACTAAACGGCTACTCATGATTTTCTCCACAATGGGACCTTCAGCATCAGCAGATTCCTACATCAGAAATAGCATACAGGAGTTATGGGAGTGCATCATTGTTAAAGACTTCCTTTACTAGAAAAACTTTAAAATAATTTTTTGTAACAGAAGCTTAATACCAAGAGGACGTTCTCTCCCTAGCATGAGAACTTTGAGGATTCAAAGAGATTTAATACCATAATAAAGGATCGAGGGATACTTGTTTAAGCCCATTTTTAAGACCTAGTGCAACTCCAGCTCTCTTGTTTAAGAAGGTTGGCATGCACAGATAAACAGATGTAACAACATGAGCAGTTCCCCTGTCCTAAAATAATCCATGCTTTCAGCACCATACAGTCTAAACAGCAGATGATGTTCAGAAGCTCTAGCTGGCTGTGCAGGTGTCCACACGATCACTCTCAAAACCGCCTGCAATTCTCTATTACATTAATTCACCATTACAACGGGAGGCAAACCATCCCAATTTCTCCTTCTGATAAGATACAATTAACAATGGAGATCACATACAATATTTCACAAGGCTTAACAAATTGCCAAATGAAATACCAAAGAACATGTATATATTATCCAATAGGTCATCAGTTAAATGAAGTAGTTCTTTGAAAAAGCACTACAAAACAATGAGATTGTTACAACAGTCATTCCTGCAGTATTACCCCTCATCTTATTCAAACTATTTTATCCATCATTTACATTGCACAGAGAATAAAGTGTACCCCGCTGGGTACTACAAGGCAGTAATTTCATAAAGGAGTTCTTATGGTGCCTAGCAGCAGGGGACAAGCTTGAGTGGTTTATTAAAGTCACAGAAGCCAGACCACTGAATTCTGAAGTATATTCTAGATTCCTAGCAGTACAGCTTAGGTTTCCTTCAGCTAGAGACCACTAATTTCAAAGAACTCAGCTTGAACTTTCAAGCTGTATATCATCAGCTTGCGAACAAAGCCATGAGTTGATATATTCTTTAAGAAGGTAAAAACTAATGCCTTCTGGTACACTCTATCAATCATGTATGAATATCATTCAAGAAGAGGGCCCATATTTGATCTCTGAATGCTGCAGTTATGGCCACCTTTCCAGTCTGTTCATATCTGACCTGTTGCTCTGACTGAGAAGTATTTGAAGGAGAGTCTCTTCCAGCAGCATCAGCATCATCAGCCTCCTCATCTGAAATCTTGAACTCCAGGTCTTCGGTATAACGCTTCCTCTTCACTTGCCTGCTGGAGCGTCGTTTCTGAACAAAAAGCATTAATATTTGACACGAGAAACAAAACTGATAAGAAGCAGAATAACCGAGAAAATTTCTCTGTGTGTCTGAAATACAATAGCGTGCACTAAATGCTATAATTTCTACAACACCCTGGTAGAAATAGTGGACTCAGGACACTACTATTCTTAATTCCTGCCTATTAGCCGTTCTTAAATTCTGTAAGCAAAAAACAATAAAAACCTACAATGAAACAAAAAAACAATCACAAACAAAAACTGATTTTATGCTTGTTCCAAGGTGGAAAGTGGGGGAGGCATTTTTTCACTTTTTTTTAAACATTACTAAAACAACAGTAAAAAATTAGGAAGCCTATCTCAGAAAGCAATTAAAACCCAAGAAGCTGCACCTCTCCATTCACATCTGTAACAAACTTTGACAGATGGCCAATGCAGGAGTCAAACACCACCTTTCCACAGCATGGCCCACTGTGTTGCTAAGCAGTGACAACACACTTTCTTCCTCTCCCCATCCGCCCAGTTGCACCGGGATTATCTTGTAGGGGAAACACAATGAAATACGATTTCCTCACTTCACTGACCCAGCACTGCTCAGAAAGGCATCCTGCAGCACAGCATGGGAAAAGACCCCAAACTAATAGAAGAGAATGGAAAACTTGAACCACCTCAAATTGAAAACATGATTTCTGTGCTCCCATACCCTCACCACCAGGATGAGAGAAAGCTTCAGCAAAATTGCACGAAACAACCTGTAAAATATAGAACCATGCATTTGACAGAATTTGCAGCTTAATGCTCAGTGCTGGGTATTTTTTTTACAACAATAAAATTCACCTTCTCAGATAGTCTGCATCGGGTTATATATTCGAAAAGCTGTAAGCATATATTGTTGAAGGAAACTGTCAACTAACCATCAAATATCTTAATGGAGTATTGTACATATTAAAATTATGTTGAATATCAACTGTTAAAAAAACCCCACCTTAATGTCTTGACACACTATTTATTTATGTATTTTACACTACTTATTTATACATCTTTCTCAGGTACTGCACATCTTCACTGATACATGCAAATACTTGTGTAGCTTGTTTAACAGACTTACACACCTGAGCCTCTCAATATACATAGACCAAGTCAAATACTTACTTTTAGATAGCTAATCATACTTTTAAAAGCATAAATACCTGATGCACTTTGCTCAAAATTTCCATTTCCAGTTAAAAAAATAATTTCTAATTTTGTAAAGGTTAAGCTTACATCACCCTTTTAAACAACAGTGATGTGACTTCTACCTTTAACACAGTAACTTATGGGGGTTTCCACAAAACAATATTTTTACTTCAAAATAGGTAACAATCGAGAAATTTGCATCTTGATTTACATGATCACTGATGGGAAAATACCAAATTTCTTCTGACTCTGTAGGTAAGTCTAACCATAAATTTTGGTGCCAAAAATCTCTTCTTCCATTTCCCTAACAGAAAGACTACCTAAAACATAATGGTAGCCTTTATTTGATATTTTTTTGACTTGATGAATTTCCTGTTTCCTCTTAGATTCATATGTGGTTTTGCAGCTGTTTGTTATGCACTGTTGACAGAAAGTACACATCTATTTACCTGCATAAGATTAACTCATTAACCGATCTACAGGTAGGAAGGTGAGTAATAGGTTTGGTAATGGAATATAAAAAATCTGTATGATAACACACAAAGGCAAGCATTCCTCCTCTTTAAAGAAAACAATGCCTCACTGTGCATTACTACATAATATCTCTTCAGAGGGCTCAGGATTTAACACTAAGAATGCAACTGTGTTTTAGACAACTGAGTAATATCAACCTTGATGGAGAAATGCATAACAAGTTTATTAACTGTAGCTGTCCTAACAAACATGACAGGAACCCTTTCCTAAGTTCATGCAAAGAAGTGCAAGTGCAGTACAGCATGCACAGTATAAGAAAGTACTAAGAAAGCAAAAAGTTTCCTGAAATACTTTGTTAACATTTAATTAAAAATTGATGCAAGTGTCCTAGTACTTCTATTTACTAAACAAACAAACAAACATACATAATGTTTATCACCCAATTGTGTTTGACAAAGAGAAAGTTTTTGTTCCACTGAAAACAAGCCAACCATGCAGAAATGTTAAATTGTAAATGGAATATAATCACCTACAAATTAACCTAAAAACCCATCCAAAGCCCTGAAGTTTCTTCATCTTTTGCCAGTGCCATTGATCAGGCTGGCAGAGATTTGCAACACAGAACAGAAAACTTAATTCTTCAAACATTTTAACATCTGCATGGTTTAATTCAACTTTTCAAATTCAGAAAACACAGTCTGAAGGAGTCAGGAAGAACACACTTTTCTGCTGCTTCTTTTCTTTTTAACTAGCATGTACTAGATCACTCACATTTCATTATTTACTATATTCTTCTTGAAAATATTGGGAAGGGCATATGGCATATTTGTATGTATACATTTGTATGTATACAAAACCATGCTTTTGTAGGACAACTGTTTGCCAAAGTCTTCACCAAGCTACTTTGACCATTCCCATTGGTCTGAACATCTCTCATAACCAGAAGCAACGCAACCTGACATGCAATAGAGAAATGCAGTGGATTTCAAGTATATTGGTATGGCTACATAGGAGTCTCATACTTCCCCCATCACAATCTGTCCCCACCTCTTCACGAGGGGATTCTTATTTTTAATGCCCTCTCTGAACACTGCCAGCAGAAGCAAGCCAGGAGCTGACTACTTAACATGTCAAATGACAGAGCACACAAAACTTGTCATATATGCTACTCTATTTACAGATTTGCTTTACATGAAACAAAATTTGGACAGCAGGTGATAGGCGTGCAGTGATCAAGAGAAATTAATCAGTGTGAGCCCATGACTGGTAGTCCTGCAAAAAACACCCTTTGTCCACTAAAGCAGTGTTTCTACAAGTGTCTGACATGCAAGTTTCCAACACTCTGCTTTGTCACGCCTCACTCTTGATTTCAGAAGTTTTGCAAAGCCAATGCAAGAATAAACACCAAGCATATAAGCAAGACCTTGTAATAGTGCATTAAGTCTAGAGTACAAAACATTCAGCATCATTACCGCAACAATAATCAAACAGAATGTGTGAAAACTCAGCAGCACCGTACATATATCTGCAAGTAACAACACTGCAAAGCAAAATTATGATGAAAATTACTTGTTTTTGTAAAATATTCACCACTGTGAATTTCATTTCTCACCTTCCTTGTAAACAACACAAAAATTATCCAAATATCTATATCCCTGTAACAAATACTATGAGAACCATTGTTTTATGCTTCTAAGTTGGCAAAGCCTACAATGAACTTCAACAATAACATTACCTGAACTCCTGCATCATCTTCATCTTCAGGATGAGGTGATGGTGGTGGAGTCTTTTCCAAATCTGAGTTTTCAGAACCTTCCTTTCCCTTGTTAACCTTTTTCTTCGCAGCACTGGCTTCTGAATCTTGCTTTTTGCTACTGAAACAGAGGTATTTTTAATCAGCATTTGTAAAAAAAATATAAGCAAGAGGTGCTTAAAAAAACAGTTGATCCATGAGATGTTTGAGTGACTTCATTATTTTCAACTGCCTTGCTTAAGAATTTCAAGGTAACTGCAAAATCAACGATGTATGAGCCATCACTACACATGCCTTAACAACAGACACCTCACTTCTTTCCTTCAAGACCTTAGACAGCGACACTCGATGTGTACTCAACAAGAAACTAAAAATGAGATGGGAAAGGAAGAGCTGCTCTCTTCAGAATCTGCACTTTCTAAAAGGGGTGTTTGGACAACCTGACACATGAGAAGAGAAACAGGACTACACAGGTGCTTGTCTTATATTAACCGTGCAGCCCAGGCAAGCAGAACCAGAGTAAGCACTACCAAAACAAAGTACTGAATTCATCTTCTTCTACAATCCCTGCTATTTCCAAGCAGGAAATGCATTTTAGTGTCAGTGCTGAGGGCATTCATACAGCCTCAATGCATGCAACTGCAGCTTGCACAGGGGGAAAAAACACTCAGCTAGTATCTCAGCATCTACACAACACTAGAAAGCTATATCCACTGACAAAAATGTTTTGAGGGTTGTTCCTTCCCTTCCTCCCCTATGGAAATGTTCATCACCTGAAGAGCTGCACTCAGAGGCTTGGAAACGGGTGAAGATGTATGCATCAAAATACAGCTTTAAATAACACCATCACCAAATCACAAACTGAGATGATCTGCAGCATGGCAGGGGAGAAATTTTTAAATGGCAACAAAAGTCAATGGTAAAAGTTAGTATTTTAAAGTACACTTAGCCTTTGAGTCTGAGGCAGGTTTTTATTAGTTTTTTGTGGTCAGCTCCCAGCAGCCCATTACCAATGTGAGGGGCTTGCTAAGGGAAGTTGCTGAGACGGCTGACAGCAGAGCAGAGCTGTGTGTGTTGGTACCTGACACATGGCAAGCACAGGTCACCAAGCACTATATCAGACACTTTTATATGGCTTCTGCATTCTCACCACTTCAATTTCATATCAGGGAAGCTGCCCGGGGTTTGTTTTTTCTTCATGACTCTCACATTCATAATTTCTCATTTAAACATCAGCTTTAAATTTGTTCACTTTGATCAGCACATTAGCCTACCAACAGTGTATTTTGGAGCTGTAATTTAAAATTTTCCCATGTCTCTTCCCATGTCAACAACCACATGTCTCTTCAGGACTGCAACAACTCAGCTACAGCATTATTTTCTCCTTGCAGCCTATGCTTAAACTAACACTGATTTCCAAGTTTAAAAAAAAAAACAAAAGAAAACAAACCCACACAAAAAACATTTACACGTGAAAAGACTGTGAGTTTTGGACATGGATTTGTATTATTGCAAAATTGTCTCTACTCAGCTCTAGCGAGGCCATATCTGGAGTACTGTGTTCAGTTCTGGACTCCTCAGTGAAACAAAGACAAGGAGCTAGTGAATAGGACACAGAAGAAGGGCACTATGATGATTGGGGGTCTGGAGCATCTGTCTTAGGAGGAGAGACTGTGGTAGCTGGGACTATTTAAAGAGAAGACCGAGACTAGATTATCTAGAGAGGTCGCTTCCATTCCTAAAAATTCTGTGATTCATTGATGTATATAAGTATCTCAATAGTAGGGATCAAGAGGATGGTGTTGGACTCTCTTCAGTTGTACACAGTACACAGAAACAAAAACAGAAGTTCCACCTCAGCATGAGGAAGAACTTCCTTACACTGAGCATGGCAGAGCACTGGAACAGCTGCCCAGGGAGGTTGTGGAGTCTCCCTCTCTGGAGACATTTAAAATCCACCTGAACACCTTTCTGTGTCACCTGCTTTAGGTGACCTTGCCCTGGCAGGGGGCTTGGATGAGATGATCTCCAGGGGAGCCTTCCAACCCTAACAATCCTGCGATCCCATGAAATTAACAGGACTCGACACAGCTTTAAAAAAAAAGCCCACCTTAA
>VWYP01021169.1:10800-41207 GCA_013400435.1 Pycnonotus jocosus
AAAAAAAAAAAAGCGGGGGGGAGGAAGAGTTCAACCCGGCGGAAGGAGCGCGGGCACAGCGGGGGCAGAGTTTGGCACGGCGGGAGGAGCGCGGGCAGAGGGCGAGCCCCGAGAGGCGGCGGGGCCGGGCAGCGCGCGTCCCTCCCCTCCCTTCCTCCCTCGCTCGGTGCCCGGCGGGCTCCCCTCCCTCCCCGCCGGCGCTTGTTTCCGCTCTGGCTGCCACCAATGGCACAAAAAGCCGCAGCTGAAGCGGGGCCCCCTTCGCCTTTTCATCCGCACGCCGAGAGCGCTGGCGTCGCCCCGGCAACCCGCGGCCACGTGACCAGCACCTGCTCCGCTGGCCGGCGGCCACCGAGCGCTGCCATCTGCTTCCCTCAATCAGCGCCCGCCCGCTCCCGGCACCTGCGCGGCCGCGGCACGGGAACCCCCGCCGCACACACACCGGCTTTCATCAAACCACCGCCAAACCGCTTCCACAAACACCGGCTAAAAACTAAACACCGAACGGCAACTAAACAAAACAAACAAACAAAAAAAACCCGCTCCGCGCATTTCTCCAACTCGTTTAAATGGAAGGTGAAGATCGCCGCCAGGTGAAGCGCGCTGACAGCCCGGCGCTTTCCCCCCCTGACCCCCGTAAATCGGAGCGGGGCTCGCAATTAAAGCTCAGCCGTCGTGCCGTGCCCCCGGGGCACGGCCGCCTGTGAATAACAGGCTTAAAGCCGGGAAGAATAGCGTGGGCTAGGCGGGATAAAACACCAGGCTGCTGAAAGGCCGGGCAGCGCTAACGAGGGCCCGCCGACCCACCGACCGCGCTGCGCTCCCGGCCGGCCCGGCGCAGACAAAGAGCCCGGCGCTGCGGGCAGGTCCGCACCGACACGGGCTCCTTTCTGGCCTCTGAGAGACCTTTCCTCTCCGAGCCATGACTACTTCATGACCTATATCTACCCCCGAGCCGTGCGCCTCCGTGCACGCAGGCAATCTCAGCAACGGAGACGCGGTTGAAGTGATTTGGACAAAGTTTCAAATCACTTCCCTTTCCAGACCGGTTATAAACACACACGTGGAAAGAGCCATCAGCCTGGGCAGAACAAAGCCCGTGTGCAGGTCCACCGGGAATTTTAAGTTCTAAATTCAGCAACAGAATTGCTCTTTTTAAATGCACAGCTACAACTTCTTTGAAGGAAAGGGGAGAAAAAAAGAAAGGTGAAGTAGAAATAGAAGAACAGCACTACCCCTCTAAACGCAGGGACACACTGCTTCCCAGTGCATCACACGCAGGAGCTTCACCTGGCCACTGAGAACATCAGCTTCCTTGCATTGTCAGCAACTGTCCTTCATGTTCCCACAGAGCCAGTGTGATTTGTTCCTGACAATTAAATGTACCCACTTTTGACTCAGCCTTTGCACCTTCCAGCAGATCACACTCAGGCAATCCAGGAACAGCATTAGCCTGGAACAGAATTACCATTCCACATGAAGAAAAGGCAGGTACCTAGAGATTGTTCTCAGAGACTCTGCCATTAGGTCTCCCTGTCAGTGCTCAACACTGGGTGCACATGATTAGTACTTTCCAAGTCTGGCAATAAGGAAAGTAAACTGTAACACACACATTTAGACAACTATCTCTCATATTTGTTTTTATGCATGCATGAATGCAAAATTTAGCCAAGGCCTACTAGTAACAAGGTAATGTCCAGTCCCAAAACAAGAACTATAAATCTAGGACAAACTGGAGCAGTATTTGCCACACACAAAACTTTGAAGTATTTAAATACTGTCAGTTAAACTCGTCCCTCAATTCCAATGATATAAACACAGACATTTCAGATTAGATGTTTTACAATCTCACTGTCCAATATCACCTTCTGGTTTCATCCTCTTACCCCTGAGGACTGCACACCATATTGACCAAAGGGGATGAGTAGGAAGACAACCTGCAGAAGGTCAAACAGGCAAACAACATGAAGAAAAAGAGGTTGAAAAGGAAAACAGTAAGTAGAACAACTGAAAAGAGAGCTTGAGTTACAGTTTGAGAAAGATATCCAAACTCCAACAAAGTGCTTTGTCAGCTCAGCAGCCCCCAAGAGAGCTAGATGAAGCTCCAGAAACTTACAGGGGCAAACCATCAGACTCAAAAATGACCCAAAAATCATGACATGCTTTGCAGGATTAAGAGGGGAATTAGCCCGTGTGTTTACCCTGTGTAACTACTTCACCTGATCTGGGTAACTGATAGATCTGTTTATTACAATTTAGTATAATTTAGTACATTTAGTATAATTTATGACAACTATCATGACTTGGATGATTTTTTTTTCTATCATTCTATGATCTAAAGTAAGTGAGATGCATTACAGATTTTTATTTTACTGTTTGGGAACATTTCCTGTAACAGATTCACCATTAGAACCAACATTAGGCAAACTTTACATATTCACTGTGGAGCACAAAAAACATTGAAAAACAATCCAACCTTCTCAAAATGTCAGAGATGTGAGACTTATACTTCACTGCCTTACCCAAGGAAAACATTTATTTTTTAAAGCTCTTAGTGTAATCAAAACAACTTTTTTTAAAAAAAATCAGTTTTTACATATCACAAAAATAGGAAAAAACAAGAGACAACAAGGTGTTTTCCAGCCTGAAAAGTCAGCCAAATTACTAAAAAGCTTTGGTAATAGTGAAGCCTACAAGGCCTGCCCCGCAGCACAAGCAAAGGTAAATATCAGGCAGCTGGGCTGGTTCAGAAGGGAGATGAGGACAGGTGTGAACAGGAACAGCCTCAGCGGACACATGCATGGAAATCTCGCACGATTTCCTGTTCTCTCCCAAAGGCAGCCCCTTCCTGCCTTGCTCAGGATGATCTGACCTTGGGAGTGGAAACTACCACCACGGCCTCGGGACCTCTCTTCCTGTCCCCCAGCTCCCCAGGGTGCTGTGTCCTGCTGTCCGCACCGCTCCCCCACGCAGCAGCCTCTTCCCACTTCCGTGGCCAGGAGCCATCCCCTTTCCGATACAACAAACAGCCCAACCGTGCGCCAAAAAAGCCCTTCTCCACCTCTCTCTAAAAACTTCAATTATGCTCATGTTTAGCACTCCCCTTGTAAGCAACAACCCACTCATCCTACACTGTGTCCCAGGCTGCTGCTCAGAGTGTGGCGACTATGACATTTTCCTTGACACAGGGAGAGGAGGAAGCAGATATGAGCAGCCCTGCAAAGCACAACACACTGCTTTGAGGAGATGGGACAAGGCAAGAGCTCCTGCAAATAGCTGCCATTTGGCCCTTGCAAACAGTTACTGCTCCTGCCACCATAATCGGTGGCCACTCTCTAGGGTTTCATAGGAAGTGGCAGGAGAGATATCAGCTGTGCTGCAGCGTGATCTTCTCAAACAGGTGGTCCTCATCTCCTCCAGGGACAGGCACAGGAGGAACAGACATCTGAGCCATGACTTTGCAATTCAGTAGGATTACTTGCCCTTCCCCGTCCCTCTACTTTTGGAAAAATCTGCCTGCTTGCATGTGCCTGAAGCTGTCTTCATAACGTTTAGAGCCCACATAATACTCAGCACCCATCTAATTTAATGAAAACTTTTCACTTGTCATCTTAGGTTAACCTACATTTTGCTTTCAAACTTCACTAGTCTGATCCACGAGAGATTTGTTTTGCCGATATTATTTTTTTTAGCCACCACTATATTTGTCTTTCAGTATTGGTAGGATTGGGCTAATATCCATTAAAAGTGTTACAGTACAATATTAATGTGTGATCTTTGTTTCACTATTCAGTGTAACATACTAGCAGCCTATTTGGGCTTTTCCTTTCTTTTTGAGATCCCATGAAACAATTCAAACCACCATTAAATTAATCAGGTTCTTCCATTTTCCAGTCTGACTTGTCCCTCACAGTCAGGTGCATTTCAGTGAGGCAGGCTGCTCAATCTGTCACAACTTGCACCAAAGATAACAGAGATGTTAAGGATAAAGTTTCTGAGGTTTTGTTTTTATTTGTTATATAAAAGGATTATACTTATAGTTGAAATTGGAACTAAAATAACAGGGTTATGAGCTATATTAATTTACAAAATGGTTAAGATAATTAAACATCAGATTTTTTCATCCATGTGTATGCTCCAGCACAGTCTGTGTCAAACTTAGCTATTAAGGACTCATTATGCTCTATCCAAAAACTACTGCTCTTCAATAAATACGTAACTATTTACCTTAATTTTACATGATTGCAAAACTCTTCTGTTGAAGCTGATCATCTTACTCAGGAATGAGGACCATTAGTTACACACAGCATTTTTAGATTTCTAAACCACACTACTCCTTCCAATGCTTAGAAGCAAAATACTGAGCAATATAAGCAGTAGCAGTAAAGACATGCCAGTAACTACCTTTATCAAAATATTTTACTTCTACATAATCATCCATAATCTGTATTAACTTGCACTAATCTCATTCATCTCAGCTACTGTAATATTTCCTTTCCGGAGCTGAAATACTGTGGCTTATATGGTTAAACATTTGGACTGTTGATTTATTTAAAAACTTGATTAAGTGAACTGTCACTGGACAGGTTTCCCAGTCTCTGATATTGCCAAAGTAAGCAAATTTCTTTCACTGATTTAAAATTCTTTGGCAGCATAGAATCCCCACACAGTCTCTGGGTTCTTCAAAGAAGCTTGATACTGAAGCTGACAAGAACACAAAATGAGAAAAAAACTTGTTGTCGAGAGAGCATTTGGTAACAAGAGACACAAGCCCATTACAGCAAAAATAGGACTTCCTCCACACCCCTGAGTAAGCATAAGAAACACAGAATGCTCTTGCTGTTACTCCAAACATGTTTCTCTCACAGGTAAAAGAATAGGGCTTAGTACTTACTAGAATACTGTAAGTCACCTAGCCAGCCAGGGACAAGAGCCACTGTATGGGAAAGAAGATACAGACTCTACTACAAACACAATTAAGAAAGCAGTGCTCTGTTCCTTCAGAGGAAACACTACTCCTTTAATCTGCACAACATGTCCCAAGACTTAAAGAAGATGCACATGGAGGTATTAGGATTGAGTGGACAGGACAGACCAGCTCTGAGCTCTGATGTCCAGACCATCAGCCATGGGTGTTTTTGAGGCAGACTCCTAACCATGCTTTATCAAATAAGGCTTCAATGTAGTCAATTGACTACAGTAAAAGACTTTTTACTGCAGTAAAAGACTTTTTACTTTCTGGCAGCAAAAATCTGGGAAATGCTCAATAATATTTATTATATAGCCTGGTCAGCCTTTAAACCTGTGAGTCTAGGGAACTGGAGCACTTCTCTTTAGAGGAAAAGCTAAGGAAGCTGCACCTGTTAGGCCTGGAGATGACAGGGAAGAGATCTTATCAATGCATACAAGTATCTTAGGGATGGGTGTGGAGACAATGGGGCCTGACACTGCCCAGAGATGTCCACAGACAGGACATGGGACAGTGGGTATAAACTGAAACACAGAAAGTTCCATCTGTCTAAAAAGAAAAACTTTACATTGAGGGTGACAGAGCGCTGAACAGGCTGCCCACGGGGGCTGTGGAGTCTCCTTCCCTGGCGAGATTAAAAACCTGCCTGGATGGACCCCATGCAACCTGCTATAAGTGAGTCTGCTTTAGCAAGGGCATTGAACTACATGATCTCCAGGGAACCCTTTCAACCCCAACCATTGTGTGATTCTATGAAAAGGATATTTTAGCCGATGCAGTACTTTAATTTCAAAAAGTCGTACTGGATGATAAATAACTTGAGAGATTTTCCAAGCTGTGGATTGCTGCTGTGTATGTAAACCCAATCCTTAGGACAGTCTGGTACACAGCCAAAGTAAATGCTGCAATAGGATAGGCTGACCAACTGTAAATTGCTCATCAGTTAATATAACCTGTACACAACAACACTTGATTTTACAAGCCAGCGTTTATAAATTCTTCAGGAAACATCATCTCTGCTAGTATAGAAACTTTTCTGTCTTGCTAAAGCAACAAGTAACATCTTACTGTCCATCCTCATTTAGCTACAGAGCTGTATCAAACCTAACCAATAAACAGTCAGTCTTGTAGACTATATGTAAAGCTGATTCATTAAGTGCAACTTTTAAATCCTAATACAAATGGATTTTGCAAACTGATTTGCATTAACCAAGTCTGGCTGTGCTTCCATCTGGAAGTTATATTTTCTAACTCTAGCCACATCTTGAAAAACAGATTCAGATGTTTGGAACAAATTCAGAACAGTTGTAAGAAATTCTAGGTACAAATGAAAAAAAATATTGAGCTTTAATGTCTTTGTGGTCTCAGTTTTCTTCCAAATAGGCATTTATAACCACGGTGTTTAGGGACTTGAGGGACAAGGAAAGAATCTGTGTTATTACCTATGACATATTTACTCATGCATAATGACAGTTTATTCTTTCTCGTACTACTCTGTAATGTTTCAAGCCTATCCGGATAAAGGTATATGATGTGAATGGCAAGTTAAGAAACCCAGTTAAGAAACATGGTTGAATCATCTAGTCTATCCACAAAGATCTTCTGCTAGGAAAATTTTATTTAGCATTTTCTTCTAGGAAAATGAGTATCATCTCTACAGTGAGAACCATCAATATCCATATAAAAATGCCTTTTTAACAGCAGAGCTTAGAGCCCATGAGTTGTGTTAGTATAAAACAGTGTCTGTAAGGGTTTTATAGCATACAACAACGTGAAGTACCTAACTTCTTTATTTATGGAAAAACATCATCAAACCATTCTACTCTGAGCCTTCATCTCTGAAACCTTGCATTAATATTGGAGCAGTTTAATTTCTCAACACAAAAACCACACACAAGGGACAGATGAGCATTAGAGGAGAAAGAGTTAGTTTTGAAATCTAACACATCCAGAAACTTTTCTGCCTTGAAAGGAAAAACTAACCTTCTGCCTTTCCAGCTTGCTTAAAATAACCCTGAAGCCATAAACAGGAAAGTCAAACAAGAGAAATGTGCCCAAGCTTCTCAAAAACACGATGTTATAGATGGTAGAAGGCAAACGACAAAACAAGATTTCCTCTCCACCCACGCCATTTAGCACAGATGCTCTAAAAATCCCACAAACACACTGTTTTTCTCTCATCGCATATACAAGTTTCCTGACTTACCTAGCCTTTTTGCTGGTCTTGGGTTTTGGTGTGGTATTTTTTGCTTTCTTTTCCTTTGGCTCTTTAGGGGTCTTAGGGACTTTGGGGGTCTTGGGTTCCTTCTTTTCCTTGGGTTCTTTAGGATCCTTCGGTTCTTTTTTTGCCTTGGGCTTTTTCTTTTTCTTTTTGTCTTCTTGGGAGCAATCCACTGAGTTTCTGCTTAGATTCTGGCTGTCAAGTCCCCCAGGAAAGTCTTCCTTACCAAAACCTTTACTGGGACCTTCTGCAGCAATGTGATTATTTTTCTTTTTCTTTTTCTTTTGCTGTGGCTGCGGCTCAATTGACGGCAGATAATCATCGCTTTTCACTAGCTGGGTATTCGGTCCACTAACCTGAGTCATATCCGGCACTGGTTTCTCTAAAAAGGGTTCCGACGGAGAATGCTGAGAGAGATAAACAGAAATAAAAATTGTAGAGCTGCAACTTTGATTTCTAAAACTTTGCTCTTTTGGAGCATGAGGTAATAGAGGGTGAAAATATTAAGCACAAGATTAACCTATTAACAAGAGTCAGCATATCTGAAACACTGTGCAGTAAAACAGTAAAGAACAAAGCTTTTTACAGTCAGAACACTAGCAAAATGACCAGAGATTCTTGATATATCAAGGGTAAAATTATTCTAAAGCTTGTACAAAGTGGAAATATAGAAAATATTTAGTCTTCAACACATCAATGCAAAATAAAAGCAATTTTTCAAACATTTCAAAATAGTTGTTAGTAGAATGATTAACTTATTAAAAATTATTCAGCTGCACTGGAATTTTGTCCTTTGGGAAGAAAATTGTTAAAGTTTGTTTCTAGACATGTGAAGGAGAATAAAAGTACATTCACAGGTTATAATGATAAAAAAAATTAATTAAGGCAATTTACATTGGCTGATCTGTGACAAGGAAGTATTTTGATTAGCAAGTGAAGGATTAAGCCACTTGAAAATGTAATACAAGGTTACGTTTTATGTCCAAGATCCACTGCTTCCAGCTTGTACTCGAAACAGATTTGTTCCTGCTCCAGATTGGACAGAGAGCTATGGTAAGTGCTTATGAACCTGCATAAACATCCTATTTCAAAATCTCTACAGCATATCAGGTTTACACCCAAACTTAAAAACTACAGGAAAACCTATGTATAATTACACAAATGTTAAATGCCTAGACTAAAATATATTGGATATATTGACTATTTTCACCTCAATGGTTCTGTTCCACACAAAGATCCATGAGTCTGCAGTGAAAAAGATATCCAAGCTCTACCATGACTTTGCAGCATATCAAAGCTCTGACCTGCTTCTCCCTGCCTGCCCATGGTTATAAATGCAGGACGACAGTGCTTTTCTAGAAGAAAAGTAATAGCATGACACTGTACTGATGCCTTTCTTGCACCTACATATACGGTCAGATCATTTTACCCACCCTCTTTCTCTCTCTGTTTCTCCTCCTTTTCTGTTTCCTAAAAATTAAGTCAGCGTGATTCTAGGTGAATGAGTTCCCCATTAATCATGATGTCAAAGGACTGCCATTTGAGATGTCTAATCTGTTCAACTGTGGAGAAGAAAAGTTTATAACAAATAAGAGCTTTACTTCTACAAAAAAGCAGTGCCAGTGTAACTGTAATGTTCTTTGCATTTCCTTTTCTCCATTTTTTTTTCTTCAAATAGCAGTTACTGAGAAGTGGCAAGTGGGCAAATGAATGACTGCAAAACCAGTCCCTGAACATAAGGAGAACTTATGGACATGCATAGATATATCTACTTCAGCCACCTAGTTCTAAATACAAATGCACTTAAGATTTAGGAAACAAAATTATTGACGATATTACATGAGAAAGTGATTGCATGTATGTACTTCCAGCTACATAAATATAATTTTCTCAATGTAAACAAACTAAACCAGTGCAGTCCTAACTACTGCCATTTCTTCACAGTAACATAAACCCACCGTGCACTGAACACACTCACATACTCAGAAGCAAAGTTGAGCAAGGCTTTTAGGAAGTTAAGACAAGATTTTTTTCTGCTGTCTGGGAGAGATCTGAATAGTACATGCTACATGACAGTTCTCCATGGAAGAGACAGAACAAGAGGGAAGGCCTGAGTGACAGACTGATGGTCTGGGTCTCTTGGCTTAACCAAGATCTTCCAAGGGTGACTTCTGCATGTCTCTATCCTTCACATGTTTATTAAGATCTTTTTTTGTGCAACCCAGCTCTAATAAAAACCCAATGCACTCATTGCATTACCACTGCATCAATTGGCCCCACCTCATGTAGGCATCGTGAAGTATGAATCAACACCTGTTCTGGAAATCTGTAGTCACCACTGGCAGGTACAACTCCACGCTGGAAAGTTCTCAAAAACTGGTTATCTGTATAGAAAACACTATCCTAGAAAGTCAATGGTAACAGTGAGTTCTGCAGTCCAATTACATATTACATAAAATTGAAATCTTTTAAAATATTCTGACTGGTTGTGAATTTGGTTGACTGAATTAAGTGTCTCACATTCATTATATGACACTGATGCCTTAAGTTTTAACTTTCATGTTTTTCAGCTTCTGTGCTGCCTAGGGGTGTAGTTCTGAGCCTCATATTAGGTGTTAGTAAGCTCTCTTCACAGAGTAGGCAGACAAAACAAATCCTTTCCATGCTGAAGACCAAGGACAACGGGTACAAGTTTTCCAGCCCAAAAGCATAAACAACGGTGGACATGTAGGGAAGAACAAGAAGGATGAGACCTCACAACCTGAAGCTGTAACTGGACAATTAAACCTCAATATGCAAATGAACCAAAACTTATAAAAGTGTAAGACCTCGTGACCAGTTGGACATTTTATGACCATTTTAAGTCCACCTTGCGTGTAGCCCTGGTCAGGCTCTTGTCCTGCCCAATGTGTACCCTAAAGGCCTTTCAGTAAATATCTACGTTATTCTCTAGCTCTGTCCAGTCTCTGTTTCAGGTCAGCCTTCCCAAGGCATCAACATAGAATAAAACTGTCTTCCCTGCACCTCCGACTGTTATGCACTTGAACTATTATTTTTAGGTAGGAAAATACAGGAATATAACCAAGATCATCTGTAAGTACTCCTTATCCCTGCGTTTTCAGAGCAGTACTTTTAACTTGTATTTTTGCAAGATAGCCAATATATTTCTGCATCATCTGCTATTTTGTATCTCATGCATCCTAAATTTTGTAGAAATTTCAAGTGAAAGTTTCATCATTTTTTTCACTGAGCTGTCCCCTACCATCCTCAATCCTGTTTTAAAATACTACTCACCTGCAATATATAACATAAGAACTCCAGAACTTTCTATTATTTGTAGATTTAGTTTTCAGCAAGTACCTTGAATTTGGCACTACATTATTAATTTGCCATATTAAGAGACACTTTTACAATTACCTAGAAGCTTATGTATAAAACACAACTTTCTAGAACAGGTCAGAATCAGTAGCTTTGTTTTTCTTCCTCTCATGCATATGAAACAGCCAAGCCAACAAATATTAAAAACCACAAGAAATTCAGTAATGCCATGTAGATTTAATTTTACAAAATTTTCAACACTGTAACTTCATTAATGGTATGACCCTCATTGAAATCAATATTATATTTTATAAATGCTTCAGTATTCAAAAAAAATGAATCCTTGCTGCCTTTGTAAGATTTGGAAGCTGTTTTTGTTTGTTTAAGTCTGAACAACTTTCAGCAAAGTCATAAGCAAATCTGAAAGCAAAGCTTTCCAAATCTCCACAACAGCAGTGTCAGCCCTTCATGACTTGACATTTGCAGTTTCAATGTAAGGTCTGTCCAGAAGGTAAGGCTCTGAGAATGGCAGCAATTACTGCCACACTATAGTATCCTGTGAAATTCTTACTTTTCAGAAACTTTATCCACAAGAGTCATTCTCAGACTCTAAAACAACTGAAGACTATACATTAGACTAAAACAAATACTAAAAAACCCAGACTTACTGCCTTTTATTTAAAGGAGCAAGTTATGTGCCTTCCCAAGCATAATAATACTATGATTTTGGTTCATATAATTCAGAACCTCAAATACTGAAGCTAGAAAAAGGCAATTCTGCCCTAATTAGGCTTTGTATGTTGTATTTGATACTACTTAAAAATATATTACTTTTGCCACACACCACTCCTCTTGCAGTTTGGCACATTTTGTAATTCACTTATACATGATTTTCTAAATTGTAGCACTCTTTCAAAGAAATAGCTGTGAATACTTTTCTTTTTCTAGGAAGTCTGTGGCGGTACTTCTGCAATATGCTAAAACCGTTTATCCCTAACTGACAACCCCACATTGCTCCCTAGTGTGAAGCTGTGTAGGAGCAGCACAAATCTACTGAGAAGAGAATGGAAGCAGCTTGAAAGATACATTTTCTTATCCCAAACCAGTCTGCTCTTTCTTAAGTAGGGAGAAAAGGAAGAACAACAGGCTTTCACTATAAATATTAGATTAAGCCTACCACAGGGAATTATTTCAAATAGTTCTACTTCTTTAAATCTAGAAAGGATTAGCTCTAGTTACAGTGTCACAATTTCTAATGCAAGAACCCTGTTTTTCATTTATAGAATTTTTTTAAAAAACATATATTACAAGTTTTTATCAAAAGATTGAAAAAATTATCTGCATACTTCACAGAAATTGCTTCTCCTGCTGCTTTTAGTAGTAACAAAGCCATAATTTAGTATGTTAGTAGAGAATTTAATCTTCCATGAGAAAGAAACCAGTGGAGATTAAACACAAATAGGTATTCATCCTATTTGATATTGCAGCAGAAATATTTTTGGTATTATTTGAAATAAGGTGAAAAAGGTGCTCAAAAATATTGGTGTGTTTACTAGACCTACATCTCTTTAAATCTTTTAGAGAAAAGCTGTTTTTGTAAACATTTAACAAAGAACAGATGGCCTGTTTTAATCATGTGAAAAAACCTGGAGCTCACATTAATACTCCTACCAGTGACTACTGGGGCTAGTCACCTCCCTAACCAGCAGCATGGCACAGTCTCCCGTAATTCCATTTAATTTTACAATGGACATTTTCTCATCAGTTCCCACTGCTCGACAGTCAATCAATGCTATTAACATGCAATATCACAATGCAGGACACTCCTAAAGATCACAGCTTATTAGAGAAAAACAGAGATTCTTCAAGAACTCCAAAGTGTTAAAACAATTTGTGGCACAACAGGCTACACAGCATTGTCAGTAACAGCTAACAACACCCAAGGAAATAAAAAAATGAAAACACTATCAGAGAAATAGAATTGTCTGTTTCTAGACTGCAAAATTTCTGGAATTCAAACCTATTTTTGAGCTTCCAAACAGGTATCACCAAGACTTGAAAAATTAAAACCAATTTGCCTGTGTTTCACAGCTGCTTACACTTTTAGAGTGAAAGCTCCTTCTCCCCAGCCCAAAGCACAGAGAGCTGTCTCAAACCAGGCCTGTTACATGAAGTAGCAAATGGACAAGATGCAGGATTAATCCAATGAGGGTGAGTGGCAGGGAGGGAGGTTAAGGAGGAGAGTCTTTCTATTGCTTGAACAAGGACTGAACCACAATCAACTGTACTGAAAGCAGCTGAGTGTCACTTCCCTAACAGAGCAGCAACTTGAGCCAATATTGGGCTTTACAAAGTAGGAAGCAAGAGCAGCAAAGTATGCGGTGTGACTCAGCTAACTTTATGAAATTTAAACACCAGCACCAAACAACAAACAATTCAAAAAAGCCAGACATTTTACCAGGACTAACTTCCATTTCCCTCGTGGATATTATTTCCAGATTCCATGGTCTTTTCCATATTTAAATAAAGATCTACAACAACAATACTTCATTTAAATTTTCTTGAATGTTGGTTTACTAAGTTGTCCAACACTAAAGCAAGTGCTCAGTCAGTCCCCACTGACTTCAAAATACAAACCTCTTTGGTATGATTTCCAAACAATGGATAATTTCACTTTAGGTATATCATTGCAGAATATTCTCAACTGCAAGTCTGTTTAATTATCACCTTCACTTTGGGGAAGTTAAAACGACAACCTGTGCAAATTCTTTGAAAACAGAAGACAGATTACAGCATGCTTACAGCAGCAGCTCTAACTAGTGCCACAGAGATCACTCATTTTGAATTTGTGTCCTTCCTGATGGGACAGCCCAAAAGGTGTTAAAAGCCATCACATAACCAAATTGCTCCTTTGATTCTTCCTTTCAAAGGTTAATGACAGGATTCATCCTCCCTCTGGATTATTTAGAATGAACTACTCATCTTGACTAATTTGGAAAGTTTCTGCGTCATGTCTCTATACATTGCTTTGTCCCTGCAATTCCCAACTTGTCTCATGAATACTACTTTTCGTTTTAGGCCTCTCTCAGTGCCCCCTCAGTGCGTCACCCTTTCTAGACCTACAGAAGTACTTTCCTGACATAGTCCATATGCAGAGCTCACATATCAGTAAGAACTCCGGAGTAAAGAGGAATCAACGCCACCTCCAAAACTCTGGCCAAATGCCAGTACCTACATTCAGCAAAAGCTATACAGTATTTTTTCTATAGTAGGTGAAGTCCAGAAACACCCTCAAGACTATATTCATGCCTGTAATTGTTTCAAAAATATGTTTTACTAATCAATGTCTTCTCCTTTATTGTCAATGATGATCTCTTCCTTCTTCTGTGAAACTATTATCTTGAAGATGTATATGTTTCTTTTACTGTACTATATGAAAATACTTAATATTAAACTTAAAATATTTTGGGGAATATGATTCTGTTTAGAAACAACTGGTATCTCAGTAATTCAGAAGCCTTCCTAAAAAAAAAAAAATTGTAGTTCCAAAGTGACAACTGGGATTTATAAACCAACAAGTGCTGTCAGTGACCTCTGCAATAAAGAGAAAGACATCACACCACATAAGAACGAAAGTCTGTTTTGCAAATAGGCTTGAAAGGAATCTAAACTTCTTTTCACATCTCTTCAGAACACAGAGAAAAATGTATAAAAAATGTAAGTTCTGTTAATACCTTTCTAGCAAGACAAAACTACCATGTATGAAAAAGTTATTGTTTTACCAAAGTGCTGCTGCAATATCATTTTATTTCTTAATCAGGTCTTAGGAGAAAACAGAATAATCTAAGACTATTCTAAGTCATCCTGCTCTGTTACTGCTCCTGGAAACCTGTTAAAAACAGTACAATTACAAACAAGTTATAACTTGCTGATCCAAAGTTTTTTGAAAAATTCTGAATTAAAAAAAAAAAAAAAATTCTGATGCCAACCGCAACCTAACAGTGGAATGGAAGTGATTAAAACCAATCTTAGTGCCCTCTGCTACCACTGTAAAACTACTATAATTTATGATTTGGTGGAGCTGAAAATATCACCCAATTACAGTATTTGGAGGAATAAAAACATGCTATGCAAAATACAGAGTTTCTTAATCGAGTCTCAGCACAGCTCCAGTAATAGAATTATTTATTTACTGGTCATGTACTCTGTGAAGAAACACAGATTACAAAAAACAAATTATACTAATGTGGCCATCCAAAAAGCAAACATCCAATTATAATTTTACAGTAATCATATGTAGTGTTTTGTGCTCACAGAAAACGTGAGACACATTACTAAGCCTACGGAGTATCAGCCAGTGCAATGAGTGCTGACAGTTTGTTCACAGCTCAAGAAACAACTAACTTGTCCCATAAAAGAGCTCCTAGGTTGCTGTCCATTGATCAGAATTGATCAGAATTAGTGTTGATCAGGCAATCTCAGACATCTGTGGTCTCTACAATAATGAAGCATGCATGCTCCAAATTGGTTCTACATTGCAACAGCTACCACAAGGATTGTATGTAACTGGTGATGTGATGGTCAACAAGACAAAAGTTTTATTAATATTTTTTGCTAGAGAATGCTTTGCAATATAGACTGACTTAGCAGTATAAGGTTGTCCCTAATGCAAGTGGGGCAGGTCCTAAATATTACACAACAGCAGCCTGACTCTCTGTTCTCCATCATCACTACATAGACTGGTTGAGGACTCATGATTTTGGCAAGTTTTTACTAGCTCTAGCTGCAGAGACACATAGAAAGGGTGGGACAATTAGTTTTACAATTTAGACAATTAGAATTACTGAACTCTACTACTGGTAAAAGCTAATTGTTCATGTTGACAGCTTGTTCACCTCAAGCCTGCCCTCCGTGCATGGCCATAGTAAAAGGAAACTTCACTTTGCATGTTCTCCACTATCAAGCAGAAGACATGTCAGAACATGCCAACGTGTTTTACCACTGAAGTTGTTGGTAGTCAGACTTGACGATCTTAAAGGTCTTTCCCAACCTTAAGAGTTCTTTGATTCTGCCATGTAACATCTATATTTAAAAATGTGTGCTTTCTCTTTGTGAAGTTATGTCTGTGAAGTTATTCCCAGGCACAGCTCTCAAGATACCTAGTGCTTACTAGAGAATTCCTTGGATTAGAGAATATCCAGGAGATTCACCAACAGTCTTTTCCAACCCCTCTAAGACAAGGCAATGGCTGCTCATCACCAGGCAAGATAGGGAAGTCACACAATAAAGTAAGAATGTGTCAGGATGAAAGAGTCTCCAGAGAATCTGGTACAATACTTCAACTTCTCTAGTAAAGGGGAGGAAACATCTGCACATACTCAACCAAAACAGTAATAATTAAACTGCTATTATTAAATAAATTAGCATTAAAAAATACTAATTCAACATTTTAGCATATATACGGGCTGAAGTTTTGCTCTTGGGCTTGCCTCCATGTTCCCCACAGCCCCTTTGCTTCACTGTGAAAGCAAAGCAGCTTCTCCAAAACAGTCAAAAGCAAACACACTCCTTCTGGGAGACAAAACTGAACTGCCCTGTACATGCAGCCTCCTCCCTCCACCAGCAGAGTTCTCTCCGTTCAGCTACTGAACATCAAATGCATGGAGCTCCATCCTCTCTGAAGGGTAACCTGTTCCTGAACCACATTGTATTGCTATCACCATAGTTTATGCTGCTCTGGTACCAACTATGACTTCCACTAAACATCCTGTTCTCTACTCAGAAAAAGAAAATGCAACAAAACCAGTCCTGGCTGACTTGGTATATTAGAGTTTGCCCACAGTAATAAAAGTGACAAATGTCCTCTAAAACTTTGCTTTTTCTACAGAAGACTAAAGTTGCTCAAAGAACCATTTTCAGAGGGACCTTAAATAGATCCTGTCTACTCACATCAATAATCTTTCTGTTATCAAGTTTACATCACAGTGACATTCAGCAAATGGCACCAGGTTTATGACTGCAGAGAATCAAAGACAAGCATATGTGGTACAAGCGCTGGTTCCTCTGACCACAGACAACTGAAAAAGTTCCATTTGTGCTTTCACTGCTGCAAGTAATAGTAGCAGTAATAGCATTACACACTACAACAGCAAGAGCATTTATATTCTGGTATTTTTTTCCCCAAACTCTTCTAAAACCCAAGAGTTACAGGAAAACTTATTCAACAGGCTATAAATGTAAAAAATATAGGGTGATGGGTAATAAGATACTATATTGTATGTTTACTTGATAAATACATACAAGGTACATGTGTTAAGTCAAAAGCAATACTTCTTTTTTGATTTGCCAAACCTCTAATAAAGTATTTTTTATCTGAATTCAGAAAAAGTACACTTTGTCTTCTCGTAATTTATAATAAAAAGTTTACTTTAGTCTAAGGAAGGGAGAACAACAATGGAGAGAAGGGCAGTATGTTTGGGGTGGTTTTTTTCATCAGATTAAGCTGAAGACTTGCAGGCCAGGAAATAGTTTTCTCTGCAGCACTTAAGGATCAAGTAAATACGAATGACAGAAACATCCACCTGTCTGATGAACATCCTGTGAGCTCCAATCCATTATTTGTAAGGACAATACTAATGCTTTTTAACAATGAAACACAGAATCATAGCATATCCTGGGTTGGAAGAGACCCACAAGGATCACCAAAGTCCAACTCCTGGCCCTGCACAGGACACCCCAAGAGTCACATCATGTCCCTGAAAACATCCAAATGCTTCTCTGTCAGGCTTGGGGCTGTGACCACTTCTCTGGGGAGCCTGTTCTAGTGCCCAACCACCTCTGGAGAAAAACCTTTTTCCTACTATCCAAACCAAACCTCCCTTGACACAGCTTCATACCATTCCCTCAGGTCCTCCCACTGACCACAGGGAGAAGAGGATTAGTGAGTGTCCCTCCCTACACTTTCCTTCATGAGCAAGTTATAGACTGCAAAAGGACCAAACTGCAACAGACTGTAAGGAAATCCACTAGGAGCAGATGGGCACCACGTGGCCACAAGTGCATATTGCCCCAATCTAATTACTTGGCACCACTACATGCCTCTGTGTTTTTTTATAAAATGCCTGTGCCATAAAGTCCTCAAACTCAACCTTCAGGGTGCCCTGCTTGCACCCTGTTTGTGTCTGCACACCTTAGTGGCCTGTCCTCCAGTCTTGGGAAGCTTTAGAAAGACACCAGTCACAGCCAGTCCTTTCAGCCTTCCTGATGTAATTCATGCTGTTTTGCCATTCTTATCTGCTCCAGGGCAACCTCTCACCCCTCTTTTGAGGGCACTCTAATGCAAGGGTCTTCAACGGGACTAGCCCACCTCCAAGAAAGCCATCTCTGAGAGAGAGCCTGCGGATGACGGCTGCCCAATAAGCACTCACGGGTAAACACAACTGAGTTGCTCTTCAGCAACTGAAGAGCACAACATCAAACACTGATAAAACAGTAAGATACAGCAACAACCAGTAAAATGCTTTCAAATGTATTTTTAGCCCATTACATTTATTAGCATAGGATGTCTGTTCCAATACAGTCGGAATAGATAAAACTCTATCACTTTCCTGACCCCTTCCTTATATACCTAGGAAAACAAAAGCCCAGTATTGTTGTTTTAAAGCTTCCCTACCATCAGCTTCTTGTTAAGCATCCATGTTTACGAAGCCTGCACATATAAAAAATACACCAATCACAGTTTAATGACAAACATGCAGCAGATGACAAGGCTGGTGAAAAGAGGATGCAACTCATAGAGAGCCTTTACTAAGAACTTTATCACTTCCCCTATCTGCACGCCCTCATCAAAGAACGAACAAGTTTTCCCCAAAGGTATAAATATGTATATCATGTTCTTATAGTTCAAGGAAAGGGCAATGGCTTTAGATGTTAAATATTTCAACAGATGTGAAAAGGACTAGAAGCCCTGAGTTTTTACTCCTGTCCATAGAAAGGAGGTCCCACTGAAGTCCCAAGATACTTCCACAATACCATCCATAAGTATTTTTTATTAAATCACAGAGCACTCTGAATTTTCTGTGGTTTGCAACAAGATATTTTTATAATTTCACCAAGATATCTGGCAGTAAAGAGTGTACCAGATTGAGAAAAATTAGCTGAAAGCATTAGAAGAAACACTTCTAGCACAGATAGTACGCTTTGGTTTCAGTTTGGAGCTCACAAATGTTCACTTCAACAGTATTTTATATGGATGACTGGAAGAGACTCACTAGGCAAATAATACAATACTCTTTTTCTTCCCTTGTCATCTTTGCCCTCTGCAAGATAAAGTTGTACAGTACACATAAGCAAAAGATTAAATCCTTTTCATTCATTACTTGTGCTGGTGCCTTTTTTTAAAAAAACTACAACTTGTACTCAAGTCTTTTCTGCTATATATTTAAAAACCACACAGAATTCTCTGATCATGTGGACTTCTAATACTGTAAAATACTAAGGTACCAACAAAGAAAGTTAAACCCCTCTAAACCTTTTATTGTTATTATTATTATTCAATGATTCTAATCTTTACATTTCCTAACTTCTTCTGATTCAAAGAGCCTCATCTTGGAATTTTCTCCCAAAAGACCTTATTTGATAGAGGTTTTCTGATACCATAAGATTATATCCACAGTATCTCAATCAAGCTGTCTCTACTGTTCATGTCTACTCCAAATCTCAAATTGTTTAATTGCTACTGTTTCAATCTCATAGTAAAGGAGAACACACTTAGTACTAGGAGATTCATAATTTAAAACTGTAATTATATGTTTTGACATTCTAAATGCTACTTCCTTAATCACAAAGAAATACCGTGTCATGAGAGAAAAAACAACTCAAAAATCCTTCTGCCACCACCACTTTTACTTCTATTAGATGTCCCAAATAAGTTAGAATTATTTTTCTAACCCACTTTTATCAAATATTAAACTGTTCTTGTCCAGCAGAAATTCAAAACCTTTCTTTAGGCACTGACCAATGAGCCAGCCTGCAAGTAAAACAACAAACATGCAATGTTGTCTTGAAAATATTAAAGTTCATTGTAACCCTAAGAAAACACAGTGTAAATTATAAACTTTTTTTATTTTTTAAAATTACAGTCTAAATTATTTAAGTATTTCAAATACTAGAAAACAAATAATAATTGTTGTTACTAAACAAATTTTACACCCTATTGCTTAACTTTCTACAATAATATCTCTAACCTATGGCATGACTCTTCCCTAGTTACTCTACAACTGCTGCCTCTTGCAGTTCACAGGCTGGATGAGATTTTTAGATTAAATCACATCTAAATGACTATGACATTATCCTGAAGACAAGACTCATGTTACCTTGAAAACTTAAGTACCAAAAAGGGAAAGACTATGAGGAGTGATGAAAGCAGTGAACATCAAGAAAGTTACTTTTTCCTACCAGCCTCAACTCATTGTGATACTTTTTTTTCCCCCTAGATGGGCTTTTATTTTGTTGGGTTTTGTTTGGGTTATTTTTTCTGTTTCTTTTAAATTATATACTCATCTCTTACTAAGAGGGGTTTCCAGCAAAGGACTTTGACCTTCTTGAAAACTGCTCAACGATGACTGCAAGAAAGCACCTACTTGGATAACTACTGACTTCAGCTTCAGGGCAATGCAGCCCAGCATAACACACAAAAAGAACCCAGCCCCAAATCCCATTACTTTCACTCTTGCCTCAGGGAACTCCCTACCCCTCTGTCCTGGTTTACTCATATATAAAATGGAGAATACACACCATAGGAGACTTTAGATGATGGATAAATTAGTGATTGGTGAAGATTTTCAGTATTATGATTAAAACTGCTATTTTAAAAGTTCATTTAGCTATTTTTACAAACATATGAAGAGAGGCACTGTTTGTAGGAAGAGTCCACCTGGTTGAAGGGATTCAAGTGATATTCATTATCAGGTTTACTGGATAATATATAGTCAACATATTATCAGGCCATACCCTCAATTAACAAAACTAAAGTAATTAAACAGCTACTTCTATCATAGAAGGTCTTCTGTGGGTTGAAGAAAAAGGACAGAGAAAATATGGTTGCATACACAGATTACACCCTATTTTATAGGCATGAGGAACATGTAGTGTCAGTCCTACTTGAGATCTTAAAACTACAGCTTTCTTGCCTGCCATCCTCCCATAAACACAACCACTTAAATTTTGTGTCTTAAGTAACATAGTTTAACACTTTCTGTCACTTACTTAGTTCTTTCTTGATACTTACTTTCAAAAAGTATATATAAATGTTACAACCAAACCTTCTTGCCAACCACAGATACAAAAAGGCAGACTCTGCAGATGGTAACAAACAATTGCAGTTTTCCAATGCCCTCATCTCACCCCTCTTTCAGAGCACTAGTGCTTACAACATAAACACTGAAAAGCTCTAAGTGTCCCATATTAAGCATGTGGGAAAACAACTAAAGAAGAGTTAAAAGCTTCTATTGTTCCTCATATGCATGCATTTACTAATATACACATATGTATTCAAATATTTAACTTTAAACTTAGTGTTTAAATTGTTTCTAATGATGTCTGACTACATCTCCAAACTACAGCTGTTTCCACATTCACTTTCCAGTATCTTACAAAAAAAAAAATCAACACAATCAAAAACCTGCCAAATCAACCTCAAAATCAGCCTGCAACAGTGGGGAAAAAAACCCAACCAACCAAACAAACAACAAACCATCAACTACATCAAGCCAGTTCTCCCCTGGTTATATGCAATTAACTTCTCCCATTCTGCCATGTAAAAGATACCCAGTCTTCAAGTTAAATAACTTCTATAAAGATAAAACACAATGCAAAGACATGTTTTTCCTTTTCCGTCTCTTGTATCTATATAGAAAAGGAAAATAACCTGGAAAGTAATGATTAATGCAATGGCTTTCCTACATTTTGGTTTCAGTATACTCCTAAATAATTAAGCAGTAATTCTTAAAAAGTCTGATTAACCAGCCTTTAAAAACCTGTGGCTGATCAAGTCACAGAAACCAGCAAGCAAAAGGTACAATATATCTTCAGCAGTGATGCATTTTATACCAATGACACCTATATATTACGAGAGAAAAACTACTAAAGATTTAATGGTGCCAATTAAAAAAGCCAAGAGTTTGCATGGCTCAATGGCTGAGTCATAGACCTTTTCCCCATAATAGGTTCCATTATAGTCCTGAGCTCAAGCTGTGGGAAGAGGATTACAGATGAGTAAAAGGAATCAGTATTTTTACATGTTATTGCCAAGGAAGGTGTCTTTTAAGCATTACACAGCTGAATGTCTCTCCTAGCAGTAGAGCAGCTTGTGCTTACTCACCATTTTAGTTCTAAGTGAGAGCCTCAGAATTGTGGACACCTCACTTCAAAACACTAACACAGAAATTAATCCCATCAGTGTAGAGTCCTCTCAAATTTAATCAGTATTTCATATGCATTTCCAAACTTGAAATATTTCAGTAATTTTTGTGCCATCCTATTACCCCTGATTTTTAAAAAATTTATATATACTTACATAAAACAAGGTAAGACTGTGTAGCTAAAAACCAAAATAGTTTGTACTTAAACCACAGGATGTCTGTAAACAACTGGTGTGATGTACAATGAGAAAAAGAAAATTAAAATGTTCAAGTGCCTCTCAAGACTGCTTCCAGTAAACCTAGGGAAGTATTTGTGCCAGAGTACAACACTGCACAAAATTCTGACCATTCACATCAACAACAATTACACCTCAGGCACAAGTACAGATTATCTTGAAAGAGAAGTCCAAAGGGAATTTAACTTACTTTAGATAGATTGCTAAACACCAACAGATGCTAATACAGGAAAAGAAAATAATTAAGATGGGTAAAATTGACACAAGAACAAATTCAGTATGAAACTGGCATCTAACAAATTTAGGACAGTTCGATGCCTGTTCCAAAATTCAAACTGATCTGATTTGGGTAAGAATTTTAAAAAAACAGGAATACTGGAAGCAAAAGCTAAGTGCTCTTTAAGCTTGATCAGGTTTAGAAAAGCAGTTCATGAGATGGCACATGTGACAGTTGGAAGCTCGACTCAATGGCCCAGACAATCTTCACAAGTACTTTGCTTCTAATGACTGGGGACAGTAAAAATCAACAGCAAAATCTTGTTTACATTTTTAAAAAAAGCATTTTAACAAATCCAGTTTGGAATATGATGAGCACTGAACATACTAGTTCAGAAAAGAGTTAAATATGCTTAGAAAAAAATATTTATGTTTCATTTTCTGGGGGAAGAAAGTATCTATTAAGCAGTCTAATAGGGCTGGTAAAACAAGCTCCTGGTCACAGAAATTTTAGCTTCAAACCTGAAAAAAGACTTGGCTACCCAAAAAGCTTTTACAGCTACACTGGGCAAAATAGTCAGAAGAAACCCTGTAGTATTACCTGTTTTATAAGCCTTACTTCACATATATCTTTAAGTCATCACAGCTATAAATGTGATTATTCAGATATCCCAAAGAAAACCTCTGTGATTTCAAATGTCTGTTTTTATAGAATTTTTTCTTTGGTAAGTAATTGTCTTTGTGTGAACCTATTCAATAAAAATGCAACAATGCTGTTTAAAATAGAAAGGCCTGCTTATTATATAAAGATGCCACAGTTCTAGTGTTCTTCTGCAATAACTTTTCTATTCCCTGGTTTGGACAGTTTTCCCCAAACATTGCAGAAGTAATTTTTATTTTCAAGTACTCTAGACAATAGAGACTTGAGAAAAGCAGAAGTAGGCAATTTATTAAATTACTGATCATCCATCATCTGTTCATTTACACAGTTTCATCATTTAAGTATAAGTGATATGCTTGTAAGGAGTGGGTTAGTGCAGGAGGGAGCCAGTATCCAGTTGCTGGGCCTGTGTCTTAACCTGCCAACAAGAATTTTGCAACTGAAAAGACTCCCTAGAGAATTTCACCTCTTCCTAATGCTGTGTTGGAAAACTTGTTCCTCCTCAAGAGATTCCTATACACATCCCTAATACAAGAGATCAGAATCAATGAGGACAAATGAAGGTAGAACAAATTCTTCAGAAAAAAAAGAAGAACCTATTCAATAGAAATTAGCCCATAGGTCCCAACTCAGAAGTCCGTGGCCTGCTTTGAGGGCTCTCCAGACCGTTAATCAATAATCTAAAACCCCTTCTTCTATCCCCACCCATTGGGGCAATTGAGTGGTTTATAGAAATGTTTTGGTTTAGGCTAAGTTTGATACAAACCGATGTAGAGACACTTAGGCAGAGGGGAGTTTTTATCTTTTACACCTACTAGTAAGTCTTACATAGCTGATCACTGAAAAAGCAAGACAACCTGCAGATCATATATCAACTACTTACAACCCAAGTTTTCTTGGACACTTATTTTCTCCCCACAATGTTTTCTTTGCTTCACTTGTGAATACAAACACCTACCTCTTCAGCAGCTACAACTCACAGAACATAAGTTAAAAGGAAAATACACTGATCAAGATTTAAGTAATTCTGTGTTTTCATCTTGCAAGAAATAAACTGGCAGTTTTGTTAGCATTGAAGAAAGGTAGGCATTTTCACGTGCACTGCTTGTATGCTTTTTATGTACCGGTCCTCACAGTTCTGCATGAGAATTTTTGCACCAGGCAGACATGGAAGAGCTCACCCAGGATGGTAGGGGTGGAGAATGGAGGAGGTTTGTGGTCACCTCCATAACCCCAGGTGTGTTCTGCATAGTTCCACTCTTTGAAATGGAAACAGTGATCATGTCTGTGTGACCCACCAACAAATTCCCACTGATTCAGGTTACACAAAGGTTATCTGATGGAAGAAGTTAACAGATATGGAGGGTACACATCACAGGCTAAAGCCATATTTTTCTAGGTGGCTTACTAATACTGACCTGTCAAACTTGGGTAACTGTGGTTTCATGCTACACTTCCCACTACAAATTTTACAGTCCCCCAGAAAAGGTTCAGCTGCATCCAATTCCTATCAAAGTCAAATGCAAATATAACATTATAAATATAACATTGGTCTTTCCATGGCTTTTCCAAAAAAGGTGGCATTATACTATCCATAACTTTCAGGTGAGGTGTGGATACATCATCAGGAGCCAACAGAGAGCTCTCTCCTGGAGAGATAATACAATGGCTTGGGTCAGAAAAGACTTTAAAGGCAATCTAGTTCAATCACCCTGCAAGAAGCAGGGACATCTTCAACTCAATCAGGTTGCCCCATCCAACCTGACATTGAACATTTCCAGGGACAGGGCATCTACCACCTCTCTGGGGAAGCAGTTACATTGCTTCATCACCCTTAGCATAAAAAAAGCCTTTCTTGTATCTAATCTAGACCAATCCTCTTTCAGTTTAAAATCACTACCCCTTGTTCTATCACAACAAGACCTGCTAAAAGGTCTGTACCCATCTTTCTTATAAGCCCCTCCCTTAGGTACAGAAGGGCTGCAAGAACGTCTCTCCAGAGCCTTCTCTTCTCCATGTTGAACAACCCCAACTCTCTCAGCCTTTCCTCAAGGGAGAGGAATTCCAGACCTCTGATGAGGTCTGAATGTTCTTCTCTGAATTCACTCCGAGATCTGTCTTCCCTGTGCTGAGGACTCCAGAGCTGGATGCTGCACTCCAGGTAGGGTCTCACAAGAGCAGAACAGAATAACAGAATCACCTCCCTTGACCTGCTGGCCACACTGCTTTTGGTGCAGCCCAGGGTACAACTGGCTTTCAGCACATTTTGGCTAGTCATGTGCAGTCTTTCATCCACCAGCACCTCCAAGTCCTTCTTGGCAGGGCTGCTTTCAATCCCTTCAACCCCCAGTCTGTAACTGATACCCTGATGTGACAGCTTGCACTTGGACTTGCTGAGCCTCATGAGGCTCACACAGACCCATTCCTCCAGCTTGTCCAGCTCACTCTGGATGGCATCCCAGACCTCAGGTACATCAACCTCAACACCCAGCCTGGTGTCATCTACAAACTTGCTGAGGGTGCACTTGACCTCCTTGTCAAAGTCATTGATGAAAACATTGAGCAGTACTGTCACAATACACTTTTCTGGGACAGGCACCCCAGCACTTTGCTTTACACTGACATGCAACCACTGTCATTTCAGACACCAGCCTGAGCAGATCCCATCAGAAGTGAGGTTTATGTTACACCATAGAATTCTGTTCTGTCAAATCTCCCCCTTTCCCCTTTTTGCTTTTCTGTTGTCAAGGTCTGCAAGCTTCTAGTAGTGGACATGTAATTCTCCACATAAACTTCCCATATGTATGTTGTTGCTTATCATAGAAACCTGCTCCCCTTAATCAACTTTCCCAGTCCACATAGAAGTAGCCTGCAAGAGATTTCAGAGGTATAACAGACCACGGGTTTGGAAACACAAACTTAAAGATATCTTAACAGATACATAAGCAATACAAAACCAGAAGTGATCATCAGTAATCAGCTCTATTTTTCTTTTGGGGTAGGAGGATAGCAGTTCTCCATATGGCCTTTTCATTGCACTATTTTATTAACTTCAATATGACAAAGTGATCATATGATCTTGAAATCACAGACTTGTTAAAAATCCATTGATTGCATAAAATCCATTTATGTCAAAGAGCCCAAGATACTTCTCAGACGCAAGTCACAGCAACAAATGAAAATAGCCTTTGAATATGTTAGCTGTGACATGTCACAGGTAGGCCTTTCCCCAACTCCTGTAGTAACTGAACTAAACTAATAATTAAATCAGAATGTGTCATTAGAACTGGAGGGGAGGATGGGAAAAAAAAAAAAAAAAAACTGAAAAAAGCAAACAAAAACCTCCAAACAAACAAGACCCCCCCAAAACACATACACAAAATCAAACAAACAAACAAACCACAAAACAAAAACCTCACCAAAAATCCCACACTTCATTTTCTGTGGACAAATACCTACCTCATTTAGCAGCACCAAATGAGGTAACTCTTAATTTAGCTTCTCCAACCAGTTTGATTAACATTGTTCTATGAAACACTTTATCTTTAGTGCAAATAGCTTTAGTATCCTTGTTCCAAACATTCTTTACACAACTTATAGTAAAATGTGAAAATCACAATAGGCAGATCTTAAATCAGACATGCCTACAGCAATACCAGGTCTAGATTTGGGGTTATATCATAATGTTATATCACAGTTGGAGAGCTGTGTCTACAGCCACACTTTTAACTTACCCCTGACTACCATCACAGTTTCTGAGTTACATTTTTAGGTTTGCTGTACACAGAGTAGCAGTGAACTGCAGAAACTCACCACTGCTGCAGAGCACCTCAAGCACACCCAACAGGAACACTGACAACACTGACACCAAACAACCAACCTGTCTCAGTCAGCAAAAAATCCCCTAATCCCAATCTGATATCATAGGTACAGTATTTGGTTTTCAACAAGTTTTCCTGAAGTATTTCAAAGGAGGCCTGCAGACAGAAACCTTACAACCAAGCAGTCTTCCAGTATTGCAGGTGTGTCCATCTCTGACAATGCTTGCCACAGCAGACATCTGCAAGTTCCCATAAACAAACAGATACAAATAACAACCATAATGCTTAAAGTTTTAGACCAGTTTTGATGACTGCGTATTTCATACACAGTTGTACAAGTAAACTGTGATGTCAACTTTTTAGGGTAAGGTGTCACTTTAAATTCAAACATGCACTGTGTATTATAAGCCTCCCACTATATTTAGCAACAATTGGCTGGTACAGAAAGATTTCTTCCAAAAATAAAATTAAGGACTTCATATCATCCAGTGCTCACATGTAAGGAAAATCACAGTATTATCACACTTATCAGAGTCTTGCAGGGCCAAAAAAGATATGAAGTACCAGAATGCAAGTGGATGGAGGGCCATCTGGAGAGAAAGGAGATGTAAAAGCAGAGTGGAAAAAACAAGAGTTCATATTGACTATTAGACATTAGAAAGTTTGTTCTGAAGCTTGATTTGAGCCCTCTCTTCTCTTCCAGGAAAGTTACATCCAAAAATCTGTGGAACTATTAACTTCTCAGTCACTGCGGTCATGTTATTTTGTTTGTGTGAGTTACAGAGACATAACAGAATACAATTTAACAAGCACAATTTTTATGGACTAATCTTTTCTGATTCAATCAATTAAATTATTCAGTCCATTGTAAGAAAAGTGGGTAAAAAAGGGTATACATTCCTTTTGGGAACTCTTGTATAAAATGACTAAAATAACAAGAGTTTACATTTAAGAAAATATAAACAAATCAATATTTTAATATAAATATTTAAAAAGTGGAAGTTGGAGCCTAAATAAATGTTTGGCACTCTCTACAACGTAATAGCAATATATCAGTGGTAAATCTGGGTTTGCACACTGAAGAAAAAGTGTTGCATTCATGAAGACAAATACTTGCAATTTTCCAAAATTAAAAGGTTAATAATATGCCATAGAAACCTGCCCAGATTCAGAAATCACGACTTTAGAAAGTTAAGATTGTGGACTTTCAGCACTTAAAGGGGGCTTTTAAAAAAAGAAGAGGAACTTTTTACACAGACAGATAGGGACAGGGCAAGAGGGAATTGTTTTAACTAAAACAAAGGACTTAGATAAGACATTAAGACGAAATTATTTCCTCAAGACGGTACAGAGGCACTGAACAGGCTGCAGAGAGAACCTGGGAATGCCCCACCCATAGAAACGTTCAAGGCCAGGGTGGATGGGGACCTGAGGAACCTGATCTAGTGGGTGGCATCCACCCAGTGTCAACCCTCCACAGCATCCCTGCCTGTGGTGGGGTGGTTGGAACTAGATCCTCTTTAAGGTCACTTCCAATGCAAGTCATTCTAGCAGCCTGTGATTTCTTAACATTTAATTTCTACAGCAGCAACCCATGCAATACGAACCCATTCCCAGAAGTTCTTAATATTTGTGCTTGCTCAGCATAACAGAAGAGCTGCTGTCTCCTAAGCTTGGCAAACACAGTAAAACTGCTAAGGAGGAGTACAGGAAAGAGTTGCATCCCAATCCTGGGTACTGAGGAACAACAAAAACAAAGGAACAAAGATTCCTGCCACCCCAACAGTGAAAAATCAGAGAGCTCCACTTTTTTTTCTTCCACACCTCGTAGAACTGCACTACTGCCACATTAACCTCTACAAGTACCAAATTCTCACACAAGAAGTGAGATTTTCTGCTTTGAACTGTTAAGACTGCTTGTCTCAGTCTTCTTGAGCTGCACTTTTAAGCAAGAACAATGCTGGAAGGAGTGACAGAGAACAAGGAGGTGGCACATTTTAGAGTAACAGATAGCCAAGTAAGAACTTAAACTGGGGGCTTTATGAATTTTGGTTTTGAATAAATAACACAATTTATGACCATTATCTCTATGTTGCTCTTCTAAAACACAGGTAACACAATTGTTGGCTGCACCAACCTTGCCAGGAACAGAGAAAATTCTAAGAAGGTAATGTATAAAGTACAGTAAAATCAAAAAGAATGACTTATAAACTCTGGAAAGAGCAAATCCACACTCAGATTACTTAGTCATCCTCTTTCTTAGTTCTGTTTCCTCATAAAGAGGACTAAAAAATTAATCTGAGTTTTATTTCTAACTTGCCATGCTTTTACACAATTTTCTATGCTGAGGAAAATAAAAATCCCATTTAGTACTCAAAGAAGACAATTCATTAACTGACATTGGAACCATCTTCAATATGACACACACCTAATGAAATTGTGCCAAGTTCTTTGGTAGAAAAAGGATGTTCTTTCACCTCTTCAATAACAAAATAGTTGCAAATACTTCAGTTGGAAAACAGCCCCACTTTTCTAAAAAACAAAACACTCATGAAATTAAATCAGTCATTAATATTTGTGTGGAGTAAGAGCGAAGTTGGGAGAAGTTGGAATGTGGCCTGTTTGTCACTAATTCAATAAAGACAAAGCTTTCTAAGACTTCTAACAGAAGTTCTAATTTATCAAAATTTGAGGAAGGACTCAAGGGCTGGTTACTAAGGGCAGGTGCTACAAAAACACAAGCTGTATAAGGATATAAAAGAGCCTGAAATCTCACTGCCAGAAGAAGAAGCAATCCCCATTCTGCCCCAGCAAGCATTCCCACTCCTACATCACCAACTTGGGTGATCTTGTGGTCACACAATGGAGAGCTGCCAGGAACATGATCTGGCCAGATAAGCCCATTCACCAGATGATCAGGCAGGTTGATGCAAGAAAGCAGCAAAGGTTCTGTATCCCAGACCACAGCCACCTTCATCTGCGTAGATTTTTTTTTTTTTTAAAAACAGATTAGATATTGGGAGTTACTGAGTTCACACAGCTATGTTGGGAAGCTGTCAGTGGGCTGTTTGCCCACAGCAGGGTGACACAAAGGTACACCCTGAAGCAGTGTGAAGAGCAGTAACAGGCACCACTGTACCTAATGACTGCTTCTGGCAAGGGCTCAAGAGGGAGGTGACTGAAGCAGAGAGAGGTGGAGTGACTCCCTAAACTTCTCTGTCCCCATTCTAACATAGACTTTGGCCATTTCCTCTCTGCTCCCACTGTTCAGCACTGCTCTGTCAGATCAGCTCAGCCTTTCCTTGCCCCTTCCCTGATCACTGCTTCTTACTGTGCTCCTACCAGCTCCCAAGAAGCAGCTTCACCATCTTTAAACCACATTGGCAAACTTAAGAATATTAAAAAAAGAAGAGATGTACAAATAGATGCTTTAACCACTCAAGGGTGTAAAACTTAGCTCTTTAGCTACCAAACTTTACAACTGTCTTGAGAAGTCTATAAATATTTACAGATGGCATCTCTAAAAAAAAAAAAAAAAAAGGGTT
>VWYP01021169.1:41250-89667 GCA_013400435.1 Pycnonotus jocosus
AAAGTGTTTTGGGTTTTTTTCCCCCAAATCCATTATCACCAGTATCATCATACAATTAAAAGAACTGAAATCTGAAAACTCAAAAGTGAAAAGAACTGGGTTACTGAACTGAGGGAGAAAACAACTTCTACAGACAAAAGCTAAAAATTAAACTTCCAAGTGATGGTGTCCCATCATAGCGGGAATTGACACTCCACAGAGGAAAAAAAGAGAGAACACTTATGCAAGTTTGTGACACTTGCATTCAAGATACAAGCAAGAGCAGGATAGCTTAAAATAAATGGATACTTCAAATTCCATGAGAAAGAGCGGGACAGAATCCCAAGAGAAGGATCCATAGTAAAAAGGTAGGAAATTATTTCTTCATCTGCAACTTGTTCCGTATTAAGATTGTCACTGTATTTAATGAATTTTATTTTTTTTTTAAATATAGAATTCAAGCATTTTCCTTTCATTTGCCCTGATTTTCCATCCTTGTCTCTGTAGGTCATGATGACACAGACGTGAGGGGTTTTATTAGACTATCAGCTTTCAATCACAAAAAAAAACTTCACTAAAAGAACAGATTTAAATTTGTTCAAATATAATAAAGTAGGACAATATCTTCAACCATAGGAAAATAAGATAGTTGTCAAGTCCCACTGGAAGTGACCATCAGCAGCAGATAAGAACACAATACAGAAATACTAAACAAGCAGCATAAATTTAAAAATTGTTCTAGCTGGGTGATTCCTCAGAAAATGCTAATGATTTCAGGAAACAATACATTCAGGTCGCCAACATCTCGTAGAAACTTTCAAAATAGCCATGCTGAAGAACAAGTTGGGTAACTCTTAAACCTACAAATCATTATGTGTTTTCATGCTAATGCTACAAACTGGCTTTACCCAAAACTTCAGAGCAGATAATTTAACGGCACAAATTATTTTCATCACAGTGAAATCACGGCACCTGAGGGAAGAAGTATTCTTGAAGTAGCTTGTGCCTCCTCAACAGTAAAAAAGACCAAAAAGTTCTCAGCAAAACCACCTCAAAACTATTAATCTTTGGCCCAAAAGCCTATTCACTTTATTTACAAAAGTACACATAGCCTTTACAAGGGTGAGGAAGAAATAAGCCTTTGGATATGTTAATATTAATGGTTAGACTGGAATGTAACTGAGGAGTTTCAGAATATGAACTTCTGTTGGACACAGTATTTCATAATAATTATTATATCCGTTGAGTGACCTGCATGGAAACTCGCTCACAGATGGATCAAGTTATCAGTGTAACAGAACATTCTACTCTACTCCACAGGGGTGAAATAACTTCAACACTTCTGACCAAAGGTAGATTTTAAAGACTGTTTTTCTTTTAGTTGGAAAATTATAGTTAATTACATTGCTCACATTGCTCAAACACAAGAATTCTTCAGAGCCAACAAAATAGATCAGAACCCTGTAAACTTTAAATAAAAAATCACTGCTATCAACCTTTACTTTAATATAAATACTATGGATTTTCTTCCCTTCTTCTCTCTCATTACTATCCAAACTTCTTATTTTGCCTGCATTTTCTCCATATATACTACATAAATACACACATGCTTACATAAGAATAATACACAATTGTAGATAGTTAAAGTTCAGTGTAAGTGGGTTCTTGATTCCATTTAGTCTGGCAGCTTCAAAAACCTTGCCAACATACACTGGTTTGCTGGTCTGTGAACACCTGAAAAAGGAAAGTAGAATTTCTAGGGGCAGGCAGCCATGAGATTTTGCTGAATATGCAGCATACACAGTACCCCAAAAGACCACCTAGCAGTCATGTGAAATACCCTCTGCATCAAAACAAAAAGTACCCAATAATAATGTTTCTAGGGGTTTTTGAAATAAATTGGATTTGTTCTACTTATCAACAGGAATATAGTCAAAAAGTTAAACACTTGAGGGATTAAAAAGCCAGCAGCTCTCTCTGGGGATGTGGGAAATTGCTTATGAATATTATTTACAGGAATAATCCTAACTATTCAAAGTGGCATCATTTGCTACTATGTAAACTTACAGGAAACACTGGAAGATCTTCTTTCTACTCTTAGGCATTAAAACAAACACCGGGAGAAAATCAACTTCATTTTAGTGTGCCAGCAGAAACTGATCTAACCTCTACTTTCTGCCAGGTTAGACTATTGCATCAAACCAATACAGCTGATTATAGTTTTCATTAATGTCCCTTTCCATTCAGGTATATCCAAGTATAAATTAAACTGAGGCACCAACACAGAGTTTGAAATTGCAGGAAGGGGTGACCCAGCTGGTGACTCAGCAGGACTTTCCCTGCCTCCTCCCCTGCAAGGGAGGGCAGGAAATTTCAAAAGAATGTGTTCATACCAAACACAGCTATGAGTTATGATTTAGAGCAAAGTCACATGGCCACAGATAATAAGGCCAGCAGAATAAACCTGGCAGTGAACCGGTAACACACACAGAATTAGTTTCTTCTCCACCAGAACCTGGACACTGCAACCCAGAATCCTTTAACACTGTTGGTGCCCATTGTTGAGCTCTCCCATTTAATCAGGCATGGAAGCTATACCATACCTGTTTGTCATTTAAATGCTCCTGTGTTTGACTATAAATAATGTAGCTCGCATTTGTGGAACATGATTAATGAACATGACTCGAAACTTCAGCCCACACAGTAGCTGTGGGTAAATAAGTTGTGTGTAACAACACACCCAGGGCAGCCTATTCTTGGCAAAAAAACCCTCCTACACTTCCTCTATCACTAACAAAATGCTCTGAAAATAATGATATGTAAGAACAACTGCATAGCATTAGGCCTCCAAAGGCCTGTCTAACCTGATATCACCTCCGATAAGTGTGTGGAAGAGGACAAGAACCAGACATGCACACAGGAGATGCAACCCAGTAACAAAATCTCAGTCACTTATGTATGGCACAGATCTGCTGAGCCAAGTGTGGTGCCTTTATGTTATTAAATGATGATGCATTTTTCTGTGCAACAGCTCAGAGATCAGCATGTTAATGTGCAGTTCTGAACTCACCACTTGACAACTTGCTGAATACCTAAAAAGAATTCAAGGAGACAAAAACAGGTGACAAACAACCCTTACTTCACATTCATCCTCTTCATGCACCTGCATCACTCACAATTTCAGAGTGACCTCTCCATCTCTCTCCTTGCTACCCCCACTAAAACACTCCCTCCTCTCACCCCATGCTTTTTCAAATGCTGCTGTATTTTCTGAGGCCTGAGGAAGGGACACAGAACTTCATGGCACTTGCTTCACCAGCATAGCATACACACAAGTAATAATCTTTGTTTTGTTCTCTACTACTTTCATTACAATTCCTACTGATTTCTTTCTTTACCTGTTATAGCCCATTTTCAGACAGCCATCTAACACCAAGACCTACTCCTAAGAAGATGTTTTTGCCTGCCATTTCACTGCCCGAGCACCGCAGAACCATAAAATCATTTAGGTTGGAAATTACCTTTAAGATCATCAAGTCCAACTGTAAACCCACCACTGTCAGGTCCACCACTAAAGCATGTCCCTAAACATGTCCACATGTCCCTAGGCACCACACCTATACATCTTTTAAACACCTTCACAGTTGGCAACTTTACACCTTCCCTGGGCACCCTGCTTCAGTGCTTGATAACCCTTTCTGTGATGAAAATTTTCCTAATATACAATCTAAATCTCCCCGGGCCACATCTTGACTTACATAACCTAATGGCCAAGCAATTGACTCACCTGTTATATTTCTAATTATTTTATTCTTACAAGGTTCTTCACCACATCTGCATTTGGTACTCTGCTTTGGGTGTATCAACAGCAGCAGCAAATTTTGCCATCTGACTTTTCACTCTTCTCCAGATCATTTATGAGTATTTTGGAGAACACAAGCTCACAAGCCCAACATAGATGCCTCCACTGTGAAAACTGGCAAGCTCTGCTTCTGCATTCTGCTTTGCCCCTTGGTGGATTGCTCTGCCACAAGCAGAAGCAGCCTTCCCACCTCATGGCCACCAGGCTCTTCCAAAAACCTTTGGTGAAAGGTGTTTCAAAGGAGGGCCTGACAAAGCAAGCACACTGACTGAACATCCCAACACTGCAGTGGTTCTAATGGATCTATCAAACTCCACTGAAGCCAGCAACTCACTGCTAACATGGTCCTAATAATCATGTCTAGTTTTCAGCTATTAATCAAAACCAGATGAATTGTCAATCACCAGCTTCATCTCACAGCCAAAATAATTTGCAGTTTTCCACACAAAAAAAGAAATAACAAGCCTTGGAATCAACACGGCAATTTCCTTCAACTTAAAAGCAAAAGAACTTCACTTTCCTTCCAACATATCTAAAAACAAAACAGTAATTTGGTTAACCACAAGTATTACAGCCTTCCCATGATAAGACTAGCTTCAAATCACTGAAAAATAATTACTAAGATGACTTCTGTTGATTTTAAAGTACATAGTGATTTCCATTTTCACTGACTATATTCATTTTATTGATTCATTTTATACAAATAAAAACAAACCAGTCATTTAAATAACTGCTCTTCACTGAACAGTTTTCTGCCTACTGACATGAAAGGAAAACCATGACACAGGAGACCTACCAACTCTGTATTCAGACTTAAGAGCAGGGGTTTCGCACATCTGCATTTTTCCCCAGGGAGTGGGGAGGGGTTAAGTTTTCGTTGATTTGAACAATACTCATTTCATCCAAACAGTTTTCAAGGGGGAAACGCCTGCCTGTTAAGAGTTTCATTACTACAGTAAGGGCTCAAACTAATTACCTAAAGGGAAGGTACGTTAAAAGTGACTTTTACCAGACAAAAACCTAACTGAAATAAGCTAACAGAGAAGTTATTTGGCTTGCTACAACTGTCTGCATTACTGATTTTAATCAAATAACTGGTGTTATCATGTGGTTTTCCTCTAATTATTTCATTTCAGCACTCACCTTTCTTCAAGTTATCCATTTGCAGTTCAGCACTCTGTAATAGGATGCATAGCTCATTTAGGGTTTGAGCTGCCTCTGTTTAACCTCTTCACTGATTAAAGGGAAACAAATGTCCCAAGAACGTTTAACAAGCTTGTGCGTTTTACAAGTAAACTTTCTTCTCCCAAACCATCTTTTAATGCCAAAAATAGGCTTACTGGATGGTCAGATGAAAACGAGGAATTAATGCTGGTGAAGAACACCACTGCTTTAGGGTACAGTCCACCTCAAGTATTTCCTCCCACATCCCCACCATCACGGGTTATGAAAGATCCTAGTGACACTGGTCTTTGTTCTTTTGCTGTCTTAAAAGCCTTATGTTACCATTTCTACAATCTTCTTGCAAGTTTTTTTCTGCTAGACGCTTCAGCTCTCATCTTCAGAGTAAAAAGCATGTCTTGTACTTCTTTTTCTCATTCCTACCCTTTCTGCACCGATTTCTCTGTGCTGTCATTACCCCCTTCCCAAATACCTGCTCATTTTCTTCATTTTTTCCTATAGTCTTGAGTTCTCTTCTTTTCATCCTGCTTACCCACACAGTTGGTAAAAGGAGGCACATTGGCAAGAACTGCTCTCTCAGACAGGAACAAACAACTCCACTTGCATACAAGAACTGTAATTTAAGTTCTCCAAACAAGGTCTGTGTGTGAAGATGCAGAGAGAGGAAGGGCCGACACAGGCATACAGAATTTCCAACCAACTTTGAGGTAGGCAGGGAAGAGAAAGATGGTCTTGAAGATATACATTGCCTCTTCAAGAGCGATTCCTCCTCTCTCAAAGACAGACAGTACACTTTCCCCTTGCCCAGCTTAGCCCCTGATCTGGCTCACAGGGAAATGCCTCACAGCCTCCTCCTCTCTTCCACGGGGAATGTGGAAGCCTGTCCCAGCTGCTGAGCTGCTCCACGCACCACTCCTTGTCAGCTGCCCCTGCGCAGCGCATACATCTGATTCCCAGAGCCGGCTCACGCTGTGCGGAGCAGCGCGCGGGAGCAGCCGGCAGGCAGCAGTGCAGGGGACGGCCGAGCAGCTGCTGTGCGCACAGGCCCGGGACACCGCCTGGGACAGCTGTTTGCATGATTTATTAAGCGTATTGGAGCATCGTGTCATTATGACTGCATTCCAACAATTGTCTCCAAATATTTATGGGCAGAGCTACTTGGCATTAATTACTGACTGATTGGAAAAGAAATAAAATTAGTGAACCTTTGATTTCTTGACCATCTGGTACCGAATCCTCTTGAATTCCAACTGACCGAGTCAAAGGCAAACAATGGCAAATGTGAAGATTCCAAAAAGCACTTTTTCAGCTGAAGTTCAACATACCAGCAGGTAGCCAAACATGTTTAAACTACGGAGGATCAAGACGTTTTGCCATTTTTAGCTTCTAACTGAAAAATGACATGGAAGCAGTATATGGCCATCAAAATCTGGCAGATCCAAATCTGGCAGATCAGAGCCTCAGTAAAATAAAACTTGTATTCTATTTAACATTTCATTTGAGCCTCAGAAGATTTAATTTCAGACTGATTCACACTGTTGTCTTCTCCTTGCATAAACTGTTTCCTCGTCACTTCTCCGTTTCATTGCTTTGTGCTAAAGAAGTTCATGCCAGAAATTTTTTTCACATGTTACAATTTCAGCTTTAATTTAAAACCACAGAACATTCCCTTAGGATTTTTTTAAAAAACCACCTTGGTTTGGCCAAAACAAACACATTATAACACACACTTCTTTCTCCAAGTTGCAAGTACAGAAATTTAATAGTTTAAATGATAATTCTCACATGTGCTTTTCATCTTCTCCGCAGAGGAACCAACAAGAAAAAAACAGTACATATTCAGCTTGTCCCATTATTGTATCACATTCTGGTCTGTCCATAATGTTATCATATAAAAATTACTGTAAGGACATTTGAAAGATACCTGAACTTCATTTTACTTTCAGCCTCTGTACACCAAAAAAGCCACGTAACCAGTAACAAACAAGGGAGTTGAGCTGTTTTGAAACCATAGTTCTTGTGTATCCTGAAAGGCATTTACAGTCATTTAAAACATTTTCTACTAATTGGAAGTAGCTTACCTGAAGGACAGGCACTTTTTGTGGTGTGTTTTGTGGTGACTGGTGAAGCTGTGCCCAAGGCTGGTGATGAGGATGTGGGGGCGGTGAAGACTGATGATGTATCCCTGGATGAGGCTGCATGGGAGGACAGGTTGGCATTTGCTGTTGAAAAGACTGCTGTTGACTAGGAAGCTGCTGGCCAGATATTAGTCGCTCTTGTATTGCTTGTGGATCTGCAAGGCCAACACCTGGACAACCATTTGGTCTCATGTGCCCACCCATCTCCCGTGGTGTCGAAGACATACCCATAAAAGGACGATTCTGTTGCATGTTTCTGGGGCCCATATTCCTTTGTCCAATTCCCATGGCACCAGGGGGCTGGTGTGACGGCTGAGGATGGGGTATATTTGGGTAACTGCCAACTTCCATTGGTATTCCAGCACTACCAGGTCTAACCTGTGGAGGAGGTGTACCTGCTGGATTACTCATTGCTTTCATAGGTGACATGGGAGGTGGAGAGGCATAAGTTCCCTGAGGCTGTGAAGGGTGCATAGTTTGCGTGTTCATTTGGTTAAGTGAGCCACTAGGGTGGATGGGCTGCTGGTGCATTAGTCCTTGACCACTGTTTGATGGAAATCCGACAGCATTTGGGTATCTTGGTACAGATTGATTCATTGGAGTGTTATTTGTAAGGCCTAAATTCTGATTCATCCCTGTATTATTAACTAATCCCTGATTAAGGTTACTGTAAGGATATCGAGAATACTGCCCTGAGTTGTTTATAGTAGGTGAGGGTACCGTCTGGCTCCGAGAACTAAAATTAAGTGTTTGCGGCCTAACAGCACCCTGCTGGGGAGGATTAGGGGAGAATCTGGGACTGTGGGCTACTGATTCCCCATGGAGAGCAGTAGGGGGATGGTGGTGAAATTGCTGGACAGAGTGTCGCAAAGAAGGTGCCATACTGGGATTCTGCTGGGGCACATGAGACAAGTGGCCAGGTCCTGAGGTGGCAATGAAAGGGTTTCCCTGATTGAGGCCTTCCTGGCCTTGAGAAAACTGGTTCATCCTCTGCTGCTGCGGCTGACCGTGCTGCTGCATTGAAAAATCACCACGAGCCATGTAGTTTCCCATCTGCTGCATGTGCTGAGGATGGCCCTGCCCAGGGGGTCCGGAGGGTGCCTGTGGCGGCTGTGTCGGTTGCGGCTGCTGCTGCTGCTGTTGCTGCTGTATGGTGCTCTTATCTGGTCTGGCACTTGAACTGCCCGTGGTCCCCACATGGAGCCACTGTCTACAAAGGGTTGCCCGTGTCTTTCGTTCTGCATGCCGGGGTAGACTCCCATCTGACCACCGGCACCGCTGCTGTGAGGAACCTGAGGAACTGGAGGGTTGTGATACTGCGAATGAGGAGACGCTATACCATTCCCAGGGGCATTGCTGATCATCCTGTTCGGCTGATCCATCAGGTGCATTTTCTGCTGTTCATACTGATTATAGTGATCAAAATGGGTCAACTTGGCTTGGTTTTGATTTGCAGGAGGATGATGAAGAGATGACTGTAAAGGGGGAAATCCTTGATCCATGGGCATTTGCTGACCCATAGGATTCACCGTATTTTCAGGATATCCACATTCTCCAAGACCTTCCAACCCTTCACTGAAAATATTCCCATCTTCTCCAAACAGACTCATCATTCCTGGATCTGCCATCTTTTTTCAGCACACAGCTCCTTGGAGCTACAACCAGAATGTTAGTCTGTGCTTCACCTCGGTGAGGTGTTTTGTCCTCAAAGCCTTTAATCCTCAACTAATCTCCTTCATGTCATTCCATATTTCCTTAATTCTTTTGGACCACGCAGTGTCAGGCAAAGTCTGGTTACCGCTCCTAGAAAAAGCAGGGGAAGGGGGAGAGAGAGAAGAACATATTGAAATAAATAACATCAGACAACATAAAGAAAACATACTTGACTGTTTTTTAAATGCTAGCTAGTTTCAGCCCCCTGAAATAAATCTTAAAAATCTATTTCACATTAGCTTTATCCAAAGCTTTATTATGATAGAGGGTTAGGAAGCAAGCAAAACACTAGCCTTAACCTTAAATTAATCCATTCACTAGACTTCCTAGTGCTCCTTTCTTGGGTAGAACAGAACAAAAGAACACCACACGCAGCAGCAGCAGCTGCCACAGCAGGTAGGCAGATGTATGAATATAGCCGAGCAGCCCATCTGCTGAACTAAAGCCCTGAAAACGTTCTAGTTACCAAGAGCATGTCCTTAACCTTATTCCCTTGAGCTGCGTAATCAGATGAGCAAGCAGAAGCACCAGGTCCGACGATGAACTAAAGTTAGTTATAGGCACAACAGATTTTTCAAATGTGTACAGAGATGACCCACTAAATACAGACCAAACTCCAAGACTTAGCCTTTAGGAAGGGAATTTTTTTTTAAACATGCTGTTTGTCTTATTTTAATGAATTTATAAACTGAAAAACACAATGCTTCTTCCCATTTCAGCAAAACTATGTGCCCAGTTTGTGTAAGAAAATCAAATTTAAAAGCTTCATTGTATGATAGGGTGGATTTCTCAATCCTTATTCTAATTTCCTTTATGATGGTAACACAAAATAACATCATTGGAGTTCATTACTCATCTCCAGGTTATTATGCTACTACTACAACTACAGCACTTTGGAAGACCACACTGAAGTTCTCTAGTCTCCAGAAGTTAAATACTCATTCAAGAGAATTAGTAATGGCAAAAGGACTTAATAAAAAGCTAAGCTTACATGGTACACATTTGGACTTGGGGAATAAAAAGCAAAAAGCAACAACACAGTAATAGAGCTGAGTCAGAAAAGCTCTCATTTAGGTTTCCCACAGGGAAGACTGGTCTATTCCAAAATGTGTTCCCCATCCTCTTCCCACATGAACTCCAGCAATTTGTTTGGATCCATTTTTTTATGAACAAAGGTAATATAATGCTGTCTTTTCTTCTTATAATCAGAATTTTAAACACTCTGTCTTACATGCAAAATAAACTTTAAAACAATAGTCAAGAGAGCCCATACACTTAGCAAGTAAAATTATTTTTGTATATTGGTTGTAATTCAGTGGCAACTTTACTTGCAGATACTAACTGCCCTTAACCAGCAACCAAAGTAAAGAGGATTTACAAGTTTATGCTTTTACATTTTGCATTCTGTTGTGGAGGAGAGATGCTTTAAGTCACTTTGGACACAAAATGTCAGACCAGACTGTTTGACTGAAGGTGATTTGTCCCAGACAAGTTTTAGGGAGAAAATATCAGCACATTTATTACCCTTCTTGTACCCACTGTCAAGAGGACCTTCTACAGTATGAAGCAGAGGGCAAGAGGAAAGGCACAAGCATTTATCACTCCTCTTAAAATAGCATTTGAATGTCACCTTTAAAACCACACTCTTAAATCTCTTTAGTGCTCGGCTGGGATATTAACACTTCCTAAATCACTTGGAGGTAAACTCCTATGAGCCATCTTCATATCTCTAATATCTATTTGGTTTTATTTCATTTCCATTATTAGCCAGAAGCCATCTGTAATATTTACCACCTTATTAGAGCACACCATAAGGGAGTTTCAACAAGGTGAGAAGGAACCTCCTTCACCAAAAGAAGCTTTTGCTATTAGACTGCTCCAGAGCAGACCGCAGTCATGGTGAAGATCCCTGATTGCTCAAGGACTTCTGGCACTGATGCTCACTGCCATTGGGAGCTGTAAAAGCTGGACATCACTGTGCACTGAGGGTCTCCATCTAACAGAACAGTCTTCTTGCCTGGAAATGCTAAAAAGCAGAGCACACAGATACTGTCACGTCCCAACCACTGATGGAATCTAGGCAATATCAAACTGGAGCTGAGTAGATCTCACTCATCACAAATGAAAACAGCCACACAGTTATGAACATGTAAGAATTTCCACTCATTTTATTATATAAATCATGCCTGCTAAAAGAACCATTTTTTAAGACAAGCAGGCTCTACTCTCCTGAAGCACTAAGGAAACTTTATAACAAGGTAACAGAGCTCTCTTCTCTCCAGAAACAAGGTTACAAGCATCAGGTAAGCATTTGAATCTGCTTTGTTTACTGTTTTTCAGCTGACAAGCTTCCAATAAAATTCAGGCCAGTCAGCCACTGATAACAGTCAACATCAGCTCACAGTAGCTTGGATCTGCTACTATACCCAGAGAATCAAATTAAAATGGGGTAAGGGTTTTGTTTTACTAAACACACATTATTTCTGTTCAGCTCACACCATCCCAATTTCTAGGTTTGGGCTAAGAACTGTCCCTCACAATGCAGGAGATGTGCTAGGGAACCTACTACTGGCCTGGCTTCCTGAGCACACACTCTTTCAAAAGAAAAGTAACCTTAAAGTTTATGATGCAGTTTGTAAACAAGCAAATCCATCATCTAAATTAAGAGCAAAAACACTGTTTGCCATTACAAGATTTTAGATCTGCATTTTTATCTGAGGCATGAATCAACTTCATGTTTGAGCTCTGGATGCTAAAGTTAACTATGTCTGAAACATAGTGTGAGGCCATGGTAAAGAAGATGTCTCAAATTTTAGGAATATTTCTTCAGATTTAAGTCCAGCATCAAATTTAATGACCACAGCCCTTAACAGTCAGTTGTGCTCTTGCCAAACCTTATTCTACTTTCCCCAATAAAAGTCACACCTCTGATGTGATATATGGCTAACAGCAGCTGTTGAAGCATGAAAGACAGTAGCAGCTACAGCCTGATCAAAATAAATTAACCAATGTTTTGATAGGGAAACAGTCAATACTGAAATTACCTACTAACCTCTCAACCTTCTAGTCTAACACTGTAGACATCTAGGTAGTTAAGCATGTCACAAGAGTCACAGCTTTATTTTAAGTTGCAACTATGTCTGCTTCTTTCAAAACAAAAGAAAGTCAACATACAAATAAAAATGGAACCTGTATCAAGCAGTAATTCTAGTTAAAATACCCATTCTGCACCACTGTTCACTTCCCCATAAATGCAGACATACTAACAGCAAGACAAACTGTGATAAACTCAGCTTAGTCATTTTTCTATTAAATAGCTTAAAATAAGGGATGGTACATCTTCATTTCTGCAACTTAAAACCAACATACACAGAAGCAGTGACTGTTTCTTGGGTACAAAGGGAAGAGTATCTGAACCCTTAGAAAGGTGGATAGTTGAAACAAAGTATGAATGTATGAAAAGACAGTGATTTTTTTTTATTGCCATCTTAAACTATACAGGTTCTGCTATAAAATTCTATCACTTTTCTGTTCCTGAACATGAAAGATGGCTCCAAGAAGACTGACCTAAAGAGTCAATGAACATATTTCGTTAAGCCTGCCTAGACAGCCTATTTCTGTTCAAAGCAGTGGTGCCATCCCAACCACCAGGACACAGTCAATTGCTTAACAATCCTGTTGTCTCAACAGACAAAGCTTACATTTACTCCAGTTTGCAACATTCCAGTCTTAAACAGCTAGATCTCAAATTTAAGTGGTAGTTAACCATTGTCCAGCTTAATATTCCAAAGCTGCATGCACTCAGTTGTCTTCGGCAGCTTCCCACTTTTGTAAGTTGAACTAAACTGGCTGCTGCATACACATAGCTTATCTAGGGCTGCAGACACTAAAAACCTGAACTTCACTAGTTTTGCTTGCAAAGCAGCAGATCCAGGCAGTCAAGACCAGGAAGCAGCAAGGGCAGCACACAGATGCCATGTGTGCTCTCCACACCATCCTCACATTCTGCTGAACAAAAGAACATTTTGTAAATCAACAGGTTCCCTGATTCAGCTATCAACCCTTCTATAGAAGAAATTCAGCAGCACTTGGCTGTGCAGCAAAAAAATTGAATAAAGAGAAGGTGAGAAGGCAACTAATATTGACTGCTCCAAGCTTGAAATGACATGTGTCATGCAGAATTATATTTTTACAGCTATTAGTTGATACCTCTGACAAAACTCTGAAGTACTTGACAGACACAAACAAACCAGCTGCTCACATAATGGAAGTATGCCCTTACATACAATGCAATAAACACCACAAATACTGTACTATTTTGAAGAACTAGGCTAAAAAAAAGACCTCTCATGCTAAAAAACAACACCATGCCAAAGGTCATTTTGAGACCAGAGCCTCAAAATGTAGGATTAAACATTAGGCTACTAAATCTGCATTTAAACATTGCACATTTAAACTGCTTTTGAAAACTGCTAAGCTCCTGCTGGCTGTTAGGGGTAGTAATTTAAGCATTTGCCGCATGGAAGGACATGACATAAATGACAGCAATGAAAATCACATTCTTATTTTACTCACAAAGTTGAAGGAAAACATTCACCAAAAACTTCATAAACACATGTAAAACTATGACAACATTGAAAAAGTCATGACAAGACATTCAAATTGGGCAAGATGGCTGGTGAGGCTTCTACATTTTACCTCAATCACCTACAGAGCACACAGCACTGCTGATGCCAGGACAGTTATGCAAGTGCCTGACCATGTCCGTGGGAAGCATGTCTCCCGCGTGCTTAATGCTTACTTTTCATTGCTGTCACAGACACCACGCGTGGTACCTTCCTCCTGCACATAGATTAGCCAAAATCAGACCAGACCTGTAAAGTGATTGCAACATCATTTCTGACTGCAGCTTCCAAAGAAACTTGGTTTCCTGAATGCCTAAAGACCTCTCTTTTTTTAATTCACTTAGAATGCTTTCCTACTAGACACTTCACACAGCACAGCTGTGTTAAAAATTAAGTCCGTATAGTTCAGACATCAAAGGATGGCAGGAATCTCGTTCCCCCTCATCCCAGGAAAGGAAGACAGAACTTGCAGAGATGAAAAGAATGACCTGATGCACTTCAGGAATATTCTGACTTAGTGGGAAGCATCAGCAAATATGACTTAAACATTTCTGAAAAGTTTCATTTCACCTTTATCTTAGTAAAATTCAGTTAGCTCTTCACAGAAATACATGCTTACAAGAATTTGCAATAGCAACTTAAAGGCCGTCAATGTCTCTTGTTAAATTAAGAAGGTGGGGGGTGGGGGACAAAACCTTAGGTGTCTTTCCTCAAAGGTCACACGTTTTGCCAATGTGCAATCAGCAAAAATGCCACGAATAATATTCAGTAATTTTTTTTGCCAAGAAATCCATGAAATACTACATTTCTCCTGAAATTGTTCTACAAAAGCTAGAGTGGATTTTATTTCCTTAATATATGATGTATGTTGGCAAAAAACAGGCTTTCACCGAGGCAACTGAGGGCACTACAGCCTTCGAATATTTGGCAGCTTGCTGCTGTCAAGCAGCTGATGCAGGAATGATCAGCCCAGAGTTCAGCCTGTGCCACACATTTGGAAACAATATCCTTCGTCATTCAAGTTCACAGGAGCTCTGATAGGAGACCACAACAGCGTCACTTGGGAGGACTCTGATGCAAACCCACTGAGCCTCGCTGTTACATCACACGAAGGCACTCACCATAACAGTTGGGCTGCAAACTCTGCCCTAACATGGGAGCACTGCTAATTTTAAGTCAGCACCTACAATATTACAGAAGAAGCCTCAGCATGTCTTTTCTTTCCTGATCAGAAGAAAAAGAGGAAAGTTGAGAGCCATTTATTAGAGCATGTACTTGGAGGCTTTTAATGAGGTAACCAGAGGAATAGAAAAAAAAAAGAAAAAAAAAAAAAAAGAAAAAAAGAGAAACCTTTTTTTTTTTACATTTAAGTACATTACAAACATGAGGTGAGAGAAGAGGGAACAAGCCTAATCTAGAAATATTTCAATGTTAGTGTTACATAACCTGGAATTCTAAGAGGCCTTTTTCATTGCAGGACCACTCTCTCTCCCAACATAAGTTTAAAACAGAGATGTGAGGAGGTTTATCTAAAAATAGTCCCAGATAAGTATGAGAAACAATTGCAGTCACAAAAAATATTTCAAGAATACTCTTCAAAACATTTGACAGAGGTATACTCTTCAAAACATTTAACCTCGCAAATAACTCCATAAAGGGGAGTAGCAACATGCTTAACGTGACCCCTTAATGAGGTTTGACCATGAGAAGGCAGCAGTACAGCCAATATTAAAAAAAAAAAAAACACCACCCCAAAAATCAAACAAAAACAAACACCCCCGCCCCTCCCCCAAAAAACACCCAACCAAAAAAAAAACCAAAAAAACAAAAAAAAACAAAAACCAAACCAAAACAAAAAAAACCCCAAAACAATCCAAAACCAAGCACACAAACACGGGAAATTGTATGGGCTACATGGCTGCCTTGTTTTGGTGGGCTGGGGACATGCAGCTGAGCGCTCAGCGCTCCGCGGCTGTGCGATGGCCAGGCGAGCACAAAGCCCCGGCAGGGCCAGCGGGGCGGTGGTGTCAGGGAGAAGACTTATATTGTCGCCATCAGTCACCCAGAAATCTCCTCGCAATTACATTCCCTTCTCAAGCTGACACTAAACCGGCCCGGGTGTTCGAGAGGTGGGGCCAGCGGCGACCCCGCTGAGGCGCTGAAAAAACACCCCGTGCAACCGATGGCTCCGGGCTTTTTGTGCACCTACTGCAGTTGTCACTGATTAACCAACTGATCTGGCAATTTCCTACATTCTTTTGCATTTAAAAAGGATCTGAGAGGCCCGAGAGCCATCCCCTTGCATATCCCCGGGGGAGTGGGAGGCTGCGCCCCGTCCTGCTGGGCTCGGGCGCGGAGGGGCCCCGCCACCCTCCTGCCCTCCTCCCCCAGCCCGGGCCTGCAGCTGAAAATAATTTATCTGCTCGCTCCGCCGGGCTCCCGGCATATGCGATTGGGAGGGAAACGTATCCATCATGGATAAACTTGAGCACAAAGACAGGCTGAGTGTCACAGGATACAAAAGGGCAGAGGTCGGCGCGGCGAGCGGGAGGATTTGCGCAGGGCAGGGCAGGGCAGGGCGGCATGGCCGCCGCACGGCAGCGCTGGGCCCGGCCTGCCCGGCCGGCCACGGCCCCCGAGTAAACAAAGCCCGAGCCACCAAAACCGGAAAAAAACCCGCTGAAAACAACGAAATAACCCGAGGGGTGACGGAGCTCTAAGTAACACGCGGCCTTTCCCCGCTCCTTTCGCCGAAAGCAGCTCGTGGTGTTTACACCCAGAAAGTTGGGAACTGTAAAAATTCATGAGGTGGAGACTCAAATGTTTCCCAGAGTTTCTGAACATGTGATTTTCACCGAAATGCATTTTTTTAATCACGGGCAGGTTGTAAGACTTAATCGTATCCCAAAAGGCTATTTCCAGCTATAGAATTATGAGCGCTTTAAAGTAGCCAGACCCTGTATTTTACTTTACCTGTTACAAGGCCAATACAATCATGTTTCATTCATAGTTTATGAAGTCTGAAAAACCACTTGATGAAATTACAGTCTACCGATACCACACATGGTATATTTGTCCACGTATATTTTATAATCATTTCAATTTATGACTTGTACTTAAGAGTCATTTTCCTGTACATGTGTTCTTCATAAATAGTGGTAGATCGCAGTCTGCGCTCGTACGGGAACCACATATCCACACTCATTTCTGTGAAGATAAATACGTCCTATGCACCCAAAGTGAAAAGCCAGTTTCCACACCACTGAAGAGAACACGCTTCAGGACTGAGGAACAAAATGGTAGTTCTCCCTTACACTCTTTACATGTGGCAAGATGAATCATCCTACATCTGAATTTAAGCTCTCACTCAGCTTCCAGTATTGATGATGCCTTTTGCCTCATACACTTAAGCATACCACCTTGACCCTTTCAGCAAAGAAAAAAATTATTACATACTACACAAGGAAAGAATTACAAATTGTCCTTTTTAGAAAAAGATAACATCAGCATTTCCTAATGTATTTTAAATGAAATCACACAGTTACTGGCTTGGGTTGGAAGGGACCTTAGAGGACATCCCAAGACCCAAACATTGGATATTAAAAATTTAAATTTTTCTTCTTTTTTGTGCAGATTTTAACTTAGCTACAAGAAAGACCTGTAGCATCAAACTAATCATGTATTTTATCATATGCTATAGACTATTTAAAAGAAAAGTTAAATTATTTCACTAACTTAAAATTGGCCACAAAGAAAAAGGAGTGGGGAGGGAGGGTGTGAAGACAGACAGAAACCTTCATTTAGTGCCTGGACCATTAGGCAGGTCCTGTAATGTCCCACAGAATACAGGGGACAGCTGAGATATAGGACAGATACCCAAATGATCTTCTACAACTGCTGTTAATTGGACTACTTAAATTTGAGGGGTTTGTTTAACAAAATTAACATATGCACCTTGAACATTCTATTCAGCTTTTTTTTTAGAAGGATATGCCAAAAAAGTGGTTTATTCTTGATCAATGCAATGGAAGCAGGCTCTTGCACATACAAATGAAGTCTGATTTTTTGGTGGGGTTTTTTGGTGTTTTTTTTAACATAACACCTGGCTCACAGTGATCATTAGTACTTATCCAAACCACAACATAAACAGCTATACCAAGCTGTTCTCCCCAATGGATAATGCCAAGGGAAAAGTGTGTGGAGCTCTCAAGGTTCACTCAGACATGGAAAAGGCATGCCTAGACAGCATAAACAATAGTGCCAGAAATGTAAAAATTGCACTGGGGACTGTGAGATGAGTGCAACCCTTGTCAGTCCTCATGTGCAGTGTGGCCCTTCTGTCCAAGTAGGACTGAGCTCAATGTTTTTCCTCCATAAAAGCAGGTTTGAAGGGAAGACAACCAAATTTTCTTGTGCAAAACTTTAATGGGACATCTGTTTTTACTTCACACAGAAGAAGACCCACTGATGTTTTGAAGCATCTTGCTTAATCGATTTGCAGTTCTAAAATTACTCCAGGATAGTTAAGTTCAAATGAACAAAAAGAGCCTTCCGGGGGAAATCTGTCATGTAAAATTCTAGAACTATGCCATTTCACTCCCTTCTCATCAAGATTTTGAAGAACTTGGAAGTAGCTGTCTTTTGATGTGTAATCTGCTGACCCAGAACCCAGAGCCACAGTCATTCAAACTACTGCAGCCAGCAGGAACAGCTGACATTCATCTATCACATTTTTTTACAACCAACAGGAAAGTTCTTGAGCTACCTTCAATTCCTCACAAGCTCTGCAGAGATAAATGATGAACATAGAAGAGTAGTGCTGCATTCATGGATTAGATAAGGGAATTTTTACTCATCTAGAACTGAACTTGGAAATCAGTTCCACTTCATGGTACGCTCCACCTTCTCTCAAAAAGCAGGGCTAAACTTAATTTTTTAATAGAAGGCACTATCTTCACTGTTCTTAATGATTCATAGTCTATTTAAATTGCCTGTTAAGCTTATCAATTTTACTGCGGCATCTGCAGAGAATTAGAACTTTCCACACCCTTTTCAGTTAAAATAAACTTAAAAAAACCCTAAAGCCCCCCAAATCCCAAACAAACCCAAAATAAAATTTTCCACATTGCCCTCCCCTCAACAAGCCCAAAAATTTATTTCTACTCACAAAAAAATGAGGTTAAAATAAAGGGTAAAGGGTCGGGGGGGGGAGGGGGTTTGTATTATTTTGTGGGGGTTTTGTTGTGGTTTTTGAAGTAGGAAAAGCAAGAAAATTAAAGGAGTAGGCAGGCTGCCTAAAAGATTAGAGTATTATTTTACAAGCATAAGAAATAGGAAGACTTATTTTGATAATCTTTGAAGTTTGATTGCAAACTTTGCTTGACTAGCAATTTCTTTCATGTTTGTAAATACCTGGAAAATGGCTCATCAAAAAAACCCTAGCAAACCTATTTATCATGGATCCCAGAACAAGAGAATTGAGAACTCTTGATCCAGTACTGTATGAAGACTTCTACCATACAGATTTCTGTAAATAGCCAAGTTTAGAGCTATTTCACCTACTATTCAGAGTCCAGTTCTCAGAACAGACCTACAATGACTAGTGAATTATCTGTGCAACAGTGCAATATAGAAATACTACTAGGAAAATCCTTTTCCTATTAAGAACCTGCTAGTTAAAGGTGAATAAATTCCAACAGCTAAAAGTGTATTCCTTTGCTTATCAACTATGTAGTAAGGACAGTTAGAACAAGTACAAAGAACTCTGAATTTCCAGTGCTAAAAATCTCCAAAGTTACATTATCTCTACCAAAAAAAAAAAGTAAAAAGAAACCTCATCCAGAGTAAGATAGCCACCAAAAGACTGAAAGATTACATTATGCTTTACTTAAGCATTAGTAAATGGCATTATTGTAGCATAGACTTAGATCACCTGAACCCAAAAATAAAGTGCACAGCTGAGGAAAAAGTGTGGATGAGGCTCTGCTAGAGATCAATTGATTTAGAAGTCACAGGAATTAGCAGCAGATTAAATACTTACACTGTATTAGCAAATATTATTTGGATCTAGAGCTGAGACTCAGGTAACTCTTTAATTAATTATGCTTGCAAAGCAATAAAATCTAGCTCCTTGTCCCTCCAATTACATGTACTATATAAAACTAGTTATGAAAGTAGAAGTACATAAAATTACCTGAAAGGGAAGATGAACTGCCTGCTGTCACTACCCAATGAGCTTTCCTGACCAACATTTTACAGTACCTTTTAAATTACTGTATTTGATCATAAAGCATCATCCAAAAATCTGAAACACATAAAAGCATGATTCTTCCTTTCCTATCCTGCTCAGCACCTGAAATCCATGTACCTGTGTTTTCAGGCAACAGTTATCTTGAAGTTTAGTCTTGAAATAGAAGCATGAGAGATCACCTCAGAGAAGTCCATGTTATGTCCTCAAGTGAGACTGCACTTCAAAGCAAAGCAAGCAATGAAACAGCACACCCCAGTAACAGCCAGTCATCAGAATCAGGCTCCTCTGGACACTGTATACCAGTGTGCCAAGCTTGGACAGGGATGAATTGTTCAGGAAGAAAATGCTATTTGAGAAACTTCAGTGCTTACCATTCACAAAGAAATGAAGACTTAATAGACTAATCTTCTACCACCTAGTCTTTTACATGAACTGTTAAGGAAGTTCTTTTTTTGCCTGCATTTTGCTCAAAGCCAGGTCTTACTTCCCAGTGCAGTGGATGCCAACACCAACTCACCTATCGTATCTCCACAGCAGTCAATACATTCTGCACAGCTTAAAAACCAAAAGTGAAGAGTCAAGCCAAAGGTACTGGAACCAGCTTCACTGAGATGTCTACAAGGCAGCAGCAATAGCAATAGCCATCAACCAGATTTGCTCATCAGGATTGTCAGGAGTGCCAGCCTCCTTCTGAGCATCCAGGTAAGCCAGCTGCCACCTTCCCTTTCATATGCACTCCACACTAGTCAGACATGCCTCTCACAGCAGCCTTGGGTTACACAACAGGCTGCACTGTGATCATATTCAAAAGATGTTGCTACCAAAAACTAGAAGTATTCATTTAAAATTAAGAGTTCTTTGTGTGTGTCTTTGTTTTTTGGGGTTTTTTGTTTGTTTGTTGTTTCCTTTTTTTTTTCCTCTGGGGAAGGTTGCATTTGTGTTTGATTTGTGGCTGCTTATAGATTAATTTTCTAGGGGCCGGCTAAGTGAAGGTTTAATTGAACAAATTGTAAGCTTTAGACTTGACAACATTGACAGTCTCTTATCAAAAAAACCCAGAGTATCTATACTTATATGCAAAACCATAAATGGCATCAGACTTTTTCTGATTATTTAATACCTACATTTTAGGCACCTGCATTTATAAGTGCACTGGTTAGATGTTAGTAACACTAAATGCTAAATGGTGTATGTATTCTAGTAACTCTACCTGATGCCTCCATATCAAATGGATTCTTTAGAATGAATGGAAGATGCTACAAAACAAGAATTATTGTGTATTTAGAACCTTTTCAGTAATCAGTAATTGAAGCATTTGGTAAAAAGAAAAACCATCAAGAAAACTCAAACAAAACCACTTCAACATCTGTGTGCTTAAAAGGAAAAATTCCCCTATTCTTTAGGGATCTCAAGATTGTAAACAGCATTGCATACAGGAAGGATTATTACATTTTTCACAACATCAAGATGCTCTACGAAGAAACAGGCAAAATCACTTTTTCTGTCTGCAATAAACATATAATTCAATTTGGTTCAGTCAGCTCCACAGTATCAGCCTGGTCCACAAATAGCCCTTGTTGATAATCTGAGAATTTGAGATTGTTGCTATGGCCATGACATGCTACTTTACCTGAGGATCAACAGTTAATTTTTCATGTCCCACACCTATGCCCTATGTCTTCTTCACAACAAGGACAAAACTGAGCTCTCTCTCACACCTTCTAAAACACTGAGTGAGGTAACAGCATTAAAGCTGGAGTAGATTTACAGTAAGGTCCAGAAGAGCACTAAAAAAGCCTTTTTCTGCAGAGTTGGAGCCAACTAAAACAAGTTTAAACCAGAGTTTCATTTGAGAGGCAAGGAGAAAGTATACATCAACAAAGCAGCGATGCAAGGAACATCTACAAGATAGAAATCTATGGAGTGCCCCTATTTCAAACCTGTGATGGCAATATAGTCCAATCATTTATACTTTGTTGGAAAAGCGGTGTCCATCTTATTTCACCAGAGACATGCTGCCTTTTAAGGTAACTGATACAAATTAAATGGTGCTATAGAACATACTGAAATCTTTTTATAGTTTTGAGAACTAGATTGAAGATTTCAGCATTTATCACAAACTTCACATTTTACAGGAGACAGAGACCATCCAGCCAGTTTCCCCTACCTTTCTGACCTAGGCATCTGCAGTTTTGAATGAATTAAACCCCAGATAACTACTAAAGCATCCATTTAAATTAATTTCCTACTTCTGCTGCACCAGACTGTAACTACTTAATTTGAGAGCCTTGTAGCTAGACATACCAAATAACCAAACTCCTTAAACCATCTGTAGACACTCACCCCCACTGTTTGTTGTTCCCAAATTTCAAAAATCACAAGCTGGATTCCCCTTGACCCTTATCTTGTGTCTTTCCTAGTAATGCTCCAAGTGCAGAACACAGGGTGGGGAAGCTTCTTTCCAAATGTTTTCCAAAACATTGCAGAGCCTCTTCCCTGACTTCATACACACTTACTGTTCAGCTGAACTCCCAAACTATTAATATGGTAATTGCTCACAACTGAGTGCAGCTGAGAGGCTGAGTTGTGCAAACCAATGAAACACACCTTCCCACCAACCCCTCCCCTACTTGTTCAGTGTTTCATCTGCTCCATGTTTTTCAAGACAGCAACACATGAGCATGGAGCTTCTCTTCTCACTCTGCAAGGAACAATGTGTGGCAGCTGCACTTGCACAGAAAAACCATCCAGAAGTATATTACACTTCTGTTAATGCAATACATCTATTATCCCAAAAGGCAAACAGTTGCTCCTATCAGCAACTCTGTAATATTTTATTTCTTCAATATAAGTTTCTGCCAACATCAAGCTAATAAATGATCTCTAGTTAGAAATAAGTGGTTAAGTTACATATACTGTATTAGCCAGGATGTGGGGGCAGAGGGGGGCTAATTTGAGAAATACATAGAAACCTTGCTTTCAGGAGAATGAGAATTAGCACTTTTAATGTGCTCTGGGATTTCAAGTTGAATGTCTGAACCACTTAAAAAAATCACTTTACAGTAATTTCCAACTGGTTGCCTAACACCCATCTCCTAAGTGACTATCATCAAAACATAACCATAACACTAGCAATGAATTAATATTAAAACCCTTCAGTGAGATCACAGAAGTCCTCAAGAAACAGCCCAAGTTGTCAGAGCATACTTTTCCCACACACTGAGTAGTAGTCAGGTTCTGGAAATAAAAGCTTTGTTCAATTACTACAGTGGGTGCTAGGTACATTTCTCATTTACACATATAATTTTGAAATCCAAATCAATTTGACAGTGTCTAAACAGATTTTAAAAGCCAAGAACAACTACTTCCAAAAAGAAGATGATGCAGTAGTCAGAAAAAGGGAAGCTACGCTCACCCAGCAGGACAACTTGACTAGCAAGGGACTGCTCTCTGACAATTTCATATATTTTGGCAGGGATAATTAAAGAAGTTTTGCAGTGTTTCTGCGTACCAGAAAGTCAGAAGAGGCTACAATTCTTCACTTTTGAAATGGGCATTTTGTTGTCCATCTATTTTGCTTTACAGAAATACTCCGTTGCAGGCCTGCATTGCCACTCTCTCTGCTGATGTTGGTAACTCACCAGTATCACTCAAGAGAGAGCAACAGCCCAGCGATCTGTGAAAGGCATAATCTGAGCGACTGCAAAATGGAAGTGCTAAAGACAAGAGCAGCCTAAAATAGCAGTCTGAGGATGGGCCGCAGGCATCTGCCTGCCAAAAGCAGAACACCTCACAGGGTAAAGTTCCCCAGCTCCTGGGCCAAGAGAGTGATGGCCACTCCAAGGTTTCTTAATGCCTCCCTTGGCTCCCTGTTACTTCTCACTAGTTGCGTATTTTTGTCTTCACAAATAAAGCTTCAGCTATTTCTCTTGTCTGTGTGCTGCAAGTTAACATTTACCATTGCTGGACATTTCTGAGCCCAGCAGACAGAAGCAGAATGACCCTCCCAGGGCAGGGGGCAGCAGCTATGTCAGGCAGGCCTACAGCATCACATGCGCAACTAAGATGAGCAAACACATTTGCTACAAAGAAATGAAAATGCACCTAACAAAGTTTTTCACAATATTAGATGTGCATGTGTTGCATGCCACGTTTCTGAGAAAAAAAGGAAAATAAAGCATGCAAGCCATTTTCTCCAAAACCACAACCCCTTAATTCCCCAGGTCAGCACAGTGTCTGGTCCTTCAACATTGCACTCGGCTCAGCAGATGAGGAAACAGTCGCACCAGAAGGCCCTGTAACAGATGGAAACCAGAGCAGCTGGAGAGCAGGGAAATGTCTGTGCGGGTGAGGGGGTGGGGGCAGAAAGCCCATCCCCACTCCCGAGCTTTAAAGCTGTGTGCAGCCATCACACCCTACTGCAAACTCAGCCCACGGATCTGCTGGGGAGAAAGCTGAAGGAAGCAGTATGTGGCCAGATGATTTAGTGCTTCCCAGACTTCCCATCAGGAGAGCAACACTGAGCCATGCAAGACAGGCCTGCAAGCACTGGGTGTGAGCCCCTCAGGAGTGCAGGAGATAGTGGAAAAGAGCAAGCTGAGCATTTGCCTTCTTCATGGAAAGCACGGCAGATGAAGAACTGCCAGCTGGAGAAAGCCTAGAACTGGAGCAGTAAGGAAGGAAACAGAACTACACATGCATACTGGAGAAATGAGCAGGGAAACAGTGATATGAAAACCTGTCAAGATTTGAGGGATCTTTTTTTCTTTCTTTTTTTAAGTAAGAGGGATTACCAAAATGGCAGAGAGGTACATTTTTATAGAGGAAAAAGAAATGGCAAAAGTGGAAGAATAAGAATTGAAGAAAAAGCCCCTGCCATATGGTGGAATTATTCTACTACAGTTTAGATTCACAGCTTTACAATATCTGTGCAGCTAGTAACCATATTAAGTCATACATGATGTCAACAGTTATTTCCTTTCTTTCTCAACTTAGCTTACTATTAGGGAAATACATCTAACAGGGGTTACTGTACTTCTGGAAAGACAAATGACTGTCCATGATTAAGATGCCCATTCCCTGACACAGTTTGGAAAGCAGCCTACCCCCAGTTCCCAGATGAGGCAAAAGGGACCAAGCCTTGTGAGGGAAATCCAGCCATTAAGCAGGGATAGTTTCTTATAAACAAGATGAGTGGGGTGGTTTTTTTCCCTTCTTTGTTTCCTTTAATTTTGGTTGGAACTACCTTCTGCAATCCTTTTTGGTTCCTCAAGTCAGGAGACAAGAAACTAAACTGATCAACTTGTAAGACGGAAGTCCTCATATTAGAGCAGGAGATTACAGCGTTAACCCAGATAACGCAAACAAGGTCAGTCAACACTTGTAAAAGGCACACAGAAATACTCCATTATATGTATACACATATATAAAACTGTTCGTTACCTGGCCTGCCACGTAGAATTAGACTTTGAACATTGATTTTCAGCAGCTGTGAGCAACTGCAAAATTGATAGAGCAGTGGAAAGTTTTCATTACAATTATTCCTCCTTAGTTATTCCTCTTCTTAACAACAAGCATGATGCTTTTGTTCTACTATTACCCCACACACTCCAAGAAAATGTTCAGGTGTAGTCTGGCACCAGAGGTAAGCTGATCTAACCATTAGTTGCCATTAGAGGATCATCACCACAGGGGTAGCTGAACAGCAATGACAGCACAAGGGAAGAAGCAAGAGTTGGCACGGCTGATTTCAAGCATCACAACCCATTGGATCAGCTTATTACTATACCATCCATTCAAACTGCCTTCAGGCCACAGCCAGGTGGTTCAACAATTTAAACTGAAAAGCACAGCAGTAAAATAAGCCAGACATTTGCTGTACAGAAAGATATGTGGAAACAGAAAAGATATGACTTGCAGAAAAAAAAAAAAATTCTAATTTGGTCAAATATGTGAAAAAACATTTTTTCACCCAACTGATGCACAAATCAACACCAAAGACTACACAAAGCATGGAAAACTTTGCAGTTACCTCTAGTTACTCCTGCTGACTTAAGAGTTATTTCATACCAATGTACAACTCCAGTGAAGGATGTGCAAATATTCTAGGATCTGGCATTAGAATTTCTTTTAGACAAAAAATGTTATATCTCATTGTGATTTATAAAAATAAAGGCCATTTGTGAACACTAAGGATATTTGTCAAGAGTCAAATAACAGGTTTTAGTTAAGACATTCCAAAAGCAATCAATCCATGGGTGCTCAGAGGGCAGCCTCCAGCAGTTGAAGCCAAGCACACACACAGTCCCTCAATGAATGGCTGTGATGGATAAACATGCTACTTAAAGGAAGAATATTTCATTGACATCCATTCAACACCTAAGAAGCCTTCTGGACAGAGAGGTAAAACTTTCTTAGATTTTTCATTTCACTTCTCTTGCTCACATTGTACTTGTCTGCAGTCTTTCCTAAATCCCCATACTAGATGTCCATTAGCATAAGATTGGATTTTACATATTCGGGGGGGTTTTAAAACATATTCACCACAAGAATTTTTAAATATATCCCACTATTCGAAACACTTTTGTTCCAAGAGCTGACCATTACAGACTATTTTCTAGATATGGCAGGACAAATTCCTTCCTGTCTGAGAGTTTCCATGGTAATAAAAGTCCCCTTTAAACACATTCACGGTGGTTTGGGCAGGCCAAACAGGCAGCCTTTGTACTGAAAAGCTCCCTCTTTGTACTCCTCTGTGCTGATCCTGCACAAACTACCGTAAAAGTGTATTTTAGTGGAAGCAGAGTAAAACTAAGCCACACATCAGTTTCACACGACAACTGTTTATTCCACAGCACAGATACAATCCTCTGGAAGATTCTCTTCCCTAAAAATTCTGAGTGGTTGGAGAAAGCAATCTGCAGGACAGTCTAGGGCATATTTCAAGCAGACTTAACCCCAGGAACTTTGCCATTTCCACTGTTAAAAGAGATGAACTGAAATGACCACCCTCCTTTTCCCATCCCCCCCTCCCCAACATGTCTCACTGGTATTTGGAGATGGCATATTTACATCAGTGCTTGCATCTCTAGTTAAACCACGTACTGGCCTCAACTGACACCTCCACATCAGCACAGAGATCTGTCTTGGAAAGGACCTGGGAGAATGACCTAGTGTGGCTCAGAATGTTTGGAGGAATATATGGAAACAAAAGAAAAACACGTTCTGATGTTCAACAAAGCACCTCTTTAAATTTCTATCTATTTACACTAGTACTTCAGCACCTTTGAGTACTAGCAAAAATGTCAGCACTTTTAGGTCTTCTTATAAGTGAAGCTTTTTTTATTAGTAGTTTACATTTAGGTAAATCTCATGGTATTTAGAATTTAGAAAGATTTTTTTTTCTGTTATCATTACAGCAGACCTTCTACAGATGCCAAATCAACTCCACAGACAACAATTCTCTTAAAGAATGAAACCATTAAGCAAAATCATGGAACTTCAATTCACTAAGAAGGGCTTCACAGCCATCCCTTAGATTTTTCTTTTACTAATTTTCAAAAATTTGCATGGAGATCATTTTAGATAAAAGGCCTCTATATCCTGGTCAAGTTTGTTCCCTAGAGTTTTCAACACTACAGACATCTGAAACACTTAAATGCAGTTCAGTTCCCAAGCCACTCTCCTTGCTTGTAATAAGGGAGAGGAAATTTAAGCATCTAATTTACACAGTGAGCTTTTCTCTAGTGCTACCATTAAAATTTGTGGGGTTTTTCCTACCTCATCAAATGGAAATTTCAGCATAGCACAGTCAGTGTAGCACAGAACTCTCTTATCCGGGCTTTAGAGAAAATGTATGAAGAAAGAAGAAAGAACAGCAGGAATAGCTCCAAGAAACCAACATAATACTTCATTATCTCTCATCTCCACAGTTTAAAACACCCTTCGAACACACACATGCACATCCCCTTTCTCAGCTCCCACCCCTGCCATGTAGCTCATGCCCTGCTGGGTGCCACTGCTTCAGAGAAGTCTGATCTTGACTGTGCACTCTTTGCTTCCCAAAAATTGAAGCAGTTTGTATGGGAAGCATTATCCAGATGAGTGAAAAAATCAGTCTTGAGATCACTTTCACATGCATAAGAATGAAAATACTTGATCTTTTTCGGATCCAATTTAGAGGCATTTAGAGTTCCTTTTTGGCAATAGAGGAAACAGCCTTAAAATTACAGCAAATTTAAAATTGTGGGAGGCAATGCAGTAACATTTAAGGCAAGCAGACAGAATAGAAGGTGTGAGAAAGATGCAGAACTATACAGAACTATGTGACCCATAAACCTGAGCTACATCTGTAACTTTCTGGAGAAGCTTTTTGATAGACAATTTTTGAGAACAAGATCAGACCAGATACAGGAAAACCAGGTGACAGCAAAGTATTCATGAAATCCTTCTCAAAAATAACAGGTCTAGTAGCTCACTGACTACTGGCAACTGAAAAAATTATGGGTTTAGCTTCAGCAAAGCTAACAGCATTTATTTTTTTGCAATAGAAAGTTTTAACTTGGGAAAAGAAACAGAACAGAATTTGTTTTGGTTGCAAGCAAAACCTGGTCTATCACTTTCCTTGAAACTAGTCCAATTTAAACAAACATCAATGTAACATCCCACATTTCTCATGCTAGCAAATCTTACTAGGAAGACTTTCCACAAACACATGGTATTGATCAGTTATTATCAACAACAAAAAATTCATATGCAGTCCTTAAGGATCATTTGTAGTAAATCCATCTACTTCAGCAATCTAGCCATAAATCTATCTCCATAAACAGACGCAACACATTAGATGATTTTCACTGTAGGTTGTAATATTTCTGAGTACGTTTAAATTGCTCTCAAATTATGCTTTATCAAGCCATCATGCTGATTGTAAGATAAGTGAATATAATCAGAAAAGGTAAACACTAGCCTCTGTTTCTTATGCACCCTCTTCTTAAAATCGGAGTCATTGCACGACAAAGATTTCATTACCACCCTGTTCTGACAGAAACCAATATTAATTATTATTTGAATTAACCTTTGAGCCATAGTTTTCATCAGTACTCGGTAAAGACACAGACAATTTCTAATTACATTCTACTCTCATTATAAGTCACTAGGCTGTAAAGCTGCATCTGACAAGACTGCTATACTTGGCCTTGAAATGCTTTGGACTCCACTATAAATCTTTCAGAAACATCCAAGAACTCATTGAATACAAGAGCTATCACACAGGATGCTTCTCCAACAATTTAGAAGCTGTTTTAAAGGGATAGCAAGTGTGATAGGACTGAATTGCAGTACTACTCCTGAAGCAATATAAATTAGCAGTGTGTTTATCATTCAGCATCACTACATAGATTATCCTTTACCAAAAGTTAGATACAGTGGATTCACTCAGTCTATCAAGTGCAATTATTCAATGATCATCAACTAACTCATAATTATATCCAACAAATAGTATAAGAAAATTAAAAATTTATAGACCGAGAGAAATCTGATTCCAAAGCTTACAGCAAGTATCTACAACATAAGCCATATTTATTACAGACCAGAGAGAAAGGTTGGATCTGCTAAAGAGTTATTAGTTCTCTAACAGGAAATATGGATTCTAAGGGTCATAAATGAAGAATAACCTGTAATTAATATACAAAAATTAGTGTAAGAGGGCAATTTTTCTTTTGTAATTTTTCAGCCTTACCTCACATAATCACATTGCTGCAGTCAGTTATCTAGCCAGGAAAAAATGAAATATACACATGGATTTAGGGAAAGTGAATGCTATTCTGGAGAACAGGTTTCTACCCTCGACTATGCCAAATCTCTTGAACGAACAAATTAAACTTCTAACAGAGTGATTTCTGGCTCTGTAACCCGAGCCTCACTTTTGCAACTTCACAAAGCTCACATCTATGACTAACTCCAAATGTCCAATCTCTAAGCAAAAGACAGTTTTATTTGAAGGAATACCAGAGGCTGGGATCTATCAGGTTTCAAAACCAGAACTTGACTTAGCTGCTGACTCAAGACATATTTCAAGATAACAGAAGCATATTTCAAGATACCATTTTTAACCTTCCACTGTTGAAAATACCTGTATCTTAAAACAGAAGCCTCAGTACGTAATTAGTCTAATTCCAATGAATGACATTTCATGTTAAAGAAACCTTGACTTGGACTAAGTTTCACAACACGTATTACTTTAGATTTTGTTCATCTCAAAAAAATAACACCAACAAAACCCCAGCCAATATTCTTTCCTTCACAGATCACTTTTATGGATGTTGTTAATTACACAGAAGATCCAATTCCACAAACATTTTAAAGAGAAATTACAAGACACAAGGGAACCTAATATGAAGTTTGCATGGAACATACCAGTTCTGCATGTATTTAAGCATATTATGGATTCCATTAGGTAGTGCACAGCAACTTTGTAATCTCACAAGGTAATGATGTTCCATGACTAGAAGAATAGCTAGATTTAATCAAATGTATCACAAGACAGAATATGGTAAGAGAATTCAGATCTCTTGATTTTTGGAAATGGCTAGAGATGATGGATGGGACTCCAATCTATAAAAATGCAGTGTTTGTAGCACTAGTGTCAACAGTGTTCCCAATTCTAAACATGCCTCCATTAATCCTGTCCACATATTCTGAAACTATCCAGGCCCTTCACCTTAAGGCCCCAACTTGCTTAGCCCTCAAATTGGCCATACTGGTTTGTTGCCTTTTTCTTTTCCTTGCAGTTATATGTTTTTCAGAAGTTACTCCAACATACAACTTCTCTGTATTGCATTAGAATCTACCTGAATATTCAGATAATATTTTTTTCTTTTACACCCAATACATTAAATGCCCAGATTATTCTTCTACTTCTCTGTGGAAAACATTTAACTGGTAGTTTGACTATTTCTTTTCTAGACATACATGGGTAAAAGGAGACTAGAGGAAAGAAAAGTCATCATTCTTTACCATACAGAAACTGTGCTTACACAGAAACAGATTATTTAATTCCTACTTCTTATCCTTATCTATCTCATTACTAAGAACGTGGCCAAGTGATGGGCAAATGTCTGATTCAGATCAATAATCATATGGAGAAGGTAGAAAGGAGGCATCAGAACCAAGGTTGGACTGTCCATCTTTATGAACATTTTGAAGTATTTTCCACATAAAATTTCCAAGACTTTGCTACTGTAGTTAAACTTAAGGGTAGACCAGAAGGACAAATATATATCTGAGCCTTTGAAAAACCAAGGAAAACCGACAACTTTCTGTCAAAGAGTCAGTTTTGATTTTATCCTACAACAAACCCTACATTGTGACTCTATTCTGCTAAGGCATAACTGTTTCACAGATCACAGAATAGTCTGGGTTGAAAGGGACCGTAAAGATAATTTAGTTCCTCTAAAACAAAGCACATGATTCCATCTCATGCCACTCATCACCACATACACCCTTTTGATTAAAATTAAGATAATACTAACAAGATCATTAAATCATCAACAGCAAACTTATTTGAAAAAATGTATTTGGTGAACAGAAAGGTGGCATTTTAAAAGCCCCCCAAAAGATATTGCCTTATTGCTGAGGGTAGAGGGAAAACAAGTGATATATGCCTTAGAGAAGGACCAAAGAAATAGGGGCAAAAAACCTAAAATCCATAGCTTTGTTCATGCTACTAGATTAAGACCATCTTCCCCTTCCCAGTGCCACTTTGAAAATGCTGTTTGTCGGGGAGGATAGGGGACAAGGAGGTTAAGAGTGAAAACAACAGCATTACAGCATCTTGTTTTGCTTATCAGCTATTCATAGACCATGACAAAATCCCCAACTGTGCTCATGCCATTTTTTCACATCAAATTTGTTAGTGACATTTTTCAACAAGCCTATAAGCAATGCATTCTAATAAATCAGCCTATAAAAGCACCTATTCCATTTAAAACTCAGTGCTAAATGACTGAGAGCTTGTAATCTTCCAATAGAAGAGATACACCATACTATGGCACAACTACACAGCTTTAAACAAATTCTAGATTTCCCCACTATTCTTTGTGAAAGTTACTTAGGAGGCAAAATTCAAAATGCATTAGTTAAGGAAGAGATAAAAAAAATGAATGGCAAGAGCAGCCATTCACTAAACACCACCTAATAGAATTTACCATGCCAGAACATGCTGTTTTTAATTGTGTCTAGGCTGGATTAGTTTCAACTCTTGTTACTTCAAATTCTGTTAACAACCTTTTCTTTGCAAACAGAAAACCACCTCTCCACCTTCTTCGAGGTGCTTTGCTTGCATTAGATGAATCAAGAAATTACGACATCCTAAAATTCCTCTGAGTTCTTTCTTAAAACAAAACCTGTCTTTCTGTTCCTTTTCCTGCTACCCTTAACAAAGTTACCTGTACAGACATTGATTGCAATTTAACTTTTAAGTAGAAAACAAAACAACTGATGAGTTTATTTTGTACATATGGCATGCTATCTAGAAGCTGTAGTAGGTTTCATGAGAAAGCTTAAATATTAACTTAGCAAAGCAGGATCATGATTCAACAACTGAAATAAGCACAAGCCTTTCATGACATCTGCATTTCTGTTAATGAAAAACTTCATTTGGTAAGATCTCTTTTAAAATTCTGTTAATTTCTTCATCTTATGAACTCATACTTGGCACCCTTGAGAGCATCTATTTTGAAAATGTAACTGCTGCTTCTCTACTTTCATGACCATAAGTTCTTATGTATTTCATGTTCTTAATACAGCCAACATTTTTTGCCATTACTTTAGTATAAAATTCCTCAAATTTCAGTTGCTTATGCTAAAATACTGTGTGAGTGCGTGTTATAGACTACTTTGAAGGAGCAAGTAACTTTCAGGAGAGCCTCTTCCCTAACACAAAATACCAAATGAAACACAGAAGGAACAGCCAGTGACTTCAAATTTACAGACTTACATCTTTCCAAGTCATTCTCAGCTAAGCAAAGCAACATAATTCTCAAAAATCCTGCAGTACGAAGTGGTTATTATTTGTGCAAAAGTTCTTCTAAATATGGTGCTCACACATCTCTACATGAAGACATGAATAAACTCTTACTGTTTCACCACTGCTTCAAGCACCAAAGGTTTTTATACAGAGTGGTACTGTAGCATGTCACACACTATGATAAAACAGAGAGACCTCAGTACTAAACAATTAAATAATATACTACAGCACAGTGTTTCACACAGAGAGCCAAGAAAAAGACAAGTAGAAGTTATGGCTCCCATGATAACTGCAGCTTGATTGTAATACTGTTTTATACTGTATATTTGAACAAACACATCAATTTACAATTGATGGGGAATTATAACTGAAGGACACAGTCACATACTTTGTCTCACTCCTAAATAAATCAGTGGCATTCAAAATAAATTTCCATCCCACTTGTACAACTTGGTAAGGTGACCAGTTTGCTGGCAAGAAGAAATCACAGTATAAAAGCATTTAAACGGTATGTATCAAACTATTTCTATAAAGTTACACTGAAGCACACAGGGCAAGATTGCCACATTTTAACTAGAACAGGGACTATTTAAACATCCATGAAATTATATTACCATTCGGATTTGTTCCTGTCATATTTGACTTAACTTTATCATGATTCATGGCTACTGCTAATGAAATCCATTAAATATATTTAAGCTTAGCATTCCTAAAACAGGAATAAACAACAAAAATGCATTGTTGGAGTGCTTACTTTCAAAGAAAAAAAAGCATTAAAATGATGAAGCTTGGTAAGAGAAACAAAATCAGTTAGACAAAACATTTACAGACAACAGACAAAAAATACTATATTGAAAATGCAGAGACATGAGGAAAAAAATGCATCACAGTTAAGCCTCAAATTGGGGAGCCTATCAGTATGAACATTTCTCAAGAGAGGAATAAATAGGACCAAAGGAACTAGCAAGTAAAACTGCAAACAAAGATATGTTCTTAGAGGGGCAAAGTCATTAAAGGTCCTATCACAAATGCCAGGTATACAAAGCCTGCTAAAGAACTCACTGGACTAATATATAACCAAGATACGAAAGAATTATTCCAAGAAAATAGAAATTACAAGTTTTCTGCATCTGCTGTCATTGGAGAAGCTATGGCAAGCTTTCATCTTTTTTGGCACATAAATCTTCAGAGCCAGTTTGGTCAAACTAAAGCAAACAGCAGCAAGTCACCAATGCATTCACCAAGAGCTGGATGGCATTCACCAAGAGCTATGAGGAGCTGAAGGTTGAAATAGCCTATCTGTCCACTATGCCACATATCTCTGGTTCCCACACTGCCTTGGTGCCAATTGTGCATCAATTTTAGCAGGTGGTCATCCCTTTAGCCTGCCCAGAACTACAGACCAGCAAGTCTAATGTCTCAATAGGACAAGTAAGCTGCAAATAGAAGAAACACAGGCACATACCAAAGTACAGACTACAGAAGTGACACTGATGCTTTCCCACAACAAAGTCCTGTCTTACCAGCACAGGAGATTTCACTGTAGCAACTGAGAAGTGGCCAAAATCTGAGCTAACTTGGATGACCAAAACACATGCCAGCTGCTGAACAAAGGTCCTCCAGCAATGGTTCCTAAGGAAACTAAGCTACAACAGCAAAGGAGGGAAGATCTTCACATGGATGAAAGTAACCAGTTCAAACTAGGAAATGAACATTAGGAAACATGACCCAAGCCCTTTCCAGACCTGCACTGACAGCATGCACATAAAAGATCTAGAATCAGGTGAACCTTGAAGTGAGCTTGCTAATAGTATTAACAAGTTCGTTTTGCTAAAAATTAAAATCAACTATGCAGGAAGCAGCAGACCTTCATCACACCCACTGAAGGGGTAATAAACTGCAGATGAGATGCAGTAGAAGGAAATAGATAACAACGCACATGAGAAAATACAATCTGACTGGTTTACATACATTTTACTGAGCCCTAACACAATCTGGGAGCTAGAATAAATAACCTAGGAAAACAAGATTTGTCAGAAGAGTAAACAGAACACTAGGCATGTTTAAGAAAAAAGAGATGACAAAAACTCTCAGAATTGCACAAGAAATGGAATACACAAGTCTATGAGGAGCTCATACCTTGCTGTGTTTTCTCTTCTCACCTCCACTTCAAAATTAAAATTACTGACGGAGCAGAGAGGGGTGAATGGCATTTGAATACCCTTCTGAATCTCCAGCCTCAAGAAGGGCCAACCAGGGAGAAAATAAAAAAAGTCTACGAAATCAAGAGCAGCATGGAACAGGTACGCAGTGAACCATTGTTCTCCTTCTCTTTTAACAAGGAAACTAGAGAACATCAAACAAAACTAGCAGCTGGTAGGTTCAAAATAAAACAAATAGAAGGAAGCAGCTCTTCATACAATGTGTACTTAAGCTGCAGAACTCATTGCCACAATCCCAATGGAAGCCAAGAATTTACACAGACCAAGAGACGACTAGATGGATTCATGCAAGAGAAATTCATTAAGCATTACCTATCCCCTTTTCTAAGGCAATTCTGAGCAGCAGAGCTGTGGAGGCCAAGGGGCTTGCTCTGTTTCTGGATAGCCTCTACTTTGGTTGCTGTGAAATAGGATTCAGACCTCTGGTACTAAAAAAGAAAGATGATATTCACAACATGGTTTTAATAGGTGTTGACAACTATGCTACTTCAATAATACACCGTTTCCAGTATAACATTTCACCCTCCTTTCATGAAGATACTGTATTTCAGTCCATGTTACCAGTACTTCAAGAATGTGAGATTACAACACTTTAGAAGATCACAACATGAGAGAGACAAGGATACCCAAAACTGTATCAGACTCTGCTGAAATTCTACCAATCCTGTATAAAAGATTATCCCTATTCCAACAACAGAAAATTCAGAGAGAGTTTCTGATCTGGTTGTAGCCCCTTAAAGGAGTAAAAAAAAGAAACACTGATAATACTAAATACTATAGCACATGCAGTATATCTCTGGATGTACTCAGTACCTAAAGTGGGTTTTAAGTTCATTTTTTTACCAACTCAAGAAAGTGTGGTTTTAGTAACTCAAATCAAAGTTGTGTTATACACCGAAATGTTAGGAATACTGAACTTTTATTAAAACAATCTTTTCACGTTTGAAGGAAAAAGACTTAAAAACAGCACTAAGTGGTAAAAAAAATTAAAATCTTCATACTTTTCCTGATTTAAACAGCAGCTGTAAAAGATAATATCATCTCAAAGCACTGGCCTGAAGCTTTACAACTGTTATAAAAAGGTACTTAAAATAACTACAACATATTCAGGTTAAGCACTTAAAGGAATTACTAGAAGACTGAATTCAATCCTTGGTTCCAATCCACAAGTCTCAGCTGCTGAAAACAAACCCTCTCTATTACCTACGAAGTGGGGACCATGCCCACCCCCTGAATTGGGAGTACAGAATTTTTCCTCTGCAAATTCAGAGCATCGGTGGTTGCTTTTTAAGCAGTGGAAGAACCCAGTCTCTCTGCAACTTCCAGCCTACTACCCTGCTTTCTCCAACCCATGGAAGGTGCTGCTGCCATTCTGTGCTGAGCACAGCCTAAGCTTGAAGGCAGCAGCATATTCCCAATGTAGAACAGACCTTCTGCTAGACCTCTGTCAGAGACAAAGCAAAACATGCCAGTAGTTTATTTTCAAGGACTCTAAATGATCTAAGTTTTCACAGGTACAGTAAAACTCACCATAACATAGATCACACCCAACAGATAATCTGTTTGGCTTCAGTTTAGTTTAGTCAGGTTAAATACCTGACTTAATATGCAAGAAAAACCTGTCAGAAAATGTGAGTCAAAATGGCTAGTAGCACAAAGTAGAGAGTACACTCTCTGAACTCTTCCTACTGCTAAGCCAAAGCTTAACATATTATGGCAGACTATTTGGCAGAGTTTGTTCAAGAAACCTGTATAGAACAAGGAGGAAGCTTAGGGAAGGTCCCTAAACTCATTACATGAAATACGATTGTTTAGAATTTACTCCTAAGAAAAATATTGAAAGGAAGAAAACAAATTCTGAAAATAGCAGGCTGGTCAGACAGACTTTAAACACTTAAAACAGATTTTTTTTTTTTTTAAGTGCTGAATGTCAGAGCAACTCTCCTTTTAAGGACAACATTTATCTACTTCACAAGAGCAGTAGCACGACAGAATTAACGCTTGGTAAAGAACCAAGATCCTCTGCCGAGTGCTGCTTGGTTATCAGCAACTATTACACATCCCAATATGGCAGACACAAAGCACATCACTATGAACCTGGCACACCAGGTTGGAGTAGCACTTCAGGTCCTGGCTTCCAGCCACCTGCTCAGGTCACTAGCCTTGAAAAGAAGAAAAACCATCCAAGCACTCAGAAATGCATGCACTAAACAGTTATTTTGCCTTCTAACACTTAAATGTGTAATTAAGACAAGGAGCATCAAATTCACTCACTGGAAGTGAATGTACTTTTTCTTATAGTACAGCAGAACTCTATGCTCAAAATTTCTCCTGCTCTTTCAGAGCAGGCCTTGTTCATATACTAGCAACAGTAAGCATCCCAAAGTGGAAAAATACCCTCGCTGCTCCTATTCCAACACCTTCAGTATTTTTTTTTTTTTGAGGTAACGCTTAAGTTTCTTTTAAGCCTTTCCTGTAGCAATGCCTACCACACCAGACACCTCCAAATGTAATCCACTGGAATAAGCAGCCTTTAAATTAAGGTGTTGTAAGGTCATACAGCAACAAGATGATCGGATTAAAGAGCAAGTGGAATTAAGTTAATACTGAGTCACTATTTTAAGTTCTGTGTTCAAGACAACAGCATGATAGCCTTTCAAGTACAAACCAGTCTTCAAGCAGGATGGCTGATGAACTTTTCTGTTTAAAAAAAAAAAAAATAAAGTTTTATTTCTTGTCTAAATCTGAACATGAAATGAAGGACATCAACTCATCACACAGACAAGATCTGGTCCCAGAGACAGATGTTTTACAGCTGTGCTTTGGGCTTCCTAAAGCCCATTAGAGCTAGCACATACAATTCCTAATGTAAACAAGCAGCTTTTAGTAACTACAATATTCGCTCTGAACACACACAATGCTAGTCAGGGCCACCACTCCTCACATCAAATATAGCTTACAAGGCTCATAAGACAGAATTTGTAAATACCCTCTCCTGCACCTCCTTCCATCCCCTATAGATACTGAAAAGAATTTTTTTAGATGCAAAACCCAAGGAAAGGAATCTAGAAGGTACACTACATGAAGGTTTGGTTTTTTGTAACTATGGTAAGAATTTACCTTCTATTAACACACACACAATTGCCCAAATCTTGAGAAAAAAAAGAAGGAAAGCATGAGCTTCCACTCTTCCACCTGCCAAGAAGTCCCTTTCTGTCACACTGCAGGCAAGATACACAAGCAAGCTGACAAAAAAGCCAGGGCTCTTCAGAATGCAAGCAGCTTCTAATGCCACATTGCTGCTATGCTGAAAGAGTCACCTCAAGCTGACAGGTGGATTGAGCAGAAGCTGCAGTCAGAATCCCTCACTTTTTGTAAGTTGTTCATTCCTCTGCAAAGCTACACAGTGTAAACTGCCCATTTCTCTCTCTGGAGAGCAGCAAGAGCACAGTGTTAGAGAAGTCACTAAGCAGCATGTCATTTGACTTGCAATGTACTTTTTTTTCATCAATTTTAACAAGTAGGAGTGCATTTATTTCACTGTCAGAAAGCTTAAGATTATGATAGGAAGTAACAGCCTCAGCCACCTACTAGGACCAAGCACTCATTTCATCTCAAACCAGCAGGAAAACGTAAATAGTTGGGAATACTCCGAATAACAGAACACACTGAAATACTGACTGATGAAACTTGATGACAATGAAAAAAACACTGACTTGATAATATTTGAGACAGACAAATTGACTCAAAGCTGATGAACTTAATGGAGGATTTCAAGATCGCAAAAAAATAGAAAAAAAAGCCAACCCAAAACCAAGAACCCCCTCCCTCCCTTTCTTGCAAATAAACTGTTTCGAAGATTAAATATTTCACATTTAAAAGAGCAAGCAAGTTATTTGTACATTAGTAAATCTTTTAGGCTTTTGTATTCCTACCTGAAGAAGAAAACTGATTTCTGGGCAATGGATTATTAATTCTAACAAACTGTTTATAGCATGCAATCCATAGCATCAATGGAAAAAACAAATTTTAATATTCATTTTAACTCAGGCCAGCACATTTTTCTTTTCGTGTCCTTTGCTTCACAGATGATTACTTTTATTTCTCTTTCTCCCATGAAGGTTCCCAGGCAACTGATCCAATCCACTTGCTCACTGCCACCAAAATGAAAAGATGAAAAGGGCTTGCTGCTCTCCAAACCAGCGGCCCCCCTCGTCCTTAGTACCAGCTCTGGTGTTCATCAGATCCTTTTATGAGCCAGTTTGATTCATTACAACAGCAAAATGCTCTCCATTTTACAGAGTTATTTTTCTGCCATTTTGGTGAACTAAAGTGGCTCACAGAAGGACCTGACAAGCACTGCTGCCGAAAAAGAGTAGCAGAGCCATGTGGTTGTGAGGAAGGGTGCAGGGGGACAAAGGCAGAGAGGAAACTTCTCCTTTCAGAACAATGTCTGGTTAAATTAGCTCACTGCATTTCTCAAACCATACCCTGACTTACAAATGATTAGATGGGCCACAAGACAACATTCAACAGCTTTCTTCAGAGCGACAAAAAACTTATACAAAAAAAAAAAAAAATAAAAGTACTCTTACAGAGATTTAAGTATAATACTCTATCAGAAGAAGAAAGTTCTTAAAAACATAATATCCAGCTAAGGATATCCTAGATGAGGAGGGTAAAGAAAGCTTGGCAGATTTCATTCTAATTTGGACAGGGCATTGTTTTTTAATTTAAAAAATTAACAAACAAAAAACCAAAAAGAAACAAGCAAAAAACAGAAACCCAAACAGCCCTGGGAATGACCTCCAATCTCAGTAAGCATTATGAGGGAGAAACAAGTATTTTGGATAAGCAGAAAAGAGCAAGAACTTTTGTCACCAGTATCCAAAATAAACCTACCAGAGGACAGCTTATGTGCCTTCCCTTGAGGGAAGGAGGCAGTCAAGCCAACAAGGTGGAAGCAGGTGCTACAGCTGCCTAGTCCCCAGGTTTTCTGCCCAATGATTTCTGTCCATGGATCAATCTGCCTCCTTGTGGGGTGGACTGCCTGCTGCTGCTGCACTCTTTCACTCCAGGAGAGAGAAGTCAAGGTGTATCAAATGTATCACTCCCACAGCCACATTGAATCGACATGCTATTCAAAGTTTGTTGCCTACCTGAAGGCTCCTCAACACAGAAACAGACTTCCATGCTGAAGAGAAAAAACAACCTGCCCCAAAACACCACCGTTGTCACACCTTGTCAAATTAGAGAAGCCTTCCTGACCCTACTGGCTTCCCACCAAAAATCTTAATGTTGGGCGGCCACAGAACACACCACCAAACCCCAAGTGACACACAGGCACACGAAGGAAGACAGCAGCACATCCCAGAAGCCCAACCAAGAGATAAGTTCAGGCACACGGCCTGCATCCCAGCTGACACTAATATCCACCTCTGAGAACCCCTCCTAGTCCAGTTCCTCAGACAGCCAAAATCTGCACTGCCCAACCAGGCCCATACTGCACCATCCAGTAGTGCCACTGGTCACACCACAATCTCAGGGAAGTCACATGTGAACCAGTGACAAGCCAAAGGTTGTCCATCCAGAGAGGTAGGCAGGAAGGTAAGTGTCCTGGTTGCTTTTGAGAGAGGAGACAGAGAAAACTGAAGAAGAGAAAGAGATCAAGGAGATTAATCTTTTAAATCACAATGTTAGGGAAATTTCTTATGAGAAGAGCTATGGAAGCAATTGCTTTCACCTGCCATCTTTTCTGTAGCCAAGGCTTGATTGTTTAACCTCACAAAATTAAGTAGTCACGGTTTGGGCAGGGGGTAGGCAGGAGGGTGTGAGGCCTTAACTTACTTCCCTGAGAACTCACCATTCAAGAATTCAATCACCCAAACAAGAGCATTTCTCTAATTTTAACCATGGTAAGTGAAAAGCCACCCAAACACCCTTCTTCCAATTTTCTTTCTCCTTTTTAAATTTTTTTTAATAGTTTCAGTGCAACATCTAATATGCTCAGCTTCTAAGACTACTATGTACTACAAAGATTCTCAGATCCAAGCTGTAGGTTACAGCACTATACTTCTGTTCTAGTGCTGCCTGTAACAGGCTGATTCTTCCAACAGCCATGCCATTTCTACAAAACAACCCCTTCCTTCAGCATGGCTTCCACAAGGTTCAAATCCTGTTTGCACTAGAAAAGTATGTTCACTAAGTGTCACTTCTGTGAGAGAAGACTGCATGGGCTGGGGAATACTGCAGAACTGTAGTAAGGAGAAATGCAGGTGAAACACGCAAATTTTTTTTCAGTAACCTCTGTGAAGATTACAACAGAATTAAAGAAGCATGTTTCACTTACTGCTGTATGAAAAAAAAAAAGAACAAAAAATGAAAATGACAATGTACCTTTGTAGAAATCAATACAGAAATAAAGGGGAAGTGAAGCTGAAGCCTGCTTATTCACTTCCCCGATTGAAAGAATGATGATTAAAGATGAGCGAGGCTCTACCCCACTTACAAAGCTGAGTGAATGCAAAGCACAGCAGACACCTCACAAAGGTACTGATAAATAAACTGAATTACTTAACAGTGCTCTCCCAGACTAACATCCTGAGGCAGTCCAGAAATCCCTATTTAACTCACTTTCTGAATGATTCCTTCCTAAATCAAGAGAGATATTAAATTGCTCACTATAAACTCTCAGTTTAATTCTTCACAGTTAAAATAACTTGAGGCAAGAATTACACTCTTAGTGAGAGTCTCCTCATCAGAGTTTAAAGGAATCTCTGAACTCACATGGGCACGGGCTACGACGTCAGAGGGCCTTCCTTTAAGCCATCCTGACAACTACACCACCCGGTGAAGCTGTCTGATCTTTCCAGGAATTAGCAACATAGTCCTGGTACCTCTCAAACCAAGAACTGGAGATGATGAGCTGCCTGCGTTTTTGCCTTGCAATAAACCACCAAATCCAGCAAGCAGCTACTTCGGTCCAGAAGCAGCACAAACCAGAGCACATTCTCAAAAATCCACAGGACCTGCCTAGATCTATACCAGACAATTGAGACAAGAAAATGAAATCATAATCTTAGATCTCATTTGAAGACAGTAACTGCAGTTGTGGTTGTTTCAGTATTCCTTATCCCTCAGGAGAAAACAATACACATTCAATTACCGAACTTCAAGCAGCGGGGTACTTGGGATGCCTGATTCCTGGACTTCAGGTAGGCTCTCCTGTCCAGGAGCAGGTAAGGTTTTGAAAACATTTGTTATACCCTGAGCAACTAGTTAAGATGCATCCTTGAAATTTACCAGTCTCTCACCTTCATGCACTTTTATCTCAGCCTTATCAGAATGATTTTTGAGCATCTGTTAGCCTCATTATTACTCTCCTTCCCTCAGCCCTCCTTCTATTGAGCATTACAAACCACGTCAGTTGTGCTGCCTTTCTGGCAGTTAATCTTCAACTTGAAGGCATACTAAACTGCCATTCTCTACAGTACAGACTGACACACACTTTCCTGCAAGACACTTCACCAAGTAGCATTTCAGCTTTGGATTTCAATCTCAACAGCTACATTGATGGATCCTCTTTGAAGCAAAGAGTATTTCCTCGTAACTTGTCATCAACTCAGACTTCCCACTTACTAGCTCATCCAAGTTAGTACCAAAGACTTGAACTGAGTTTCTCAGTTTCTATTATGCAAGAGCTTGTTTCACATTGCTCCCAGAACAGCACTGCCTACCTCAATGCTTTCTATGAGGAAGACTTTCTCCGCGTTTTGTCCCATTACTGATGTCTAAACTTCTAAAATTCCAGCTTTCAGCTCAGCTTTAGTCTTCACCTGAATTCTCTCCCAAAGAACGACCAGTATTCCTTTGCATGTAGTGACTACCCACTTAACAAATCCTGTTTACCCTGTAAATAAATCCATAGGCTTCCTATTTTAAGATCGAGGACAAAGGTGCCTTTATTAAAGTCTTCCTTGGCCTTGCTCCATGTTCTGATCTGCTTTACCACTGGTCACATAGTTCCTGGTCTCCAAAGCTCCCCTATTTCTTTTAGAAGTATCACAATCCCCTCAGGAGCTCCTCCCCATGCCCCAAATTTCTCTTCTTGGCAAGGGATAGCCCATAACAGCTATGTCCATTTCAAAACTGTCATGGGACTAGACCCTCCCCACTAACAACTACTCAGTGCACAGAGCAGGAGAAACCAACTACAGCTCTATCTATCCACTATTTAAAGATGGGGGAATGTCACTTTCATGAAAACAAAACTTGAAACAAGAGGATTTTCCTCTTCAAAGGGTCATGAAGAACCTTTGGGAAGCTGCCAGCACACTGCAGCAGCCCCCTGGCTCTGCTGCCAGCCATCCTCTTGCCAGGACAGCATCCAGGGACTAACATGAGAGCTCATCAAGCTTTGGTGCAGCCAGCCAGCCCTCCCCACACCAACTTAGGCATCCCCCATGGTTCGGGTAGAAAGCAGCATTATTAGGAGTTGAAACGCATGTTTATTTTGCCACGTATCCTAATTATCTAGGGTTGGCAAGAAAACACAACTCCACTAAGCAAACAGAAAGCAGTATGAACTGGAAAAAAGATTAAAAACCCAACAGGAAAGGCACAACCTGAAGAGGAACAAAATCTATGGGAAAGCTGGGGGGAGGGGAGTAGAATGAGGAGGAAGCAGAAATAAAAAGTTTTGTTTTCAGAGCAAGACTGCCTCTGCTGCACAGAAGGAATCATACTTTGTACCTCTGATGTACACCTCCACAAAATGTTTTAAGTGACACTTACTTTGTAGATAGAGATCAAAATAAACTGTGGGGAGGTCAATCCCTTCTAGAAATTTTAAAGCTAGCTACCTGTTGAAGTTCTAGCAGAAAGTTCAGCAGAACAGCTTAAAAAGTAGCTCAAGGACATTAAAATAAAGTGCTTCCAAAACTATCCAGCACTGGATTTGCCAAATGCCAGCTACTCCCAGGCAGGTAAGTTGCTGCATTGCTCTCCCCAAACACAAGCTCATATTTAAATGAAACCTGAACAGAATAACCTCTAGGACCAGGACCATCTATGTGAAATTTTATTTTCCCCTCAGAACCATTAGGAAGAGGGCAGACATTTTGGCTGCAATGACTTTTTCCAGACAATTGATTCCCAAAGTTATTTATTCCCCACCATTCCCCTCAAGGCCCTCTCATCACAGCAATTGTCTATGTCAGAGGAAGGTTGGACTCAGCTCCCATGAAAGCCAAGCAAAACCACACCCAAAACAGCTATATAGGTCACTACAGAGCAAAGCGAGCCCTTCATCATGCCACCAAGGGCTTCTGATTAGTTCCCATATGCCAATAAGCTTTCAAAGTAATGTGTTACAAGGTTCTACTAAAAGAGTAGCCTATAAGGTAACTAGCACTGTTTTATTGAATTCTGACTTTTAAAAGAAAATGCTTAAATTAAATTGTATCCCTCCTTTCTTTCTTTTTTTAAAAGGAGAATGGCATTTAGCATAAGGACAGCAAAACAACCAGACTGTTTAGAAACTGCTACAGAGCAGCATTCAGAGAAGAACCCAAGCAGCAGCACAAAGATGCTTGGTTTTGGCTTGGCTTCTTCTAGGTGCATGTTTACATCTCAGAAAAGTCACAATGTTGGAAGCTAACAGCTAATCAGCTTTTATATACTTAAGAATACCCTTAAGAGCTTTGTTGTCATATTTGGGCTCTTGGAATGTGTCCTTTAGGTCATAACCTCCTTTTTATTTTTTGCATCATGCCTTCCAACCTCATTTTCCAAGAAAGATTTTTAGTGCTCAACTACAACGTGGTATTTCCATGACTGCTGATCTTGGGTAAGATGCGAATCACTGAAAGTTTGTCAGATTGTGCAGGTGGAAACAAATCAGGAGGAAAACTTTCATCAGGTTTCAGTATCTCATCAGAACCCTAATAAAAACATGGGATGTTTCTGCATATTGTACCTCACTCCTTCCTCTGAAATAGTCTTAAAAATTAAGTCATAGTTGGAGTTTCCTTTTGCCTTTGTATCACTGCTACAATATAGACAGTATTTAAGATTTTCTTCCATTAAAATCCAGTAGTTTGTATTTGTGCTAACAAGCTATTCATGGAAATATAAACGATGGAGTAAATGTCTGTCTTAATGATGAAGCTAAATTGATAGCTAAATGGCAAAGCTAAATTAATACAGTAACTTTTCTGTTGGAAAAATGAAGGCTAAAGCCTCACCTACACACAAAAGACTCGTTCGTCAGAAAGACAGTTTAATTATTTACTAAAATTTGCAGTTTTCTCTTGTATACAGGGAACATTAAAGTAACATAAAAGTATCACCCGTGTTACTTATGGGCATCAGTTAACCAGCTCATAAATTTGAGCAGTTAGTGATTTGTTCACAGCGGTCAAATATGTAAGGCTTTGGAAGCAAGGGTTTAAGGGAACTGGGGGAAGGAAGACCTTCAGACACACACACACCACTTGTCACACAGTTGCCTGTACCTCTGCTAGCCACACACATTTCTTTGAGTAACGCCCGATTCACAAGAACAAATATCAACCAGCACATTCTAAAAGCTCTCCATCTGAAAATTAACGTAAAAATGAGTGAGAAATAAGGGGTAGAGGTAAGGCATAGGATTCAAGGAGACACCTGCATTTATTTCCACCCTCTTTCTGGTCACTTTTTTCCACTTTCTCCCACCTTAGCAACCTCTACCTATCACACCACATGCTACAAACAGAACCAAACCCCAAACAGTCAGCTGCTATAGGCTGCCTTGGACACGGCAGAACACAGCCTCACTGTCACACTTCAGCAGCTCTGGGAAAACCTGAGGAGCCCCTATTACTCAAACCTTTCTAGCTTTACAGAAAATCATGTCCAGGTTGTCTTTGTTTAGGTTTTGTTGTATCCTCACACTGCAGGTTCTCCTGCCCACGGGGCACAGATCTGGCACAGAGCTTCCCTATGTGCTGGGGCAGGACAGGCCTGCTGACCACGACACCCTCCCACCCATGCCAAGCCCAGACTGAGAAGCACATCCTTCTTCAGTGCACTGCCTGCAGCTTTGCCATCGGCCTGATCCACCTGGACTCCCAAACAACTCATTTCATGTCTTATAAAACTCCTAATATTATTTGAGCGTTAACGGGAAATACTGTGAACATTCATCAGAAGCTTTTCACTTCAAAACAGCAAATAACTGGCATGGAAAAAAACCTACACTCAGGTTAGCTGACCCCTCTACACAGACAGAAAAACCTTTACACTGCTTCTTCGACACAACTCCTCAGGTTTCTGCATTAACCAAATCCAAAAGAAACTGGTCACAACTGAAATCTCCCATCACTGCACAGAGTTTTGATTGCAATAGAGTATTCCACTAAACTTTATTTTTCCTGACACTGTTACAATGCAACATCCCTAGAAATTTTTGTTTTCCTAAAAGGACTGTGTGATCTTTGCCTGTGATTGAAACTTTCCTTCATTACTGAAGAGGCAATAAAATAATTTTGGGTTACAAATATGAGGCTTTTTGCCCTGTTTAAATAACCTAACCAGGATTTACAAGCAATAACAGAAATGTCATCACATTGTTAAATATTTAGTAAGATATTTAGTCAAATATGATTATCCAATTAGTATCAGCAAATCAGTAATTCAGTTACACTTGCAATTACAAGCATTTAATACTCTTCTAAGAGCCTGTGCTATGGCTTTAATATTGATCTTTAAAAATTTTTAACTAAAAACAGCTCAAAAGAGACTGAAAATAAGCAGTTCGGGTTAACAGAAAGACAGGACAAGATGTGTGAATCTGCAGCATCCACCAATACTTTAGAACAGGAAATTTTGTTTTGCAAAACTGTTTCAAACTTTACATTATGTCTGAGACCAAAAATAATTACTTTTTCCAAGCAGCTGTGGTTTTAACCTAGAGGAAAATAGTACACTATCAAAAGGATCTCCGCAAAACCCTGAGCACATTTACAACACCAAACAAGAAAAAAACATGCAATAGTCCCCACTTTTAGTAGCTGGAGATGGGAAAATATACAGAATGTAATTGTTCTGATCACCTGTTACAAACCTCAGAAAGAAACGGTTAATTTTCCCCCAGACTGCATCTTATTTTAGAAGTGAATACTAGAATTTTTCTGCTGCTGTTGTAAATGCAGACCTCTTCAAAGGAGCTCTCTCTAACTATCACCTCACCGTTAAGTCTGTAAGCAAACTGGACATCTAAAATACGGTCTATCCTGAGCAGTGTGATTTTTTTAATTATTATTTTTATTTTATTAATAAGAAAAAAAAAAGTGTTGGAAACTTTTATGGTGGAAACTAGAGAGCTTGGAAGTTTCTCTTAGAAGCACCCAGCAATGGAGAGGAAAGTGTTCTGCATACGTGCCCCAAGCATCCAGCTACATTTTAGCTTTCAGCCTTTTTATTATCATTGTCAATGAATGGGCCCCAGTCAAATTAAAGCTGCCATTTTAGGTTAAAGACTGGAGAGCCTCTGTTGTGCAACAGCGAGACAAAAACACTCCAAGCGACAGATGCAGCACTCTCATTGGAAAATGATGGATTTCAACTTTTATAAAGGAAAAAAAAAATAATAATTACGGATCATGCTTTTTAATATGAATTATATATTGATACTCACACATTACCGCAAACTAACGGGATTTATAATTGGGAAAAATCAGCTACCCATGCTGCTAAGGTCATAGTCATTAAGATTTTTTTGCCGTCGTTAGAATGGATGATCTGTGAGGAAATGAACAGAAACATTTTTTGTTCAACTTGCTTGTTTGTACCTCCGCTAGTCCCGTATAACACAAGAAAAAAAGGAAAAAAAAAAAAAAAAAAAGGCTAACACTTTCCCCAGAAGACCTTTTTCCGGNAAAAAAAAAGGCTAACACATTCTCCCGAAAGCCATCTTCCAGGATAAACACTACCCGCGATCTGCTTTGATGAGAGTAAAAATCGAGACGAACATCGACACAGAAACAAACTTATCGCACCGAGGTTATTCTGATATTCCCCAAGCCAAACATCCGCGGAAGCCCAAGTGGTAGGGGAAATTTAAAAAAAAAATAAACGGCTTCTCACAAATTAAAAAAAAAAAAAAATCGCCCTTTTCTGTGGTGGGGAGGCACGCTCGGCCCCTTCCCCAAACGAAAACAAAGGCAGAAAGTGGGTAAGTGCGGGAGAGTTGCGCGGTGCCGCGCGGCCCCGCGGCGGACAGGGAGCTCCCGGGCATCCATCGCTACTTTCCTTTTGTCCATTGTCTGTTTAAAAAACAACTACTTTAAAGCCGGGCGTGAGCGGGCTGTCGGGGGGAGCCGGGGAAACCGGCTCCATTTCCAGCCCGTGCCCCACGGCCACCCCCTTCCCCAGCACCCC
>VWYP01021171.1:0-23762 GCA_013400435.1 Pycnonotus jocosus
GGGGTTTTTTTGTGAAATATTAAAGTAACAAAAGGAAATGATTCAACTGTGACTAAATATGTTATGGTGAATAGCTCTTCAGTCAATTCACAGGAATGTGTACTTAATAAAAGCTAGAAGCCCGAAACATGATTTGTGATATAGCATTCCAGAAAAGAATATTCAGCCTGAGACCGCCCTTTATTTGTTATTGTTGTTAGAAACAAAATGAAATTCAGCTGAAAATATATTTTATTTATGCAAAACTTAACAGTTACTCAAGAACACAATTTTTCCAGGTGTTCAAAAGTGATCAAGTGGAAGTGAAGTGCACTACAAGAGAAAAAATGGTTTCATCTTTTCTCTCATATATGGTGAATGTTTTTATCTAAATGTTTAGAATATGTATTCTTTTGTAGGCTCATTCTCTTTGTGTAACTAATCTGTAATTGTTAGTGACAGACTAAGGAGTGGATAAAAACATAATATGCTTATATACTGGTTCTGGTGTTATGTTTGAGGATTTCAAACATTTCTTCATTATCTGCTTGCATAATGAGTATTTTGCAAGTGTATTTCTCTTTTTGGAATAGCTTTTAACTCTTAATGTTCTTATTTAACTCTCAACCATAAATCAATGAAAAAAGTCTTAGAATAGAATAAATTCTGTCATGCCCAATTCATATATTCCCTTATGCTTGAATTATTATTAACCCTATTCTAATATAATTATCTGCTTGTCTGACATTATTTCATAACAGCATTATGATATATTTGTTTTAAAAAAGGTTCAAATAAATTAATTTGAAGCTTACTCTCAAAAAAAACATAATTAAGACCACCTCTGTTCTGAGCTATGCACTTGGTGATTAACATCCCTTTCCCTCACAAAACAGAGTCCTCTCCCTTGCCTATTTCTTCCTTTGTTTTGGGGGGTGGGAAGTTCTGAGACAGAAAATTTCTTTGACTTTTACAACTGACAAAACTGGAAAATGTAGTTTAAAAATTCTCTGCAGAAGAGACATACACTTCCTCTATACTTTTTCTAAGACTATTAAGTCTCCAGGATAAGGAACCACTTACATCACTTAACTGGCAATTTCTTTCCTCCATTTGGGCCTCTCCAGTATCCATACCCATTGATTTTCAAAGAAAGGCAAATTCTAATTCTCTATTTGTCTACCTATTAATAAATCATCTTCACAGTGGAGAAATCTCATCTGTCTTTCCAGATTAGTTTTCTCTAAGAGAACAAAATGAGGAGAGTCAGTGAGGAATCCCCACCTCTCAGTTCCTCCTCATCCTGGGAATTTGATTCAATACAGTCCTGGTTTCTGCCTCTCTTCTTCCATCTTTAGATGGTGAGAAGGTGATCTTCTCATTTTGCTTCTTCTTCACTAACCTTGGAAGTGGTTTTCTGCTAGTATTTAATCATTATCTATGGCAAAAAAAACCTGTCTTTGCTTTCCCCATAGACATTTTGCTTTCCTGAAACACTGCTCGGGTTTTTTTGACAAAATTTTAGATATGGTGAAGGCATATTGGGAAAAGGAAAAAAAAATACGAGACATGTTTTTAACAATACAATGAAGTATGATTACCTTCCTTGCTAATTCAAGGCAAGGATCAAAGTGAGTTTATCATGGTTATGATTATTAATTCTTTTTAACTTCTTATTTTGTCTTCACCTGTTCTCTCCTTTGAGAAATAATTTGATATTGAAAGCATGCTGCTAAAAATGCCAGGGTCATGGGTTCAATCCCTGGATGGGCCATTTGCTTTAGTTGAACTCGGTGACCCTTGTGAGTCCCTTCAAACTCAGAATATTCCATGACTGTGTGACTTATACACACTTACATAAAATCAGTGTTTACACTCTACAGTTAAAGATGAGTAAAAGAGAAAAAAAAACACCAAAAAAAGCTGGCATAGACTTTTGCACTCTACATACCAGGTAAATTAAAACATCCAAACAAGAATAGTCCCATGCTTCCTTTCATGAAATGGAGTATATTGCAATTATTGATTATTAATATTTCCAGTTAGCAGACACTGTATTCACTAGGTGACATTTCTCTTCTCTGAGTAATTAGAAAGGCTGATCTCATGTAGTTGAAACAGTTAGCAATTTTCTTTCAAAATCCCTCAGAATTCCTCAGTACATGTGTTTATCAAAATTTCCTGCCACCAGGCAGTAGTGAAAAGCTGGGCAATTCACAGCAGCAGCAATTTTCTTCATAAATCACAGAAGCTACATGTGCTTTCAAGATAGAATAAGCCTCTAGAGCCTATATAACAATCTCATTTAAGAAGCTGATATCTAGGAGTTTGCTCCAGTTCAGCCTAAGGGGAGTCTGATCTTCTTCCTTGATCATTGTTCAGAATACTCTAATAACTTGGCAAAAATAGTGAGAGGACTGGAGGCTTTCTCCTGCCTTATATTTTGTACAGTGAGGACTTGGAATTCTTGAAAACAATGAAAGAAAAGAAAAATTTGGAACAAAATAATTTTGTCCAGTTGTTAATTTACTCTCTCAGAGGAAGAAGGATATTTTTATTTGTGATCTCAGGATTTCTTCTGAATTTTTAAATTATAAGGTTTTTGGTTAAAAAAAAAAAAAATACATATAGGGACCCAAACACAGATGATTTCCTCAGAAGCAAGGAATGTATTTACATTCTGCTACAGAAATATGTTTTTTGCCAATTTTTTTTTTTTTTCCTTTCTTATCTACCATTTCTCCATTAGCAAAAGGGACAAATTGACTACTTATCTTCAGGAAACAGTACCAGTTAATGTCATTCTCTCTGAAAATCCAGTCTTGCCAGTTGTGTCAGTCCTACTTTAGTTAGGGTTGATAGGATCCTAGGTAAATCAGTAACAGGAAACTTAAGCTCTGGGTAGGTTTACAAACATGCAACGTTTCCCACTTTCTAACAGGGAACATGGAAATCCTGAGGTACAGCACTGTTTCTGTGTGTGACCAAATGTGCTATGCAGATCTTAATCTGAGACAGATTAAGATTCATCTGAGGTAGATTAAAACCTGAGACAGAGTCATCAAGTCCAAAAGCTATGCAGTGAGCAGGAAGAAAATAAGGGAGACTCTCACAAGAATCCAGCACAATAGCAACCACAATATTTTCCCATGGTAACAGGAATAACACCACACACACACTCTTTATAATTTCTTTTTTACCTTTGACTCTTGACATAGTAAACGCAGGTAAAAGGTGAATAAATTCAACATACATGTAGGACATTAAATAAAGGAATGCCAACTTCATCTAAAAAAGCCAGAAAGGACAGATACAGATAACAGATACAAACAAAGTAAATATATTGTGAAAAAAAAGTTTCCAGTATTCAGTTTTCTCCAAACACTGTTAACCTTTTTCCCACTTAGCTTTTAGAGCACATGTTGCAATAAAACCAGTTATATTAAGCAAATAGTAAATGGTCTGTTTCTCTCAAAACTAAATCAAATGAATAATGGTTCTGAACATTTGACAGGCAGAACTGAGATTACCTTTTTTTTTCTTGTGAATGAATGTAGTTTGTAAGTTGGAAAACATTACATGAATTGTTAATAAAACAATTAAAGCCAGTAAATCAATACACCAAAGTATTTTTTAAAAGCACACCCCAGCACTGAAATTGTTTTACATTTATGCACTACTTCTCTACTATGAGATGTGCAAGTCTTGTTATTGTCTTCAGCTCTTTGATTGTCTCCCCAGCATTGTCACTCCTCATTAAGTATTGAAGCCTCACCTGCATTCAAATTCACACTGTATTAATTTCTATCTGAGTAACATTCTTACCTACCTGAGAACCAAATATTTGCAGTCTTCATTGAAGAATTGCCAAAGAATAATAGACTGAACAGGTTATGTCTTCACGGAATTGTACTTCCTTCAATCTTTAATGTGATCTGATCTTGCAACATATTCTCTGTGTAATAAGGCCTGAAAACTCAGGTCTTTGCAAATTAAATAATCAGACAAGGTGACCCTAGTACTTTTTAATTTAATCTCTCTTTATGTAGGGATTAAATGTAAATTCAATTTTAATTTCCAACTTCTAATTATCAATAAAATATTGAGTTTGCATAATAATTCAAAGATTAGTAGAAGCAGGAGAGAAAATGCATGTTAAAATACTTAACCTGTCTTCATTCTCTGTGAACTATATCATTCCAGTCCGCTGAGAGCAAGGTGTCCCAAGTTATTACATGTGACAGTGATTAGAGAAGATTGTTAGAGGTGGAAGCACCAATGAAGCCAGTAATACCTGTGATAAGGTAACTCAAAGAAAACAAAACAAAACAAAACAAAACAAAACAAAAAAAAACCACCCACCAAAAAACCACAACAATAACATAATTTTTAGCTTGAAAATTTCTGGAAAACTGTGAGGTTACACACCTTTCAAGGGTAAAAATACCTTGTTAGAGATATTACTGTAAAATAAAATATAAGATACTAAATTCAAAATCAGTTGTCTTTGTACTGTTACTGTATATACTAAAGTTTTGTAGAGTTTCTCCTAATTGTATTAATTTGATTTCAATGCTCCAGCTGGATAGATTACACTGTCTGTGTAAACAACCCTGTGAACATTTCCTCTTCCATAGTATTAATCGGTTCATTGTCAAAGCAATATTCTCAGATTTGAATTGTACAAGAGTAATGCAAAAAAACTTCAAGCTGTTTGCCCAGACTTGGGCTCCATGGGAGCTGAGTGTTGGTTGTTCACAAAGACCCAATATGTGACTGATGAATAGAGCCCTTTAGCTTCAAGGGAGTAATGCTCAGCAGGAACAAAACTCTTCTCATGTTCAAAAGTGTTTCCAATCTGTTTCTTTTTCTCCACAGCGTGTTCTGTCACTCTTTCACTCTGACAATCCAGATGGGAAGACAAACATAGACAAAGCAAGTAGATGTGCAGAATTTGGCTCCTGTTTAACCAGTAGAAACATCCACTGGTGCCAAATGGAAACTATACATTTTGGTTCCTTTTGGCATGTAGTTTCATACATTTTCAGACTACACAAGATGTATGGTTCCAATCAAAAATCCCAACACATGGGTAATTCTCTTAGCATTTTCTGTTTTCTTTCAGTCTTGCTTTTGTTTGTTGACTGTTTTCAGAAATAGACATTTGAAGCCTGTAGGCACATATTTATCTGTAGAAGAAAGATGTAAAACAGCAAGTACTTTGTTCTGCAAATTACTGAAAACACGTAGGCTAAAGAAACAACAAATCTTAATGAGAGTTTAATTTTTCTTTTTTCGACAACAAGAGAGACCTCGTGAAGGAAGAAACAAGACAAAAGAGGATCAGTTTCAAGTGTATGTGTACAAATGTCTGTACATGAGGAGGTATCAAAGGAAATAGATATTTGCATGTGGTCAAAATAAATCTATGAGATAATTGGAAGAACTGAGATAGTGTTAGATAGATCACACTCCCTAAGTAAAGTTAGAGACAGGTGCAAGATATTCAGGGAAGACAAGATTGTGCTATGTGTGAAGAAACCTAAAATGTGTGATGTCTTTCCGCATGGTAGATAGTGATCTATCTAGCTGAGAACTCATGGATCAGGATGCATGAAGAGGCCAGTGAGCATAACAGCATAGTGGGGATATGTTACAGACCACAGTTTAGGCCAAAGCATGTTTTTGATTACCTGAGGATATATTGGGATCACCAGCTCATGTTCATGGGGATATTGAACCTTCATGACATCTGCTAGAATAGAACACAGTGGGAAGAGAGCAATCAAGGATATTTCTAGAGGGTGTGAGAAACAGCTTCTTAATTCACACGCTTGAACCAATTGGGGGTAACACACAGGAGACTGTACTAGTCACTAGAAAGTAGTTTTTTGGGGATATGGTAATCAATTGCAGCCTTGGCTCTGCTTAACAAGGAAGAACAAAGCTGAAGATTTGCACACTGAGGAGGGTTTTTTTTGCAAAAGAAGTCAAAAAAATAAAAGGATTTTCTATCATTCATTATTATTAGGAGGCTGAACTAAGAAAATTTATGTCTCCTGTTAAATTGACTTGATGATTCAGACACAGTAGACAAAGCAAAGACTGATGCTTTGTACCCAGTATCTTCCTTATCTGAGACTTCACTAACAAAGTTTCCCAGGCCTTTGTGCTCAGTCCTTGAATGGCTGTTCTCTGTTTTCTTTGCAGCACTCTGGAGATCAGGGGAGGTCCACAGCAACAGGAAGAAGTCAAATGTTGCACTCATCTTCCAAGAAGATCGAAATTCAAGCAGGCTAACTACAGGGACTGTCAACCTTGCTTCAGTCCCTTGGGAAATCTTTGAGTCAGACCTCTGGAAAGACATTTCTTGGCACAGAATATGGAGTAGGTGTCTGGGAACAATCACCACAGAAGTACCAGAACTGAGTCATCCCTGTCCAATCTTGATTGCCTTCAGTGATGAAATTGTTTTATATATGGGTAAACATAATTCATCTCAACTTTAGCAAGGATTTTGACATCAATTCCTACATTATTCTTCTATCTAAAATGAAACTAGCTTTATGGTCTAGAGGGATGGACAATTAAATGCGTGAAGAACAAGTTACAGTATATGGCAAGAGGGCCATACACTGGAAGCTTGTAAAAAAGGAGTGTTGCATGAGTCTGGAGGAAGTGGTGGAGTTCTCTCTTATCAAGCTTGGAACTTATGTTAAACTGTGTGGGAGTGTGGATATGCAACCAAGACACTCAACAGCAGAGCTGTCATTCAGAAGGACTTAGGCATGCTAGAGGAATGGGCAGACAGAAACCTCCATTTCTGCCAACATGCAAAAATTGTAAAACTGTGTGTTGTCTGTGACACTGCTGCAGTGTCCTGCCTGTCTGGGAGCAGCTCTTCAGGAAGGAGTCTAGGGATCTTTCAGTCTGGAGAAGAGACCACCTCAGGGAGACTAAACAACCCATGCAGCCTTCAGTGCCGGAGGGTGGAAAAGTGGTGGAGCCCCAGTAGTGGTGGAGCCCCAGTAGTCAGTTTTGCATGCTGTGAAAAGAAGAAACAACTAACTTAAAATGAAGTAAGGTAGTTTCAAAGAGTGTGTTAGAAAAAAACATTTTCACCCCAAGTCAGTCAAGTTGTGACGCATCTTGCCCAAAAAGTGTGTGTAGTCTCCATCTGTAGAGTATAAATCCCTGAGCAACATAGTCTGACCCCACAGCTGACCCTGTTTTGGGTTGCACTAGGAATCTCCTGAGTTTCCTTCCAGCCTGAATTGTGCTGAGAGTTTTAAACTTTTCCCTAAAGACTTTTTTCTTTATGAGATTTGAACATTTGCCCCAAGAACTGTAATGTCTACACAACTGCACAACTGCACAACTGCACAACTACAAATTTTCTCCTCTTTTTTATGTCATGCTGTTTTAGGAAACAATATAATAAATCAACATGTGAACTATAGAAGCCTGCAGATCCTTCCGTTGGTCCTTTCTATCCTTCTGCAATAGCTGTACTGCATATCAAGACAGTAATCTTCCTTTTTGAGCACCCTTGTGCCAGGTATTCTTGGAAAGGTAGACATGAAGCTTCTGGAAACTTTGCTTTTGCTTTTGTTGTTAAGATCACCTCTGTGATAGGCAAGGATTAATGCATAATGTATAAAAAATAAAAATAATTTATAAAGTTAGTACTTATCCTCCATTTAAATAAAGGTAATAATGAAACTTGCATTAGCTTACGAAATACCTGAGTAAAATAATAGAATCATAAAATATCATGAGTTGGAAGGGGCCCACTAGGCTCATCAAAGTTCAATTCCTGTATTAATATTGCTGAGGATAACAAGCACATCACCCTTAAGATTATCCTTTACATTTAATTTCAAACCTTGTCCAGGCCTTTTTAACTCTGACCAAAGTAACGTGTGATCTATATCTCCATGAGCCAGATCTTCTGGGCCAGATCTATATCTTCATGGGCCAGAAGATATCTTCTGTATCTTCTATATCTTCAAGTAATAAACTTTCCAATGAGAACCAAGAAGAAAGTATCTAGTTTGGGTGTTTAGGAGAAAAAGGCCACCTTTGTTCAAGGGAAGATTTTTTAAGTGTAGCTATATGTTGAGGTTTGAAAGCAAAACACGTGAGAGGCTCTGAGTCAGAAATACAGTTTAATGAGAAGAAAAGAAAGTAAAATAAAATAAAAATAAAATGCAGTAGTACAAAAGACCACTGACAGAGTCAGAATACAACCTGAGCAGGGTGATGGAAGCAGTTCCAGATGAGGTGGTCTTCCTGATGCAGTGATTCTGTAGAAAAAGTCCGGTAGCTTTAGTCCTCTGGAAAAAATCCAGTGGGCAAAATGCTGCTGCTAATGTCCCAAACCCCTAGATTATATCTAGTTGTGAATGCTTGGTTCCTCCCCCTGGGCGGAGCATCTTACAATGGAATGATGAGTCATGAAGAGGAGTCCTGGAGAGTGTGATAACTCTTGGAGGGTGTTATCTATGAGTCGTTAACAGCACATCGACTAGAGGGAGGGGCGGTGCTTGAGAAGCCATTAACAGAGAATGGCCCAGGAAGAGGGGACCCGGAGAGATACTGCTCCAACATTTGGATTCAACAGTTCATGGAGGTGGTGATAGAATACACTGTGCAAGTCTATACTACAACCCAGGACACTATATTTAAGTAATGTTTTTGCATCCTGATGAATTCTTGAATGTGTGTAATTTGACATTTTTAGGATGAAGAATGTGTTAGAATCCACAATGAAAACAACAGATCCTAAGCAGTTCAATGAAGACCATGAAATCAGAAGATGCCTTAATAAGCTCCTACACTGGGTTTATCATTCATACTCTATATTTGTACTTAAATGTTTATGAAACATTATTTTTGGACTTTCATGACTGGTAAAGAACTATCTGCAATAACAAATACTCTAGAGAATCAATAATAGTCCTCAAGAGTGGAGGATTTGTTATATGTTATCTTGGCCTAAGACTTCCAAAACTTCTAAGGAACTTGAATGTTCTGTTTAGATTAAATCTAAGAAATGTCACCAGGTTCCTCAGGTAGCTTTAAAAAAATTATCTCAGTTAAAATATGTGAATTTTTTGTTTGTTTGTTTATCTAATAGAAAAGCAATAAAGCTGTAAATGCCTAGCTGAATATATGTTTGAAATATTTTTTCTCAAGGTAATCAATCATAAATTAACAAAAAGAAAAAAGAAAACCACAACCTTTTCTTGTGTTTCAGTGAGACAATTTTTATCATTAATAAAAATTCAGTTGAGCTATTTCATTTTGTAGAGGTTTTTTTTGTTTCTTTCTGACATATTGACAATAACACTAATAAAGATATCAGTGGTGATGGAAGGCAAAGGACAAGAGTATAAAATTCTACAAAATTAAAAGAAAGTAGTTACATGACAAAATGTGTTCTTTCAGCACACAGTATAAATTTGAACATTCGGTTTACAAAACATCATTTTATGCTTTATTTATCCACATTACTTGGATTTATATTGAGTATTTTAAATGCTAATATTCTACGTAAACCATGAAGTCAGTGTGTTTCTTCATTATATCCAGGAATCTGATAGGAAGCAGTGCAGATCACATTAAAAAAAATATTGATGCAGTTTAATAGAAGAAGATTAATCATATCTCTGTGTGTGTGATGCTGCTCAATCCAAGTTACTGTTTTTCAGAGACTGCTTAGAGTCATGATATTAGGTAAGGTAATGGAGAGTGAGGTGAAAACAGTTTCTCCTTCATCTGTTGTCTTCCTCCATATTCCTGTTCTGAAGTCTCACTTTCCCCGATCACCTGTCAAAAACCTCCTGTGTGGTGGTGACCTGTCATGTTATTGAGATTTCAGCATCTATCTCCAATCATGTTTGACAAGCTGTTTTCTGCACACTGATGTTGGGTTTTTGCTTTGTTTTCTTTTTTTGGGTTTACATTCATGTCATAAATGAAGTAAAGGAGACTAATTAATCCAGTATATAGGAAGATCACAGGAAATTCAGCACTTAATTGTTTGCAGGCAATCTGGTTTGGATGTCTGTGACAGATAGAAGCTAAGCCTGTCCTAGAATTCTCATGTTAAATTTAGATGCTTAGTATAAATTCTAATATATATTGTAGGTTGTAAACAAGAATCTTCTCCTACTCATTTCACAAGTCATGGTCAAATAAATTTACGATGCAACAAAAAGCAACACATCGTAAGGAGTTCGAGGTTTTTTTTGTGTAACCAGTAAAAAAAAATTAAAATGAAACTTATGTTCTGAAGCATGCTGAAGAAAAATTGCAACATATTCATTTATCTCAAGTCAGCTATAAAACACATTGAATTTTTTCATTCAGATTACATAGTTTCATATCACATAGTTTGTTTGTCTTAAAAAAAAATCCTATTCCATGCATCTGATTATTCAGGTTGTACATTCCTAAACTAATGTGATTTACATTTGAATGAAGTTTCCAATTTTACTGAGTGACATGGAATCTAATTAGATTCTGTAGGAGAGGAGTATCAATTATAAAAAGTAAGGCTCTGGAAAATTAGCCTAAATAAAATTTTACTGAACAGAACATACAATTACAATATACATCAGAGTGCTTCCGTTATTACTTGTAGATTTTTATTTCATTTTCTCAGGAAGAAATGAAGAGTCAACATCTGGACTATTAGCAGTGTGTTATTGATGACATTAGAATAGCTTCTTATATGGTGCAATATGGTGCCCAGTTTTAGTGGTATGAAATCTGAACCATCCTTCTGCAGGGATTTATTATTAATGGAACCTGAAATATACAGGATTTGATGAATAAAGTCAATATGTAATATGTTCAATACTGTTGTGGCTGTCTGCTACAGACTGCCTGAAGTAAATGAGAAGTTAAGTAAATGAAGAAAATAAAGAGGAAGAAGTAAATGAGACGGTCTTTATACAATTGGAAGAAGTCTCACCATTGTAGGTCCTAGTCCTCATGGAGGACTTGAACCTCCCCAGTATATGCTGGAAGGACAATGCAACAAGGCAGCAGTAACACAGGAGGTTTCTGATGTGTATTGATGACACCTTCCTAACGTAGGTGATAAAGATGAAGAGGGGAGATGCTCTACTGAATCGGATACTTAGAAAAAAAGAAGAACGTCCTGAATGTACAGGCTGAGAGCAGCCTTGGCTGCAGTGACCACAGTCTAGGGGAGGAGAGATCCAGAGAGGAAAGAACAAGGCACAATGCAATATCACATCTGTGGACTTCTTTAGAGATTTTGGCCTTTTCAGAGATCTGCTTGGAATAATCCCATGGGATATGATTCTGGAGAGAAAAGGAGGACGGAAGAGTTGGTTGATTTTTAAGGGTCGTCTCCTCCAAGCTTAAGAATGGCCCATCTTGAAGTCTGCACATTTGAACAAGGAGCCGCTGACACCTCAAATATAAAGTGTATGAGAGATTTTAACGTGGTCAGGTCATCTACACGGGGTATAGAGATACTGTGCTATGTGAGAACTGGCAAAGAACATGTCACTTCTATCTTCAAAGAGGGATAAGACAAAAAATCCTGGGAGTTACAGGTTGATAATTTCAATCCTTGGGAAGATGAGGGAGGAAATATTCCTGGTAACCATTTCTAGATATATTAACCATAGGAAGTTGACTGGAGAAGTCAGTAAAAATTTATGAGGGGTAAATCATGGTTAACCAACCTAAGAGCCTTCTGTAATTAAGTAACTGGCTTAATACATAACAAAAGAACAGCAGACATGTCTTTCTTCATTTTAGTGTGGCTTTCAACCATCTCCCATAACATCCTCATTGACAAATTGATGAGGTATGGAATAGATAATTGAACAGGAAAGTGACTCAAAAATTAGCTAAATTGGGAGGCTCAAAGGTTTGTAATCAGTACAAAAATGTCCTTGACCAGCTGGAGAAATGGGACAATGGAACCTAACAAACTTCTGCAAGGCAGAATGTCAAGGTCTGTGCTTGGAAAGAAATAATCTTATGTGGCAGTAAACACTGGGGATGGACCAGCTGGAGAGTAACTTTTCAGAAAAGGACCCGGGAGCCCTGAACAATAAGTCAACCGTATGCTCATGATAACTTTTCTCTTTCTGGAAAAAAAAGCAAAACAAAACAAAACAAAACAAACAAAAAAAAACCCCACCAAAAAACCAAAACCAAAATCCAAGACTAACCCATGTGCCTTCATGGTAAAGAAGGCCAACAATATTCTGCATTAGGCTGCATTAGGAAGAGCATTCCCATCAGGTTATTAATATGCAAAAGTGTATTACAGTCTTACTACATGTATCAAAGCACCTCCCTGAGGAACCTGTTCCAGTGCTCTACTAATATCATTGTAAAATCTTCTTCACTACATAAAAATTTCTTCCTTATATCTAATCTAAATCAACCATTCTTCAGTTTAAAACCATTGCCTCTTGTCCTAACTCAACAGGCCTTGTTACAACGTTTGCCCTCATCTTTCTTGTAGGTCTCCTTTAAGTATTGGAAGGCCCTCAAGAAGGTCTCCCTGGAGCCCTCTCTTGTCCAGGCTGAACAACTTCAAGTGTCTCAGCCTTTTCTTGTAACAGAGGTGCTCCATCCCATCTAATCATCTGCCCTCCTCTGGATTTGCTCCAACAGCTTCCTGTGCTGAGGAGCTCAGTGCTGGATGCAGCACTCCATCAGGCTGTTGTCAGAGCAGGGTAGAGGGGCAAAACCACTCCCTCGTCCTGCTGGCCACACTGCTTTCGGTGTAGCCAAGGATACAATTGGCTTTCTGGGCTGCAAGAACACATTTTTGGTTCAAGTCCAATCTCATATCTACCAATACCCTCAAGTCTTTCTTTTAAGGGCTGCCCTCAATCTGTTTGTTTCTACTCACAAAAGAAGTGCTAGATGTTAGTATTTTCTCTGTTCCTTATTTGAATGATGCCACCATGAGACTGCTAGCAGCTTTTATAGGCTGTGGTGACTGGGGAAGGTTTCTGGTGACTGGAAAAGAAAAGCCTTGAAGGAGAGGAGAAGGACCAAGGAAACATAGTCTTGTTGGCCTCACATCAGTCCTTGTGAAATCTGTCCATCAAAATCCTCTTTGAATTTATTTTTAAGTACATGAAGACCAAAATGTGCCTGGCAACCAGGACAGAAGGGATTTACCAAGGGCTCTCTCACATGGACAACCTGATTGTTTCCTATTATAAAATTACAGGATCGGTAGTCAACATCAGTGGATGTAATTTACTTTGACTTTAGCAAGCCTTTTGGTATGGTTTTATGTAAAATGAGATAAGATATGGACATGAAAAGGCATTGAAAATTTGACTATATTTTCAGGCTCCAGGGGTTATGATCAACACCACAATGTCCAAGTTTCAGCCATTTACTAATATCTGTCCTCAAAAATCAATAATAGTTCAATATAGAGATATCTTTATATTACATAGATCTATCAATTTGTGAAGACATATGCAAATACACTTTTTGATATCATCCATCTCTCTCACTATCTCTTGCTAAATGTGGTTTCTCCATGAAATTGCTGAAAGCATGCTCTGGACTTTTATCCATGTAGCAGACACAAATATATGTCCACAGATATAGATACATCTGTAGAAACTGATACAGAGTCAGCAAAGTGCCCTCGCTGCAAAGGAAGCTGTAGCTCTGTCAACAGAAAGGTGAAACTGGTGTTATCCAAAAGTTCTCGTCCAAAGCAGACTCTAGTATTCTGAGGTGAAATATGAGAAATTCCTCCTAAACATAAAAACATATATTTTTTTTCTCTATGAGGCTGATTAAACACTGGCAAATATGTCTGTAGGGTCTGTGAGATGTATACAAAACTCAAATGGACAACAACCTGAGAAAGAGCTCTAGCAGGACCTAGTTCAATTGGGAGGCTGGACTGAATTACTTCCAGAACCCTCCTAACTTAAATGGTCTTGTGATTCTAATATTCCTCACATGATGAGCACTTATTGTGATATTTCCATAAATATTTTCTATGAATATTCAGGCTGAAGTCAGGCTTATTAAATTTTCTGGCCTTTTATAGCATAGGTATAGTTGTTCATTTCAAGGATATGTGAATAGAAAAGTGATGTACTTCAGAGGCAAACACAAATTAATTTCATATTTTCTCTCCATTCCATACAAACATTAATGTAAGATGATACAATAATTTGTAATTATACAGCTTATTAAATTAAGAAGTTGAAGACACTAATTTTCAATTCTTATCAGTAAAATGTGCCATTAAACTTGACATGTCTTGCATTTTGAACACAAATTGCCAAACAAAACAGAATTAATTGCTCAATTCCTTAATAAAGTATACAAGTCCAAGGTCAATATGCTGCTATGTTTATTCATATTTTAAAGAATTACATATTCATTGTTGCCTAATGTAAAAAATTCATCATCTTACAATGAAATAGAGAAGGGGAAAAGTCAGGTTAAAGTTGAAGGCATTAATTTAGAAATTTCTAATAGAACTTCATATTGTCATCACTTTCAGTTACTTCCTTTGTACTTATAGCAGATTTTTCAGGAACTGCCTCTGTGTTTATACACCACACGGAGTGAAATCAAAGGCAGCAGGAATTTTACACATCTTGTTTACAAAATAGTCCCAAACATAAAAATGTTGTTGCAAAATCACGCTTATAACTAATAATCTGAGTGTTAAATTATTGTAAAAATAAACAATTTAACTAGCTTAAGATCAGCCTGTCCAAATGCACAGACTCAGAATTGGTTTTGGGGTTTTTTTTTCCCATTTTTCCCCATCCACAATGCTATGTTACAACACCCTGCAGACAGTAAACTCTTTCTTGCTGTGACAAGTTATTGATCTTGTTTTCCTCTGAGAACCCTAACAAGTCAGACTGGAGCTTCCTGAAAGATATAGCTGGAGCTGTATATTGCAAGGATTTTGAGAAGAAATTTTCTCTCCAGTGTTTAGCAGAAAAATGAAATTACTTTAGTATAAAAGTGTGCAGTTCTCTCTGGGAAGAGTAAGGATTGTCTAAATCTTAGCAAGCCTATCTAGTCCCTCAGTGGTGATAGCAACTACTCTTCTCCCAAGGGTAATCCTGACCTTTTATCCTGAGTTCTGAGAAAGAAGAGGAAGGTAAGGAAACAATGGGAAATTACTCAATTTTCTCAAGGTGAGGACAGAGGAAGAAGAAGGTCTCTCCTGGTCTAACAGAGAGTTAAAATTACTCTGAATGCTGATGTGGTCCATCTTTATTCCCTCAGACCACAATCAACTAATCAGCAGAAACAATAATATGGTGTAAATGTGATGTTAACAGTGAAAGGGGAATTTTCTTTGAGCTTCAAGTTGCCTTTTTGGCTGTTAAAACCCCATAATCCTTGTAGGTAAAATATCTTAAGCAATAGTCAAGGTGTATTGGCTTTTAAAACAGGTAGTAGATTATAATTTTCAGTCTACATGTAAAGTCTTAAAATTTAGCATAACTGACTTATCTCCATTTAATCATTACAGTAGCAAATAAACTGTTTTGTCTTTGCAAATACAGAGCCGGGGCTCAACTAAACATACATATACTTTGCACAGCTTTTGTCAGATTTTCATTTGTGAGATTAAACTTCTAATGTTCTGTTGTTATTATTACTATTAGTATAGAGTTACATATTGTCACTACAATGTACTAAAACATATTTGTAGGTGTTGGAAAATTATCTACATATCTCAGGTGTTGGAACCTGAGAAAAGGTCCAAATATGGAGCAAAAAGGACCCTAAGTATTACAAATATCTCACTATTCCCTTTGTGACAAGGTGCCAGAGATTGATGATTAAAGGCATTCAGAAAGCTTGACATATAGAGAGCACAGAAAAGACTGTGAAACAAATATTCTTCACACAATCAACTAAACAATATCTTCAACTTGCCTTTGCCTGACTATACCAAATGATTTTGAAGGCATTGCAACAGGGGAGAATCTCAAGGAAGGATCTGAGGCAGGATAACATACTTGTGTTTTGCATCTGTAAGAGGCATTGGAGGTGAAAGTGTTTACGGTTCTTTGACAGAGAAACCCTCTGAAACCCAGTTTTAAGGCTGCAGAGGACTTTTTTTTTTTTTTTTACAAGGGCTTGGCGATAGGACAAAGGGGAATGGCTGTAAGTGAAGGAAAGTAAGTTTAGATTAAATATTAGGAAAACGTTTTTTACTGTAAAAGTGTTGAGGCACTGGAGCAGGATGCCCAGAGAGGTTGTGGATGCCCCAGCCCTGAAAGTGTTCCAGGCCAGGTTGAACAGGACTTCGAGTAACCTGGTCACACAGATGGTGTCCCTGCCCATGGTGGGGGGGTTGGGAATTAGAAGATCTCTTATGTCCCTGTCAACAAAACCCATTCTATGATTCGGTGTAGGCACTGTAATTTTGAGTTTTAGACAGCATTTAACTCTTAATCCACAGTATGATTCATATTTTCTTGCTAAAACCAGATTCTGTCACTTAGGTTTCTGATTAGATTGTCTTATTTCTTCCCTGTATACTTGTCATAATGCCTCCAAAATATATTAAAACAAAATATTGTGTTCTAAAGACTAGTTATGTAGGTTGTCTCTGCTACAGATACAAAAAACCTAAAATAGTATTTTGTTCGCTCAAGTTTCTGGGTTTTTTGTTCTTATAATCAAGTGACTATTTCCGGAATATTCTTTTACTTAAAATATGACAAGCCTAAAGAAAAGAAATAGAAGAATAAACATATTTTTTAGAGAGAAGATAAATTTCCTGTTCCTATCTAAATTGGTGGGAAAAGTACTCCAGAAATTGTATTTTTGAATATCTTTTAAATGTTTTGTTGTTTTCTAGGAAGCTGAGACATAAATCTGAGTGAGATTAGAGAAGACTAGAGCATTACTCCACACCCCTACGTAGGTCAGAGCTGTAGTCAGCTAATGTGCTCAAATCAGTAAAATAGACAGCTTTTGGGGCATGTGGAGAAACAAAACTTTTGGTACTAAATAGTGTATTCACCTTGCATTTCACTTGAAATTATATGGCCATATTTAGTCTTTTTGGTATATTTTAGGAAAAGAAGGCATGAGATTCTAACATAACTAAGAGATTCAGGTTTTTCAATGTTCAAACTTTTCTACAAGAACTCATGTCAGGACTGTGAACAAACCAAGGTAGCAGAAAGTCCAACCAGTGTAAAAGAGAAGGGAAAAGAGGAAAAGTTGCTAGTAATGAAATAAATATTAAGAAATTACCTTCTAAGATTTGAAATGTGTTTGCATTGATAAAATACAAATAAAATAGGCGAGGGATAAAATGAAGTAATGCTGTAAACACCTACTTCACAAACATTCCTGTAATGATAAAGCATCTACTACCAAATCTCAGAAAGTGGGGCTTGATGGCAGTAGACCTCTGAATATTAAAAAAAGAAGAAAAAAAAAGTTAACACAAAGAGAAACATTAGCTATTCTGTGGGAGTCAGACATTTTATCGGTGCAATAATTAAAGGTACAAAACCTCCTAAAACAGATTATAACCAGAGAACATTTTAGATAATCTTGAGATTTTGAACTACAAAGAATTCAGAACTTGAGATCAGACTTGACTAGAAAGGATATAATTGACATTTCTATTTTTTTCATTGAAATGCCCAATGTGGGACAAGGGAAAAAGACCGAAAACCAGGTGAACAAAATAATATGCTTATCAGCAAACGCAATAAACAGTGGAAAAAACAGGAAAAAAAAAAGAGAATAGTAATGCAAGGGGTCATATGAATCAATCAATCAATCAATCAGTCAAATCATGTCATCTTGCAGAGAAATTACACTTTCTTTACATTTTTAATTCCTAAAGTCTCTGAGGGCAAACAAAAGCAATTGAAACCAAGAAAGATATTAATTTGAAAAGAGGAACCATTTTCATGGATATAGGGAGTCTGAAAAAATATATGGAATTATGTAAGGGTATGGCAGCACAATAAAGAGATTAATTTTGTTGGTTAAACAGGAATAGGCAAACTGAAAAACAATTAAAGAAAAAGGTCAAAGATTATTATATTTGAATGAAGCATCTGATATAGAGCTGTGAAAGAGCTGATAATTCATGATGCATTTATTCATTCCAGACAGCAATTTGAAACTAATTTATTCACACAGATGTGTCCAGTAGCTGATAATTACAGTTAAGTTTTATTTTGTTTTCCAATAACTTTACTAAGCAACATATTAACTGTCAATCCATCACATTACTCACATACAATTTTTACTAGACACAAGTTTTGCAGTGAGTTTTTATGAGTAACAGAAGACATATCTGAAAACTGGAAGTTTGAAGAGAATTGATTTTTGGCTATAGCAAACTGTCTGTACTATCACCAATCCAACAATCAAAGGAGCTGAAAAAAAATGCACAACAAACCAGACAACAACCAAGTCAAAAAAAGGCTCACAGCACTCTTTTTTTTTTTCTTTTTTTTTTGATGTTGGATCACACCATTCAAAACTTCATTTGTGTAATTAATGAATGGCTAGTAAAATTCAAAAATCAAAAGCACTTACAAAAGTGAGGGTTTGTTCGTCTGGGTTTTTTTGTTTGTTTGTGGGTTTTTTTGGCTTTTTTATGTCTCTGCTTATATACCCAGCAGACTGGACAACAGAAAGCAGAAATAGAAGAAATTCTGTTAAGATAAATCTGTGTTGAAATAGCTGATGAATAGCCATGTCACAGTAACTGGAAAAGAAAGGACACAGGTGCTTCTATAGATTCTATGCTAGAAATTAAATACAACCTGAAATAAGTCTCATTTAGGAAACAGGAAAAAAAGCTAATTTCCCAATATTTTACTGTTAATGGTCAATTGTTTAGGCTGGTCATTTGGTAGAATTGCTAAACCTGAAGTGTTGCAAAAATAATAGAATATTTCTTTTAGGTACATCTTCCTTAGATAATGAAACAGGTACTCTGACTAAGAAATATTGTCATGTCAGTTATACACATTTTGTTTGCCGCTTAAAACACTTTAATACTAAATATAAAATAAATATTTTGGAGACTAAGACATGCATTCATGTGTATGAACATTTATTCATATTGAGAATTTTGCTCAGGTGAACCAGTTAATAGCAATAAATCTATGTATTGGCCTATTGAACTTTGAGCATCTACACTATTTTAACGACTAAACTCCGTCACCGTTCATGTTTAAAAGTCTTCTGGCAGCAGAGTTAGATATAGGACAGGATTAGGGTGCAGAAGCACTCAGCTGCTGCCCTCCTGAGCGTGAGGAGCCTGTCTGGAGGCTGTGTCTGCACTGCGGTGCACCTCTGGACAGCTGCTGTTGCTGGAACAAGAAAGCCATTAATGAGGTGAGTAGGCCTATAACAAACAATCCTTACGAAACAAAGAACAGTATCAGCTATCAGATTACGATTTCCGATATTCAGGTGGTTAGAGTCTTTTTGCCCTCCTGGATGTTTCGGGGCAGACACAAGAAAGAGACAGAGGCTTCAAGGTTCAGTTTTTTCTCCAAGGTCTATCATGGTGTTTATTCTTTCTTCTTATCTCATAGTTCACTCTGTCCTCAGCGAGGACTGCTCTGAACACCAGCCATTAGGGAACTCCTCATCCCCTGAAAGCTTGTCCCCTTTTATACAGATTATTATGAACATATTGTTTACCATTCCCTATCAATGTCCACCATCCACATCAAACAGACCATCTCCACTTGGCCCAATCTCCACAAGCCACATTGTGCTAATGTCACATCAGAAAATGGAGGTGAAGAAGAAGAAGAAGAAAAGCCTAGGGAACCGCCCCAAAATCTCCATCTTGTCTCCATCTACTTCTATTATAGAAACCTGAAACTACATATTTCTCACTCTGTGATAAGCTAAACTACTGTGTTTCACACTCTTGAGATTTGTAATTCATCTCTGCCTTGTGCCATGGTCTGTGACCCCCATGGACAAAACTGAAACCCCCCTGTTCACCCCCCTGGACAGGGCTGTAACCACCCTGTACTGGGGTCAATCCTTCTTGTTCAGTTCCCAGACTGTCTGGCCAGGGTTTCCTGAGCTTCCAGGGCAGCCAAAGAGATGCCCTGGGTTCCGACAATCAGCAAGGCAGAACCAGTCAATAAAAACCACAATACCATGTGTTATCCACATTATTTCTCAATTGTCACATTGTGTAAACCTAGCGAGTAATTCTGTGTATAAATGAGCTATCAGATGTCAGGACATAGAGGATTTATTCCAGCTACCTTTCAAAATTGTGGATCTGTTATCTCTTCTTCAGACTGAACAAACTCAGGTCTCTCAGTCCCTCCTCACAGAGAGGCTCACATACCCCATCCAGCTTGGAAGCTTTCTGCTGGACCTGGTCTAGCATTTGTTCATTATTTTGCCTGTACTGAGGGAGTTTAAGATTTAGGCAAAGAATCTGGATAGGATCTCATGAATGTTGTGCAGAGGGGTATAATCCTTCCTCTCAATATCCTGGCTGTGTCCCTGTGACTTCTGCCCAGGGTGTTTTTGGCCATCTCTGCAACTGCATGCCCATTTTCCTGGGTTTACCTTTATTCCTCATTCTCTAACTCCTTTCCTGCCATGGTGCAGAGGGACAGGAATGGTGTTTGTGGTCAGTCATTTCACATTGTCTCTCCTTCCTCACGAGGAGGAGACCTTACCCACTCTAATGTTGGGTCCCTCCCACCAGAGACAGTCTTCCATGAAATTCAGCAATGTGAATACTTCCCACAGGCTGCAGTTGTTCTTGAACTGCTCCAGTGTGTGTGTGTCTTCCACGGGATCACAAGTCTTGCCATAAAACCTTCTCTGGTGTGAGGTCCCCTCTCCATGGTTCCACATGTCCTGCCAGGAGCCTGCTCCTGCATGGGTTTCTCTTAGGTTTACAGTCTCCTTTAGGCACCCACTTGCTCTAGTGCAGGGTTCTCCATGGGCTGCAGGAGGATCTCTGCTTCCCTATGGACGTTCATGGGCTGCAGGGGCACAGCCTTTCTCACCATGGTCTTCATTCAAGCTAGGGAAACCTTTGCTCCAGAACCTGGGGCACCTCTTCCACCTCATTCTTCAATGATCTTGGTGTCTGCAGAGTTGTTTCAAGTTTTCTGGCTCTCTTCTCTGGCTTCCATTTGCTTCTGCACAATAACCCTGTTTTCCTTCTTAAATATGTTGTCACAGAGGTGTTACTACTGTCCCTGATGGGCTTGGCCTTGGCCAGCAGCAGATCTGTCTTGGAGATGGCTGACATTGGCTCTATTGGGCAAACAGGAAGCTTCTAGCTTCTCCTTCATCATGATCTTTTCAAGTATAAATAGTATATTTTTGTGTCCCGATACTATGTTTCTTTGAAATCTGTTTTGGCTTGTCTAATCCTGTTGTCAGGATCAGAGTTATTTATCATCTGGTGTTGTTCTCTCTCCCTCTGTCTCCTAGATATTAGTAGAAAATATATGCAACCATGGATGGGTTCTTTATAACAATGATTTTAAAACTGAAAAATCATGACTTTCAGTTGAGTAGTACTCAATATGCCCCTGTTTTTGTAATGGAACAATTCAATCAAATTATGATCCACACTCCACAAGAATGTTTAAAGATTCTCAAATACAATTATCTGGTACCACTACAATTCCTTGTATTTTTCAGGCACCTGAATTCCTTCCCATAATCACCAGGCTTATTTGCTTGTAGTATACTACCCAGCAATGGAAAACATATCTAACTTTGACTAATGTGACCAGGCATTCTAAGAAGAATTCTGCTTTTATTTAAAAAATATTCTCTAAAAATTCTTATCAGAATGAGTGCAGGCTTTTATTTTTCCTGCTGCTATTTCTTCAGTAATGTTCCATCATTCCTCACTGCTTCCACATTACTTTAAATTTATTCTTAGAATAACATCTCTTCATCTACATTTTCAGTTGCATTTTCTCCAAATGCCTTGAGGATCCCAACACTGCAAGCCTGCAGTGTGACAAAGTTACACTCTTGAGCCTTACCTGATGAACAGATGGGCAGAGAAGAGATGATTTCTCTAACTTCTCGCACGATCTCCAGAGATATTCCCTCCCTGACTTCCTCCTGCTATTTCTCCTTCTCTGAGGATGGAGGTGTCACTCAGAGGTATCACATACAATTGCTGTGAAGACACCAGGTTCTGAATAGTCTGAGCTCATAAGACAAAGACTGAATAGCAAGCAGACTTCTACCTAGAAGCCAGCATATAAGAACAGGTTCCACCCAAAGTGGAGAGGTCAGCTTAATTTTGACACAGATTATATCCATAATCCAGGAGACATGTTCTTAACAGAGATATATTCCCTTGAGCAATCTTTAGTTCAGATAATTTGGTCAACCATACATTAAAACCAGGATACTGTTGAGTCACTCTCCCAAAGCTAGGAATATAGGCATTTTTCCCCAGTACAAACTGAAATCTCTCTGTAGTTTGTGATACATGATTAGAACTAAGGAATTTTTAAACTCAGGGGGTTTTACCTATCTAAAGGAAAAAAAAAAGACTACTGACTTATGAGAAGTCACTCAGCAGAGAGTAAAGGTCATTTGAATGGAGTAGCTTTGAAGTAGGTGGCAAAAGCTCAACAGGTTCCTGTGGGGCATAAATAGTTTCACCAGAATACTGAAGAAAGTTTTTGTTGTTCCACATAAGTCTGCTTCAGTGCTCCCTGTTCATGAATAATAATGTAGGTGGTGTAAAACAGAGCAGTTGTTCTTTGTTCATTGGTTTCATACATACAGAAGAAAAAAAACCAAAACAAACCAGAAACAAAAGAAAACTTCACCTCCTCCCCACAACAGAAAAAAACTTGAAAACAAACACAGTAGAATCTGGAATGCTTGGAATCAGAAGAAATTTTAATCTCTTTTTTGAGAACATATCACTGAATATATGCATGGTAACCATAATGAATATGTGAATAATATGTAAGTTTTTGAAAACTTTTTCTTTTGTTGCAAATGTAATGGTTCTATTTTATCTCATGCACTGTTTGGAATGAAGCACCGTGCTTGGATTTTTTTCAGAGAAGGACTTTTAGAGATAAACGACCATTCGAAATGAATGCTAACTAGGAGGCTTGAATGAAAACAAAAAATTAAGAAATTATCTTGGATTCAGGAAATATTTCATAGCTATACATACATATTTCATCAGGAATAGTGCTGAGATACCTTTGTGTGTGTGTTGCGTGTGTGTTTGTTACCATAGTAACAATATTACTTTTATTAACAAGAAAATGCTGAAAACTTCTGCACTGACTTGAATGGACAGAATCCTTAGAGACAATTTCTACATTGAAATCCTCTCTTTAAAAAAGTGTTTTGTTGTCCCTCTAAAAACATTTTCTGTAAATTTATTTTACAGACATTATTTTAATTGTGCAGATTTTGTTCAATCACATTTTAAATACATATTGCTAGAACACAAACTGTGTTGCATTGGGTTAGACTGTATTGTACTTTGCCTAATAGAAAACCTGAAAACAAATAAAAGGAAAAAAAAATAAAGTAAATGTTGATATTTGTGTAATAGATCTTAAGTTGGTTCCAATTTTGAGGCTTGTGCACCTATATATTCTGGTCTGATATCTTTCCAAAAAGCAGTATGATATAAATCATAGCTCATAATTTTTTACACAGACAAGATGCAAAGTGGTTATGTTAGACAAAAAAAAAAAAAAACAAAAACAAAATATGAAGAAATCTCC